>JAIOJX010000024.1:99529450-99791950 GCA_022376925.1 Tragulus kanchil
TATTCTCTTTGACCTGATCCATTCTCCTTCTTCCAGCTCACACCTCTCTAGCCTCACTCCTCATCTGGTCAGCAATTCCCTGCAGATGGCAGCATGTCTGACTCTCTGCTTTCCTCAGGTCCTTGCTTAGATGCCCCTTTCATGGTGGGACTACCCTCATCGACAGCTCATCACTGCCAACACTTCCCACCCCAGCACTGTCTCCTCCTCTCCTTTCCTTCATAGCATTTTAAATAATTTGACATACTATCTTTTATTTGTGTGCTCTCTCCTCCTAGTAGAATATAAGCTGCATGAGGACAGAGAATTTTCTGTGCCTTTCTATAAGGACTACAACATATCAGTGCTCAATAAGTATCTGTTGAACGAAAAAAACAAAATAAATAACTTCATAGTTTTCTTCCCATGTTTCTGACTTACAATGACACACAAACTTCCTGTTGGTAATTTCCTTTTATAACTCTATTCCAGAAAAGAAAAATCACTTGACAACTTCATTCCTACCTATGTATTTGGGGTTTTTAAGGATGTTGATATCACCTCCTCTCATGTTTCATTTTTCTAACATGACATTGTAGGTAGTTAGACTTGAGAGCCATCTATTTTTTTTCTTTTTAAAATTTTGACCTCTTTAATTGGTCCTTCATTTTTATTTATTTTCATTCATCTTAATTCTTGGCCTGATGGGCCTCCCATCTCAGTGGCCTCTCTCATCACAGAGCACCAGTGCTGGGCCTATATGCTCCAGAGCACTGGCACATAATTGTACACACCAGTCCAGCCGCTCCGCGGCATGTAGGATTTTCCTGTGCCAGGGATCGAACTGGTGTCCCTTGCACTGGAAGGCAGACTCTTTACCCACTGGACCACCAGGGAAGCCCTAGATTTGAAAGTCATCTAAAAACTTATCAAGCCCATCTCTTCAAGGTCACACATCAGG
Organism: Tragulus kanchil; assembly: GCA_022376925.1. NCBI lineage: Eukaryota > Metazoa > Chordata > Mammalia > Artiodactyla > Tragulidae > Tragulus > Tragulus kanchil. The sequence goes on from JAIOJX010000024.1 coordinate 99,530,391, forward strand.
GATGACAATGAGCAGCAGAGCCAAGACAAGAAAGAAGCATCAGAGTTCTAAGCGCCACACCGATGCTTACTCCTCTAACCATGGTCATCTGTCTGTTACACACTCATAGTGAGCCCAGTCCTGTGCTTCCTGTTTTGGAGAGCCTAAAACACAGGCGGCCTTGCTTTCTACCTCTGCACTGGTCAGCCAGTTTGGTTTAACACTTAAAAGCATAAAGTTGGCAAAAGAGAGGTAGACAAGAAATACAACCATGGAATTTGTTGTCCCATGCCTCCAAGCTAGGGTGACTGGCCTCTGAAGTCCCCATGTGACAAAAAGGAGATGCCAATGATTCTCTTCAGCTCATAGATTTGCTGTGAGCATCCAGTGTGATCATGGATATGAAAGCAACATAGAAGTCCTAAAGCACTGTGCAAACATAAATTTGTTATTAACTCTGAACAACTATCAAATATTCAAAATGATTTGCTGTGGAAAAAAAACCTGGAGAATGGCAAATAATTAGCTAAGTGCAAACTTATTACATAACTAGAGAAACCGCTCAAAGTCACGTGGCAGATTATTTATATCCCTTTACTTAAAGAAATCAGTAAGATAATATACTCCTCAAATCGTGAGTTACCTTTTTTAAGTTTCTTAAGGCTGAGTCCAAGTTGTACTCAGGCTAGATGTTCAATAAAAGCTAAGTGCAAAATCACTTGACAACTTCATTCCTACCTATGTATTTGGGGTTTTTAAGGATGTTGATATCACCTCCTCTCATGTTTCATTTTTCTAACATGACATTGTAGGTAGTTAGACTTGAGAGCCATCTATTTTTTTTCTTTTTAAAATTTTGACCTCTTTAATTGGTCCTTCATTTTATTTATTTTTATTCATCTTAATTCTTGGCCTGATGGGCCTCCCATCTCAGTGGCCTCTCTCATCACAGAGCACCAGTGCTGGGCCTATATGCTCCAGAGCACTGGCACATAATTGTACACACCAGTCCAGCCGCTCCGCGGCATGTAGGATTTTCCTGTGCCAGGGATCGAACTGGTGTCCCTTGCACTGGAAGGCAGACTCTTTACCCACTGGACCACCAGGGAAGCCCTAGATTTGAAAGTCATCTAAAAACTTATCAAGCCCATCTCTTCAAGGTCACACATCAGGGATGACAATGAGCAGCAGAGCCAAGACAAGAAAGAAGCATCAGAGTTCTAAGCGCCACACCGATGCTTACTCCTCTAACCATGGTCATCTGTCTGTTACACACTCATAGTGAGCCCAGTCCTGTGCTTCCTGTTTTGGAGAGCCTAAAACACAGGCGGCCTTGCTTTCTACCTCTGCACTGGTCAGCCAGTTTGGTTTAACACTTAAAAGCATAAAGTTGGCAAAAGAGAGGTAGACAAGAAATACAACCATGGAATTTGTTGTCCCATGCCTCCAAGCTAGGGTGACTGGCCTCTGAAGTCCCCATGTGACAAAAAGGAGATGCCAATGATTCTCTTCAGCTCATAGATTTGCTGTGAGCATCCAGTGTGATCATGGATATGAAAGCAACATAGAAGTCCTAAAGCACTGTGCAAACATAAATTTGTTATTAACTCTGAACAACTATCAAATATTCAAAATGATTTGCTGTGGAAAAAAAACCTGGAGAATGGCAAATAATTAGCTAAGTGCAAACTTATTACATAACTAGAGAAACCGCTCAAAGTCACGTGGCAGATTATTTATATCCCTTTACTTAAAGAAATCAGTAAGATAATATACTCCTCAAATCGTGAGTTACCTTTTTTAAGTTTCTTAAGGCTGAGTCCAAGTTGTACTCAGGCTAGATGTTCAATAAAAAGAATTTCTCTAAAACAATACCACCTTTCTTACAGTGTGTCTGTTAGCTTTACATTGAATCTGCAAGGAATGAACTTTGTAAAAGTTCATTTCCATTGTTCTTATACTAAATAATGAAAAACAAGTTGAACGTAGCTCTTTGATAAAAACGCAAATGTTAACATCTGGCATAAGCTCCTTTGGCAACTGCTAAAGATGTGATCAGCTTAAATGAACCATCTTACATATGTTGGGAGAGTTCCCATCTCTAGAGATTTTTCCTGTGAAGTAGGCATAAGGCTAGAATGAACTTTGGAAGTCTTCTTCTTTCCTTGGGTATCTCTATCTGATACGAAAGTTAGTTTCTTAGTAAAACCTGATTCTTTGAACAATTATTTCTATTAAGCCTATGGTTCAGTAGATTCCTCTACTTATAGCAATGGAGTTTGTTCCAGCAAAATATGTCTTTCATATTGACAGTCCTAAATGCCTAATAAAACAAGTTATGGAAGACTGTGCTTTCCAAAGCTAGTTATACCAATCTATCCACTTCACAAGCTCTTCCTACTAAGTCATGTCAATACTCTTCCATCAAGAGGTGGGATCTGGGGCTTCCCTGGTGGGCCAGTGGGTAAGGACACCGCCTTGCAGTACAAAGGGTGCTGGTTCAATCCCTGGCCTGGGAAGATCCCACGTGCCGCGGAGCGGCTGGACTGATGTGTCCAATCACCGAGCTGGAGCTCTGGAGCGCATGCGCCCAGAGCCGGTGCTCTGCAACAGAGGCCACTGCGATGGGAGGCCCACACGGACCAAAGAACAGAGATGGATGAAAATAGATAAGTGAAAGACCAACAGAAGTGGCCTGCCCACCTCCCTCCCTCCCCAGCTTGCTCCCCAACACCTCAAAAAAAAAAAAAAACCAATTTAAAAAAGAGGTGGGATCTGTGCTCCCTCTCCTTGAATCTGGGCATAACTCTGTGTAAGCCACAACCAAAAAGAAGATGGTAGAATGGATACTACACAAATTCTGGGATTGTTTACTCCACTGGCTCTCTTTCTCTTGGGACCTGACCCTTAGAACTTAGACACCAAGCTGTAAGGAAGTGAGGAAGCCATGTGGAAAGATCACAGGGAGGTGTTTCACCTAAAGTTCTAGGTGAAATATCAGCTGATAAGCAGCATCAACCACCGGAACCATATTGGGGTGTCTGCAGAGATTCCAGCCTCAATATGACATGCTCAAGTGATGCCAAGTGAAGCAGGGAAAAGTGACCCCCGCCAAATGCTGCCTACATTGCAGATTCATGAGCAACAGTAAATAGTGTCATTTTTTTAAAAAAAATTTTTTTTAATTAAAATAATTGAGGTATAGTTGATTCCCAATGTTGTATTAGTTTCAGGTGTACAGTACAGTGATTCATGAATATATTCTTTTTTAGATTCTTTCCCATTACGTATTATAAGATACTGAGTATATTCATAGCTCCCTATACCATACAGGAAGTCCTCTCCATCTCTAAGCTACAGGGTGATTTTTTTTTTTTTTTTTGCCACAACAGCTACAACATGTATCTTCCCACTTGTGCATATGTATTTCCATTAGTCAGTTAAGAAGTCTCACAAGCCTGCCTACTGGAAAAGAGTTAAATTAATGACAAGAGAGTGTTTAAGGGCTGGAATGACAATACCACAGTCAACAGCCTCTCTTAAAAATTATCAATCAGCTCAGATCATTGTACGGACCTGCGGCAAGAAAAAGAATCTTTTTTAAAGAAAGCCTTGTTCTAGAAAAACTAGATTCCATGAACACAATTAAAGTACTGAGGTCAGAAAGCCATCTGGGCTTTGTATTTGCATTGAATTCACACCATCAGAGCTGACTTCCAGTGTTTTCCTACTAGCTGTGGGACTCTTGGGGAATTACACAGCCCTTTGTGCTTCACTTCACCTGAAAAATGGATATAATTGCACCTACTCGATGGAGTTGCCACAAAAGTTAATGAGTTAATATTTATAAAAGCTCTAGGGTTAGCATATAGAGTTATGTGCTTTTGTTTTTTAAGCTTCCTCTCCACTGATCATGGCTATGGATAGAAAAGTATCTGATGATTCACCTTTTTTTTTTTTTTTTGCGGGGGTGGAGTGGGGAGGGAGGGGGGTGGGCGGGCCACTTGTATTGGTCTTTCATTTGTCTCTGTTCATCTATCTTTGTTCTTTCGCCCGTGTGGGCCTCCCATCGCAGTGGCCTCTGTTGTCGCAGAGCACCGGCTCTGGGCACATGCGTTCCTGAGCTCCGGCTCAGTCATTGGACACATCGGTCCAGCCGCTCCGTGGCACGTGGGATCTTCCCAGGCCAGGGATTAAATGGGCGCCCCTTGCACTGCAAGGCAGTGTCCTTACCTACTGGACCACCAGGGAAGCCCAGGGGAGTTAACTTTTAATCTCAATATTTAAGTTACAGGATATCTGTAAAGTAGAATGGATGTGAGTTATAAGAAGAATGAAAATCATTTAAAGACAAATAAGAGACCTTATCCTCTTTTGTGAAAGGGTTAGCATGTTTTCATTGCTAGGGGCAAGCATGACTTTGCTCATGTCTTTATTTGGAAGTTAAAAATGGTTTCAAATGGAGGAGGGAGAGAGGGAGGAAAACATGTAATTACATGTGTTATACACACACACACATATGCCAAGTCCTGATGATTCACTTTTATCCTGTGTAATTCTCAATTAAGATAAATTTTTAAAAGAACATACATACATTTGATTATTCTACTCTCATTCCTTGACTAGGAGCAAAGTATGAAATGGATTGATGCTTTTCAAAAGAGAATTTCAGTGTTTTTAAGTAGTACAGGGAAATCATCAGTAATGAATATGGTGGGACATATCATGTTTCCCTTGGCATGTTCTGACCATATTACATACAAATTACATGCACGAACTATAGAAAATAGTAGTCTTACTGCTTGCTTATCAAATCACAGGCAACAACTCTGGCGATCAGGCTTCCAGAGTCCAAATGGGTTTCAACTGTACCCAGGAGGTTCAGGATTCAACCTGAGAAGTTTCAGCAGAATGTATTCAATGCAAGGCAAGATGGCAACCTACTCCAGTACTCTTGCCTGGAGAATTGCATGGACTGAGGAGCAGGGCGGGCTACACTTAAGCAACTAACACACAAGATTCCCTTTAACCATTTTATTTTTAAAGTGTGACAATGTCTATCTTTCTCTTACTCCTGCTGTTTAACAAATGCTGAATCAATGTTTTCGATAGGGCTGATGATTTTCTTCAGATTATGATTTCATAGGGAGGGTAAGGATGAGGGAAAATAAATGACCACTCTTCAGAGACAATGCTCTGTGAAAGTGCTTTCAGAACGGTAAAGGGGTCTGCTGACCTCTGTTCGCAGAGCACCGGCTCTGGGCACATGCTTCCTGAGCTCCGGCTCAGTCATTGGACACATCGGTCCAGCCGCTCCGTGGCACGTGGGATCTTCCCAGGCCAGGGATTAAATGGCGCCTTGCACTGCAAGGCAGTGTCCTTACCTACTGGACCACCAGGAAGCCCAGGGAGTTAACTTTAATCTCAATATTTAAGTTACAGGATATCTGTAAAGTAGAATGGATGTGAGTTATAAGAAGAATGAAAATCATTTAAAGACAAATAAGAGACCTTATCCTCTTTTGTGAAAGGGTTAGCATGTTTTCATTGCTAGGGGCAAGCATGACTTTGCTCATGTCTTTATTTGGAAGTTAAAAATGGTTTCAAATGGAGGAGGGAGAGAGGGAGGAAAACATGTAATTACATGTGTTATACACACACACACATATGCCAAGTCCTGATGATTCACTTTTATCCTGTGTAATTCTCAATTAAGATAAATTTTTAAAAGAACATACATACATTTGATTATTCTACTCTCATTCCTTGACTAGGAGCAAAGTATGAAATGGATTGATGCTTTTCAAAAGAGAATTTCAGTGTTTTTAAGTAGTACAGGGAAATCATCAGTAATGAATATGGTGGGACATATCATGTTTCCCTTGGCATGTTCTGACCATATTACATACAAATTACATGCACGAACTATAGAAAATAGTAGTCTTACTGCTTGCTTATCAAATCACAGGCAACAACTCTGGCGATCAGGCTTCCAGAGTCCAAATGGGTTTCAACTGTACCCAGGAGGTTCAGGATTCAACCTGAGAAGTTTCAGCAGAATGTATTCAATGCAAGGCAAGATGGCAACCTACTCCAGTACTCTTGCCTGGAGAATTGCATGGACTGAGGAGCAGGGCGGGCTACACTTAAGCAACTAACACACAAGATTCCCTTTAACCATTTTATTTTTAAAGTGTGACAATGTCTATCTTTCTCTTACTCCTGCTGTTTAACAAATGCTGAATCAATGTTTTCGATAGGGCTGATGATTTTCTTCAGATTATGATTTCATAGGGAGGGTAAGGATGAGGGAAAATAAATGACCACTCTTCAGAGACAATGCTCTGTGAAAGTGCTTTCAGAACTGGGTCCAGACAGAGGGAGTATGAGTTAAACCTGCTGAGCAGTTTTCTGACTCTCTGGAATTAATGCCTTCATTAATATTTTAAAAAATAATTCTCTTAGATTGATGCTCATAGTGCAACATCCACAGGCAGGTCCATATTTTCAGGAAAAAAAAGAAACTCTCCAAAAATTAAATGTACTTATTTGCTTATTACTTATTTCCACTTCGGCTTTCAAAACAGGAGACAGGACTGTTTATGAGAAAGGACCAACTGACCACACCTTAAGGGTTTCAGTTAACACATGGAGCTCAGCCTTCATATTTTCTACAGATCTTCATGCAGTTATAAGTTTACATACTCATGTACTTATTAATTCAGCTTTTCTGCCTTTCATGAATAAATTATGCTTAGCTAATTTCCATACGAGCCCGGTGGCCTCCTCTAGGGCTTTAAATCAGAGAGTCTGGTGAAATTTTATGTACGTTCAATGGCAGTTTGTAGATACATTCAAAAGCATTTGACGTCATCCCAAACTGCTGAAAACGCTTCTGGGAGGAAAGGATGACAGACATCATTCCTAGACAGGTCACATAGGGACCCCTGGGGGGCAGGACAGCCTGATCAAACAGTGTGTCCACTGCTGTGACAATCACCGTTAGCACAGTGTTTGTGGAGGGGCTTCGCTCAACTCAAGACTGAAATAATTAAGATGTTTAAGACTCACACGATCCATTTGCAGTCTAGTTCAAGTCTCTCCTGATGTGCATTATATTTGCATTGCGAACATGATGATTTATCACACCTTCTCTTGTTCTCTGGGGAGAAACTGGGTGCCAACAATGGCCACTTGGAGAGATTTTGACTTCCACTGAACACAGAAAATCATTAGTTCTACATCTAGAGGCTCCTTATTGATTCTGGGGCCTCAGTCATGCCATGCATGTTTCACACTGCTTGTGTTCACTAAGGCAGGGTCACTGCCTACAAAGGACAGTGGGTCTCCACCTGGACAAAGTTAGGGGTGGGGGTGAAAAACTCAGTTTCCTTTCTAGGCACCTTGTTCAACAGAGTACAAAGCAACTGCTATTGGAAACACAGATGTTTTCCTTTTCTGAATTTCAGTTGCTCCAAGCCAAGCAGCTAGAATTTTGTGTCTAAAGTGAGTTGTATAATACCTCAAGCAAAAACTGAATTCCATGGTTTTCCCCTCACGTGTGTGCTATTTTAACCTTTAAGTAATTACTAGTAGGATCTCAATTCAAATTAAAGCTAGAGAGCTTTCTATCTACTTTCTCCCACAGAAAGTTAGCTCTTTCGTCAATTTACACACTCTTATAATGACGTCTTCTGTATACATACACACACAAAAATGAAAGATGTATTTGATACAGTATATGTGTCGAGTCCAAATACACAAGAATCTGAGTTTCAAGTTCCATCAGTCTTTTCTTCCTTAAATTCTATTTTAGGCAATTTGGCTAAGTGGGTATACACACATACCCAGGAGGTATCCCAAGCCTACACTAACTAAATTTCTGGTTTTGAGGGTCAGTTATAAGCCAAACAGCAATTTTATGGGCACCAGGATTATTTCAATTCACAGATGGATTGAGAAAAAGAACCAATAAATGAGAACTCAGTTAACAAAAACATCTCACATTAAAGTTTCAACCTAACTTTTTATGAATGCCCTCAAGGAGGACAAGCAAAATCTTCAGCCTTCCCATGTCTTCCCTAAAGACATACAGTTGCTAGATGAACAACAGTAATTTAATTCTAATAATATTTACTGGATACCTAAATTAACGACCACCACTTCTCCTATGTGAATATTTATCAAGAGGTTAAACAAAACTATTCGGTGATCATCAGCGGCTTTTTTAGTGTTTATTTTTCTAGTCTGAAAATCTGGACTTTGAAGCTCTAGTTAGGCGGGGCCAGAGGTTGCCATGGAATTGCTTTGGTGCTCAAGTGGGCTTCCATTTGTTTTTCCACCCTGCCTCTACTATGGATCAAACCGTTAAGGTGGGGGCTGTAGTCTAGCTCTTGCTTCTTCAAAGCTCCATCCTCTGTCCCACAGGGTCAAGAACTTCTAGGCAGTATGTCTCTCATCCCCCGATAGAAGTCCCCAGAACATACTTACCCTGCTTCTGAGATTTTCATTTATGCTCCACTTATCCTTCTAGGGACGCTCCTGTATCAAAACTGTTATTTTACTTATTGTTGACAGCATACAACTTAGCATTTGATGATCTACAATGTATTCATTTGACCTTGTGTGATTTCACAAATGATTTGAGGCTAAAGTAACAATACATACAAATGAATAATGATAACACTCATATTCCATACTGTGGAATGGAAACAAGGAATATATAAATAAATATCAAAAAAATTTTTGGAAAAGAAATGACATTTTCAAAATGCATTGTATCAATGTTACGCATGTTAAATTCTACACCTCCATCACGGAAATAGGCTATATGACCTTAGATAACTTATGCAAAATTTCCTAAATGTCACTTTCTTCATATGTAAAATAGAGATGATAATACCAGATATTTTGATGAGAATTAAACAAGATAATAAATGTAGAGCTCTTTAAAAACTGAGACATAGCATGTGCCCAACAAAAGTTAGCAGCAATAGATATAACTGTATAAACATATAATTCTTTTTTGGTTCAATAGTATGTAGTCCATAATTACTTGTAAGCATGGGACTGAGCTCCGTGCCCGCTGTAAACTTCTTAAAGACAGTAGTCATATTGAAAACTTGCTTCATCTCATGATCATAGTGGGCACTTAGTCATTTCTTAAAAATGGTCAAATACAATAATTTAACTTACTGAGTTGACAGGATGAAAAGTTTCATTAACTTATTTATTCATTTATTCATACAACATGAAGGCCTGCACTATCATATGTGAAGAAAATAGCTGTAGTCATTGCTCTGTGAGAAAAGCAGATCCTTCACAGGTGCTGTATGATGGTCTGGAGGGGTGGGATGGTGGGGGATATACATATGACTAATCTGAGAACATACATATCTGTAAACAACAAAACTCTGTAAAAGAAAAAAGAAAATAACACAATATTTATTGAGCAATTACTCTGTGCATAGTAAGAAAACTTTGTTTCAGCACTAGATAGTCCCTGACGCTATGGATTCGTAAATAAAAGTGAAAATTGACGCCATAAATATATAATTTGTTTGATTATTGGTCATTCAAGTGAAAAGAGAGTTTAGTGATGGGTGATTAAAGGCAGCACATATACACATTAAATACGTCAAAGCAGGAGCCCTGTTTACAGTTTCCCTAGCGAATGGAAGGAGGATAGTAACAACACAAAGATAATGTCATGAAATTAACGATGATAACAATGGCTAACACTCATTGAATGCTTACTGAACACCAGGCCTCATGGGTCAGAGGTGGGAGTCCAGAAGCTGCCAGATATGCCCCGCCCTGGACATCCCAGGGGCTAGCACTTCTCTGAACAAAAGCTTTGCACTTGGCATCACACAGGGAAGGTAAAAACACTTCCCAGCTCCTCTCCAAACAGAGCCCTGAGATCATACATCAAAAAGGCATTGGCTCGCGGGGCCAGTGAAGGTAGCAGCCCACTCTGCTCAGGCTGTATACAGCTGCATCTGGGGATATTTTGATGAGAATTAAACAAGATAATAAATGTCAAAATAGACATAGCATGTGCCCAACAAAAGTTAGCAGCAATAGATATAACTGTATAAACATATAATTCTTTTTGGTTCAATAGTATGTAGTCCATAATTACTTGTAAGCATGGGACTGAGCTCTGTGCCCGCTGTAAACTTCTTTAAGACAGTAGTCATATTGAAAACTTGCTTCATCTCATGATCATAGTGGGCACTTAGTCATTTTTTAAAAAATGGTCAAATACAATAATTTAACTTACTGAGTTGACAGGATGAAAAGTTTCATTAACTTATTTATTCATTTATTCATACAACATGAAGGCCTGCACTATCATATGTGAAGAAAATAGCTGTAGTCATTGCTCTGTGAGAAAAGCAGATCCTTCACAGGTGCTGTATGATGGTCTGGAGGGGTGGGATGGTGGGGGATATACATATGACTAATCTGAGAACATACATATCTGTAAACAACAAAACTCTGTAAAAGAAAAAAGAAAATAACACAATATTTATTGAGCAATTACTCTGTGCATAGTAAGAAAACTTTGTTTCAGCACTAGATAGTCCCTGACGCTATGGATTCGTAAATAAAAGTGAAAATTGACGCCATAAATATATAATTTGTTTGATTATTGGTCATTCAAGTGAAAAGAGAGTTTAGTGATGGGTGATTAAAGGCAGCACATATACACATTAAATACGTCAAAGCAGGAGCCCTGTTTACAGTTTCCCTAGCGAATGGAAGGAGGATAGTAACAACACAAAGATAATGTCATGAAATTAACGATGATAACAATGGCTAACACTCATTGAATGCTTACTGAACACCAGGCCTCATGGGTCAGAGGTGGGAGTCCAGAAGCTGCCAGATATGCCCCGCCCTGGACATCCCAGGGGCTAGCACTTCTCTGAACAAAAGCTTTGCACTTGGCATCACACAGGGAAGGTAAAAACACTTCCCAGCTCCTCTCCAAACAGAGCCCTGAGATCATACATCAAAAAGGCATTGGCTCGCGGGGCCAGTGAAGGTAGCAGCCCACTCTGCTCAGGCTGTATCACAGCTGCATCTGGGGACAGTACATGCTTAGAGGAACAAATGACTTCATCTTTGTCATTATGCAAGTCCACAGGAATCAGAGGTCTGTCTTAAACTGAATATGGAAACATTGGGAGGGGTGGATCTTTCAGAAAACTTCCATGGGAAACAGCGTCTCCTGGGCCTCTGCTGTGTGCCGGCTATGTTGCCCATGCTTTGGCATCAATTCAGAAGGCAGGACCTCTGACATTCACCATGTCACCAGGAACGAGCTATTTCAACAATAGATTACTGTAATGTACTTGGCCAGTGCAGCCTTTACTGTTACCATGAGTTAAGGCCGATTCATCTGAGCTATAAAAGTGAAGAAAATTAACAACAATAATCATGAACCTTTTATACACATGCTGGCCTCACTAGAGAGTCTCATACAGAATATGAAACCGGGGGCCACCATGTAGATTTGTGGCAATGCCCAGGGGACTCCAGAGTCCAGAAAACAATGAATGCAATAAGTGAATCCATAACTGCAGTTTTCTCATGTGTGACAGATATAATATCCCTCATTTTGCTTAACTGTTTTGGGATATCATGTGTGAATGAGCACAATGGAACAGGGAAAAAAAAGACTTACACAAACCGTGAGCAGGGACTGCAGCTTTTGATGGGTTCTGGCTCACCTCTTGTGGAGACGGGCATGCTCGGCAGTGACCTTTTAGCTAGGGTGAGTCTTTTTGGATATGCCATGCCAAGGACACAACATGGAACTACCCTTGCACATCAACTGAAGACAGACCACATTCTGCAAACACCTATCATCTCAATTCTAATTGTTTTCCTATAAAGACCATGACTCTAAATCAAGTCCATGGTCATAATCTCAGGATCCAGGGATGACAGTCATGATAACACAATGGAACTGCCCTGTAGACAGCCACATAGATTATTCCAGGGTGGAATTCAAACTGTGTTGCTTGGGGGTATGGGTACTTGAGGCAAGATTCTAGGCCAAAAGTTATGTGACTCGAGGCTTATTTTCTTTGCCTTAGTTTATCCATTTGTAAAATAGGATGACTAACACTGCTGATGGGTGAATGTTTCAGGAATGTTAGGTTCAAGGCATTGTTTTAAGAAGTGTAGGCCATACTGAACTTACTTAATATTCATAAACCTTTGAAATATCCTTATATAGAGAGCTGTTTAAGTATGTTATTATTAAAATTATTACCCTTGAGAATTATAATTACTGCTTCATTATTTTTCTCATTATGCTCATTCTATGGGGGTTTTCTTATAAATATTCCAAATGAGCTATTGCCTTTACTGTATAATCAATCTAATGTTTGTTGGAAAATTTTAAAGACACAAAGTATGACATAAATTTGCAAGATCAAAGGTGAAACATATATAATCTCTTTTCCCAAAGAGGTATTTGTAGAAAAATATCATGAGTTGGATGATGGCTACCTACTAAGAGAGAATTACTTCAAATTTGTTTGATGGATTTGACTCTTGTTTTTGGGCTGTTTCTGGGCTGACTAAGATGTAATGATCTCACAATAATGGTCTCAAACCTCGAATTCTCATTAGAAGCTATTGGTCTTTAAATGGCTAAGGTATAGGTCTCTTCACTTTCCAAGTTACTATTCATTGGTATATTTCTTATAAACTCAGTTTGCCTCAATGTCCACAACAGAAAATACAGAAAGGTGATGAAATCACCAAGTCACAGTGATAAAAATAAGAGTAATAAGAATTAGCCTACTTTCTGCCAGGTATTTTCTACAATGCCTTATGTGTAAAATCTCTTTAATCCTTATACTTGCTCAGTAAGACAGTCAAAAGTACTTATCCCCATTTCACATACAAGGGAACGGAAACTCAGAGAGGAGAAGCACCTAGTACTAGATCATGCTGCTAGTAAGAGGTGAAACCAGGACACAAATCCAGAGCATAATACATTCAGGACCATGATGAGTTCAAACGTGAGTTCCTACCAACGTCTTCCAATCTTCCTTTCTGTCCTGTGCTAGGAGGTCCCTGTACCAATTCAGGATGGACAGGTCATGCTGCATTAACAACCAGCCCCACTTTATGGGTGGTTTAAAAATGGAGCTTATGTGTCACTCATGCTCACTCACATCTGTCACGGGGCCCTGAAGATTCTGCTCCATGTGATTCTTCCTTCAGGGCCCAGGTTGCAGGGCAACCTCCACTGTGTCATGGAAGAGGGCAGGAGACCCTGGGAGGGTCTTGGGATGGGATGTGTCACCCACTCACAGCCCATTGGCCGGAACTAGTTTTTGGTCCCACACAATCACAAAGAGGCAGAGTGTTCGACTCTCCTCGTGCACAGAAGGAGAGGACAAGCAGGTAATAGCAAGCAGCTCTAGGGACCACCACCATACCATGGGGATCACCTAGTCCAGACCCTTCAGGGTGAAGGTGAGGAAATGCAGCAGGAACACAAAGCCAGTGTGACTTCCATCTTGTTGCCCAGCTAAGCTATGGGGAGCAAAGGAGGGACGGGAGCTTAGTTGAGTGGCACTTCTCTAGTGCACTCACCTTCTCCCGCACAACCCCAGTGTGAACCGTTTTTTTGCAATGACCATCTCTAGTTGACCCCGTGCTCAGTCATGAAACGAACCAAACAAAAACTAAACCAAGACAAGTTACTATGACTTGGGATGGAAGGATGGGAAGTGATCCCTTCTCAGTAGCCTTTTCCTTAGACAGTTTTAAAATGTATTCACAACTCCTGGGCTCCACTGAAATCACTCTTGTCTCAACCATCACAAGAACCTGAAACTGTTATTGTCCCCATTTTACAGATAATGAACTTGAGGGTGAAACTGGTCCACTGAGGCACCCCAAGAGGAAATGGCAGCACAGAACATGAATCGGGGCTCTCGCCTAAGCCTGCACTGAGCTGTGTTCCTCCTAGAGGCTACTCAAGGCACGATCCTACATCCCTGACTTCATTACTAGACACTCAGTACCAGCTCAGCCTTCTCACTGGAACCTGTCAGTCAGTTAATACAAAAGGGCGATGGTTCTGCTTAAGGGTAAAAGACATGCAGGGAGCATGTATCCTAACCAATGTCACTTTCAACATGAAATCTCCCCTAAGACGCATCAGGGTGTGTTTTTCCCTAGAACTCATAACAGTCTTTATGAACAGCTTTTAAGATGTTGGCCCATACTGACTACATAGGTGTTAGCTGTTATTTGACAATCACCATCTAGAATGCTGCAAATTGAAAGATGTTTAAAAACTAAAAGTACTAGTGTATGGGCTTCCCTGGTGGTCCAGTGGGTAAGGACACCGCCTTGCAGTGCAAGGGGCGCCGGTTCGATCCCTGGCCTGGGAAGATCCCACGTGCCGCGGAGCTGCTGGACCCATGTGTCCAATTACTGAGCCGGAGCTCTGGAGCGCATGCGCCCAGAGCCAGTGCCCTGTGACAACAGCGGCCATCGCGATGGGAGGCCCACGCGGGCCAAAGAACAAAGACGGATGAAAATGGACAAATGAAAGACCAATAGAAGTGGCCCGGCTGCTCCCCTCCCTCCCCACCCCTCTCCACCCCACCAAAATAAATAAATAAATAAATAAATCTTTAAAAAAAAAATAAAAGTACTAGTGTAAAACTATGATATTGAAATAGGCAGAGTAAGTATAGAAATGATTTTGATGGAAATAAATTAATACAATATCAAAACAGTCATCTCAGTTGAATTGTCAAGAACCTGTAAAACATTCACAATCTGAAGAGCATTTACGTTCATTGGCTAGCTCAACACTGAATTTCTTCAATGTGGGGTTAAGACCAGAAGACGACTTCATCAAGAGCTTATGCAAATTCAAGATGTTGGAGGTAAGTTTAGAACTCCAAAAGTTTAGATATAGGGATTATGAGGAAGGGTGATGGCTTGCAGGAATAATGCATACTCCAGGTACAAAAGCCAAACATTTCCTTTTATAACATGGAGTTGCCTAGTTACCATATTTAGGAAATAGTGTAAAATACAACATAGAGAAACAGAGTTATATTACTTGTTTTCATGTTACTAATCATGCTAATTTTGTTTTCGTTGCTTTTGTTTAGTCACTAAGTCACGTCTGACTCTTTTGCGACCCCATGGACTACAGCCCGCCAGGCTCCTCTGTCCATGGGATTCTTCAGGAAAGAATACTAGACTGGGTTGCCACTTCCTTCTCCAGGGAGTCTTCCCAACCTAAGGATCAAACCCATGTCTCCTTATTGGCAGGCTGATTCTCTACCACTGAGCCACCTGGGAAGCCCAATTTAATTTTTATATGTCATCATTTATTTTTAATTCTGTTGCATTTTAAAGCCAGACTACTTTGAACTGTGAAATAAGGCTGCCTTGTAGGGGAATACAGTATATAACTTGCTCCACATGGAGAAGTCAGAGTTAAAAATTCAGAAGTCCCCAAGTCGTACTTTAGCATGATAGTTCAAAGGGGCCATTTAGACTTAGAGTCCTGAGGATACTTGTAAGGCCACACTTATTGCCATTGCCAATGTCACTGATTAAACAAAAGTACAAAATAGTATGCTCATTACAGAGCTATACACACTACATGCAAGTATACTTATAATAAGCCTTCTAGTCCATGTGTGGAAGGCCACATCTTTGCTGCTACCGTGAAATCCTTGCAAGAAACATCTAGCAGTCACCTTGTATATAGTCTTCCATGTATTCATTCACTTATTCAGCCTGTAATTATTGAATGACTACTGTGTACTGGGCAGTATACTGGACACTAGGCAGAAATAATCTCTAACCTTAAAGAGCCTAGAGCTGAGCCAGTATAATAGAGTGAACAGAATTTTGCTATGAGGAAGTCTATGTGTTGCGACCTCCCTGGCCACCCAGTGGTTTAGACTCTGTGCACCTAATGCAGGGGCTATGGGTTTGGTCCCTAGTCTGGGAACTAAGGTCCCACTTGCCCCACAAAGTGGTCAAATTTAAAAAAAAAAAGATTTCCACGTGGATAAAGGAGAGTTCTCGGGCACTCACCCAAAAAAAGAGAAGCAGCCTGACTGAAGTAGCGGGAGGGTGTGGTGATTATGGAATAAGCAGTATTAAGGTGAAGGCTATATGATGGTTTCCTTTGAAACATACTGCTATAAAAGGAGTGGATCAAGTTTACAAAACAGAAGCAATTAACCTCTGTATCTTGCCATTATAAAACTATCCTTTGATCTTCTTAGCAACACTATGAGATGAAAATTATTCCCATTTTACAAATGAATCGAAAATTAACTGATTTATCTCAGATTGCTCATTTAGATGAATCTCAGATTCCAACCAAGTCTTGAATTTTAGATGACACTAAATTTAATTGTACATGTAATACCCTTGAAGACCTCCACTGGAAGTCTTGCGAATACTGTATAACAATTAAAATGCACTACCTTTCCTGAGCCACCTGGGAAGCCCAATTTAATTTTTATATGTCATCATTTATTTTTAATTCTGTTGCATTTTAAAGCCAGACTACTTTGAACTGTGAAATAAGGCTGCCTTGTAGGGGAATACAGTATATAACTTGCTCCACATGGAGAAGTCAGAGTTAAAAATTCAGAAGTCCCCAAGTCGTACTTTAGCATGATAGTTCAAAGGGGCCATTTAGACTTAGAGTCCTGAGGATACTTGTAAGGCCACACTTATTGCCATTGCCAATGTCACTGATTAAACAAAAGTACAAAATAGTATGCTCATTACAGAGCTATACACACTACATGCAAGTATACTTATAATAAGCCTTCTAGTCCATGTGTGGAAGGCCACATCTTTGCTGCTACCGTGAAATCCTTGCAAGAAACATCTAGCAGTCACCTTGTATATAGTCTTCCATGTATTCATTCACTTATTCAGCCTGTAATTATTGAATGACTACTGTGTACTGGGCAGTATACTGGACACTAGGCAGAAATAATCTCTAACCTTAAAGAGCCTAGAGCTGAGCCAGTATAATAGAGTGAACAGAATTTTGCTATGAGGAAGTCTATGTGTTGCGACCTCCCTGGCCACCCAGTGGTTTAGACTCTGTGCACCTAATGCAGGGGCTATGGGTTTGGTCCCTAGTCTGGGAACTAAGGTCCCACTTGCCCCACAAAGTGGTCAAATTTAAAAAAAAAAAGATTTCCACGTGGATAAAGGAGAGTTCTCGGGCACTCACCCAAAAAAAGAGAAGCAGCCTGACTGAAGTAGCGGGAGGGTGTGGTGATTATGGAATAAGCAGTATTAAGGTGAAGGCTATATGATGGTTTCCTTTGAAACATACTGCTATAAAAGGAGTGGATCAAGTTTACAAAACAGAAGCAATTAACCTCTGTATCTTGCCATTATAAAACTATCCTTTGATCTTCTTAGCAACACTATGAGATGAAAATTATTCCCATTTTACAAATGAATCGAAAATTAACTGATTTATCTCAGATTGCTCATTTAGATGAATCTCAGATTCCAACCAAGTCTTGAATTTTAGATGACACTAAATTTAATTGTACATGTAATACCCTTGAAGACCTCCACTGGAAGTCTTGCGAATACTGATACTAAAACAATTAAAACTGCAGACTTTCTCAAAGATTATGGCAATCAATAGTAACACCTTACACTTAGATAATATTTTATAGTTTTCTTATCTCCCCCCTGCCTACATAAGAAAGCATTTACAACTTGTCAACTGAATCAGTCAAGTTAACTTTTTTCCACTTAAATACTGATCATTATTGAACTGGCTGAAATGACTGATGTGTTTCTTTCATACATCACAGAGGCTGCACTTAAGATTTTACACTGGAAGGGTTGAGAGGATGCTTGTAACTGCTTCCTTTAAATCAAATCTCGTTTCAAAGCTGTTAAACTTCTGTTTCAGACATGACAACCTGTTACTGTTATGTTTTAGTTTTCAAGAACTTAACTGTAATGAAAATAAATTTTTGCTAGATTTAATAAAATTCACCTTTACTCAAAGAACTTACTAATTTTCTACTCTGTGCCACTTCTAAAAGTTCTGAATCTCAGACATAGATGGAAGAAATAAATCTTGACTAATTACTAGCAGAAAGAGAAAATTTAGGGGAACCTCCTTCCCCATTGTGGGAATATAAATTGGTATAGTACTACAGAAAACAGTACGGAGGCTCCTTAAAATAAAACTAAAAACAGAGTTACCAAATGATCCAGGAATCCCACTCCTGGGTGTATACCTGGAGAAAACTGCAATTTGAAAAGATACATGCACCTCAATGTTCACAGCAACACTATTTACAATAGCCAAGATATGGAAGCAATCTAACTGTCCATCAACAGAGGAATGGATAAAAATGTGGTACATATAGGCAATGGACTACTAATCAGTCATTAAAAGAAAGAATGAAATAATGCCATTTGCAGCAACATGGACAGACCTAGAGGTTTTCTTTTTTGGGGAGTTTGAGGGGCGGGCAGGCCATTTCTATTGGTCTTTTTATTTATCTATTTTCATCCATCTTTGTTCTTTGTCCTGTGTGGGCCTCCCATCGCAGTGGCCTCTATTGTCGCAGAGCACTGGCTCTGGATGCATGCACTCCAAAGCTCCGGCTCGGTAATTGGACACATCGGTCCAGCCACTCCACGGCACATGGGATCTTCCCAGGCCAGGGATCGAACTGGAGCCCCTTGCACTGCAAGGCAGTGTCCTTACCCAGTGGACCACCAGGCAAGTCCTAGAGATTTTCATACTGAGTGAAGTAAGACTGACAGAGAAAGACAAATATATCACTTACATGTGGAATCTAAAATAGGTACAAATGAACTTATTTACAAAACAATTACAGATGTGAAAACAAACTTATAGTTAACAAGAGGAAAGGAAGGAGGAATAAATTGGGAGATTGGGGTTCACATATGGATACTACAATATATAATATAGATCACTAAAAAAGAATCTGTTGTGTCACATGGGGAATTCTACTCAATACTCTGTAATGATCTATATGGAAAAAGAATCTTAAAAAGAATGGGTATACACATAACTTATTCTCTTTGCTGTACAGAAGAAACTATCACAGCACTGTAAATCAACAATATTCCAATAGAAACTAATTCAAAAATACAGAAAATTTAAAGTAATGTAAAATATTGAAAATAGCTTAGATTGTAATATGGAAGAAAGACTGATGATTTCTCCTTAAAATGATTTTGTTATTTCCTTTAGAATATGCCCATTCATTCAAGTCTACATTAAGCAATGAACTTATTTCTCAGGCTCTGAAGTTAAAAAAAAAAAATGGGCTACTTGAATCAAAAGGGGGAATTTCCTTCAGCAAAATGTGAAAGTTGTCTAGAACTTTATTTACCTCAAGGTAAATGAATAATGAATGAAAACAAATTATTACATTTGGGAGAAGTAGATATTGGGATTCACACAAAGCCATCAAAGAACAATGAGGTAATCTGGACAACTGGGCAGGCTGGGACTCATCTCAGGATAATGGCATTATGGGATTAGTTACTCCACAATTGTTGTGTTATTGAAAGTCTTTCCAACCATCTTGTCAACTGTAGAGATAAGAGAGTGCAACCAATGCGTCTTTGGGGACCAGTCATGGTTTCTATTATGATTTTGCTTAGTTCATATTAAATCATACCTAAAGGCACAAGGCTATCTTGTGCATGGTTTGTATATAGTGAAACTTTAATTAGTACAGTGAAAGTGAAAGTGTTAGTTACTCAGTCTTGTCTGACACTTTGTGACACCATGGAATTCTCCGGGCAAGAATACTGCCAGGAATTCTCCAGGCAGGAAACGAGTAGATAGCCAGTCCCTTCTCCAGGGGCCTTCCTAACCCAGGGATTGAACCTGGGTCTCCTGCGTTGCAGGTGGATTCTTTACTGTCTGAGCTACCAGGGAAATCTTTAATTAGAACAAGGTACCTGCAACAATGGATGGATGAGAGAGTGGCCTGGGTGCTATTCCCCCTCAGTAAAAGGGGTGTTGAGCTTCCCAGGTGATGCCAGTGGTAAAGAACCCACCTGTCAATGCAGGAGACATAAGAGACTCGGGTTCAATCCCTGGGTTGAGATGATACCTGGGAGGAGGGCATGGCAACTCACTCTAGTATTCTTATCTGGGGAATCCCCATGGTTGGAGGTATCTGGCGAACTATACCCCAAAGGGTTGCAAAGAGTTGGACACAACTGAAGTGACAACATGCAAAGGAGGCATCAGCTGGGGAGAGGAGACATGGCATGGTCCCACAGATCTAATAAGGATTTCTCCTTAAAATGATTTTGTTATTTCCTTTAGAATATGCCCATTCATTCAAGTCTACATTAAGCAATGAACTTATTTCTCAGGCTCTGAAGTTAAAAAAAATGGGCTACTTGAATCAAAAGGGGGAATTTCCTTCAGCAAAATGTGAAAGTTGTCTAGAACTTTATTTACCTCAAGGTAAATGAATAATGAATGAAAACAAATTATTACATTTGGGAGAAGTAGATATTGGGATTCACACAAAGCCATCAAAGAACAATGAGGTAATCTGGACAACTGGGCAGGCTGGGACTCATCTCAGGATAATGGCATTATGGGATTAGTTACTCCACAATTGTTGTGTTATTGAAAGTCTTTCCAACCATCTTGTCAACTGTAGAGATAAGAGAGTGCAACCAATGCGTCTTTGGGGACCAGTCATGGTTTCTATTATGATTTTGCTTAGTTCATATTAAATCATACCTAAAGGCACAAGGCTATCTTGTGCATGGTTTGTATATAGTGAAACTTTAATTAGTACAGTGAAAGTGAAAGTGTTAGTTACTCAGTCTTGTCTGACACTTTGTGACACCATGGAATTCTCCGGGCAAGAATACTGCCAGGAATTCTCCAGGCAGGAAACGAGTAGATAGCCAGTCCCTTCTCCAGGGGCCTTCCTAACCCAGGGATTGAACCTGGGTCTCCTGCGTTGCAGGTGGATTCTTTACTGTCTGAGCTACCAGGGAAATCTTTAATTAGAACAAGGTACCTGCAACAATGGATGGATGAGAGAGTGGCCTGGGTGCTATTCCCCCTCAGTAAAAGGGGTGTTGAGCTTCCCAGGTGATGCCAGTGGTAAAGAACCCACCTGTCAATGCAGGAGACATAAGAGACTCGGGTTCAATCCCTGGGTTGAGATGATACCTGGGAGGAGGGCATGGCAACTCACTCTAGTATTCTTATCTGGGGAATCCCCATGGTTGGAGGTATCTGGCGAACTATACCCCAAAGGGTTGCAAAGAGTTGGACACAACTGAAGTGACAACATGCAAAGGAGGCATCAGCTGGGGAGAGGAGACATGGCATGGTCCCACAGATCTAATAAGGCAAGTACAGAAAGCAAGCTGCACTCCTCTGGGATTACAGGCTGCCCTGAGGGTATCAGAGGTTTCACCATTGGGGTTTGGGGTATGTCTGGGATACAGGTGTGTGGAGACCCCATAGCCCTTTGCCAGAAAGGGAAGAAGGAATGGGATTCCCTGCTAAGAGTTCATGGGAGAAAAGAAGACACGGATATCCTTAAATGCATCCAAGCTAACAAAGATTCTGATTCCAAGTGACCACACAGGAATGAGTCCTCATTGGTAACTGTGGCCTTTTGAGTATGCACAGTGGATGCAGAAGAGAAATACTTTCAAGCTGAAGACCTTGCAAATATCTACCAAGAAGGTGAAAAGTTCAGGCCCTGCTCTTTGAGGTGTTACAGTAAAGGCTCTTTTCTCTCTCTCTCAGATGAGTTTTGTGGCCAGCACTGCTTCGCACTCTCCAAATCTGCTGTCTGGCACAAACCTGCCCGATGGCACAGCAGCCCAACACGGGGGCCAAACGAAACTGCTGAGCTTCAGCATTTCCCTTGCAATCCTTGGAGAACAATTTTGTACTGAACTAGTATCCAGGAGACAGAACACTTTTTCCTATGTCGAGAGTGAATGACACAAATGGGCATTGTGGTATGACCTAAATTCACAGATAAATATTTGGACGCTGATTTACCCTTCATCTGGCATTAATTCTTTGCCCAGCATTTTCGGGAAGGCATCTTAAGCCATTATTGCCTCCTAAGGGTATAAAAAGCTTTTGTGGGACTCAACCTGCATCATGTTATCTTCATGTCGGCCACTGAGAACAAGGCAAGTGAGAAGGAGGCAATCCTTCTTTAGGGCTTGATGTGCCTTTTCAGCAGGAAGCTGCAACTTTTGACCTCTATCGAATCCCAGTTTCTGCAGCCTAAACTAACACTTTACCCCCATTTCTGCATCTATGTTTGCTGTCTTTTAAACTCAATCCTGGGTTGAGATGATACCTGGGAGGAGGGCATGGCAACTCACTCTAGTATTCTTATCTGGGGAATCCCCATGGTTGGAGGTATCTGGCGAACTATACCCCAAAGGGTTGCAAAGAGTTGGACACAACTGAAGTGACAACATGCAAAGGAGGCATCAGCTGGGGAGAGGAGACATGGCATGGTCCCACAGATCTAATAAGGCAAGTACAGAAAGCAAGCTGCACTCCTCTGGGATTACAGGCTGCCCTGAGGGTATCAGAGGTTTCACCATTGGGGTTTGGGGTATGTCTGGGATACAGGTGTGTGGAGACCCCATAGCCCTTTGCCAGAAAGGGAAGAAGGAATGGGATTCCCTGCTAAGAGTTCATGGGAGAAAAGAAGACACGGATATCCTTAAATGCATCCAAGCTAACAAAGATTCTGATTCCAAGTGACCACACAGGAATGAGTCCTCATTGGTAACTGTGGCCTTTTGAGTATGCACAGTGGATGCAGAAGAGAAATACTTTCAAGCTGAAGACCTTGCAAATATCTACCAAGAAGGTGAAAAGTTCAGGCCCTGCTCTTTGAGGTGTTACAGTAAAGGCTCTTTTCTCTCTCTCTCAGATGAGTTTTGTGGCCAGCACTGCTTCGCACTCTCCAAATCTGCTGTCTGGCACAAACCTGCCCGATGGCACAGCAGCCCAACACGGGGGCCAAACGAAACTGCTGAGCTTCAGCATTTCCCTTGCAATCCTTGGAGAACAATTTTGTACTGAACTAGTATCCAGGAGACAGAACACTTTTTCCTATGTCGAGAGGGAATGACACAAATGGGCATTGTGGTATGACCTAAATTCACAGATAAATATTTGGACGCTGATTTACCCTTCATCTGGCATTAATTCTTTGCCCAGCATTTTCGGGAAGGCATCTTAAGCCATTATTGCCTCCTAAGGGTATAAAAAGCTTTTGTGGGACTCAACCTGCATCATGTTATCTTCATGTCGGCCACTGAGAACAAGGCAAGTGAGAAGGAGGCAATCCTTCTTTAGGGCTTGATGTGCCTTTTCAGCAGGAAGCTGCAACTTTTGACCTCTATCGAATCCCAGTTTCTGCAGCCTAAACTAACACTTTACCCCCATTTCTGCATCTATGTTTGCTGTCTTTTAAGGTACATAGCCCAAGTAAGCCTGAGCTATATACTGGTTCTGCCTTCCTTCCACCCAAGGGTTTGTAGAATTGGAAATTCCAGCACCTCCATCATCTCTTAATTTGTCCAATCATATCATAGCTCATAACAGTCATCTCAGGCTGCCTAATGTATGCAATATTACAAAATTTCCCTTGCTTCACTTATTGATCAATACAACTAGCATTTAAGAACAGTTTTAATCAGAAAGAGGATGTCCTTCTCCATATAGTAGTAATTGGTCTTATTTTTCTAATGCTCCCTTGCCCAGAGAAAAGGTAAATGAAAACATTAAATGTTCCTAATTGTCCTAAGAATCTTTCTGCCCAAAGGACCATCTCCTTTTTAAATTTCATGCGTGTTACTATTCCTTGAATTTTATCATTTGTCAACAAATCAACTACCTGCTTAGCAGCTCTCACGAGGGATTTAAAATAGTCGCCATGAAAATCCTGGGCATTTACTATTTTTATAACAAACTTGATTGTCACCTATGATATTTCAAAGATCACTCCTCATATAGACATCACGCTGGAAATTAGATGCAGGGCCTGCTTTCCATGGAACATTATGCAGAGGCACTCTGACTAATAAATCTTTGGAGCTAATGCATTCCAGATGGAAGCCATGTCTCACAGATTTAACCTTCCTAAACCCTTCCAAAAATTCCTCCCATCAAAAGCTTACAGAATGAGATATGTTTGATTGAAATGAGATCATCAATACATGACAACTAAGTAATAGTACAAATGATTACTGCTTGCAGGAAAATTGCCATATTCCTTTCCACAAAGACATGGATTTGGACCACTCCCAGGACAAGATGATGGACCTGACATGTCTTACTGGGTGGCTTAAATGCATTTTTTTCTTGAGTCCCCATTGTTATTAACAGATGCCATACAGGGAATAACCATTTCTGTTGCTTTAACTTTCATACATGCATTACAAAGACTGCTAAGAGGAAGGGTCAAGACCCTGAGGGCAATCCTTCTTTAGGGCTTGATGTGCCTTTTCAGCAGGAAGCTGCAACTTTTGACCTCTATCGAATCCCAGTTTCTGCAGCCTAAACTAACACTTTACCCCCATTTCTGCATCTATGTTTGCTGTCTTTTAAGGTACATAGCCCAAGTAAGCCTGAGCTATATACTGGTTCTGCCTTCCTTCCACCCAAGGGTTTGTAGAATTGGAAATTCCAGCACCTCCATCATCTCTTAATTTGTCCAATCATATCATAGCTCATAACAGTCATCTCAGGCTGCCTAATGTATGCAATATTACAAAATTTCCCTTGCTTCACTTATTGATCAATACAACTAGCATTTAAGAACAGTTTTAATCAGAAAGAGGATGTCCTTCTCCATATAGTAGTAATTGGTCTTATTTTTCTAATGCTCCCTTGCCCAGAGAAAAGGTAAATGAAAACATTAAATGTTCCTAATTGTCCTAAGAATCTTTCTGCCCAAAGGACCATCTCCTTTTTAAATTTCATGCGTGTTACTATTCCTTGAATTTTATCATTTGTCAACAAATCAACTACCTGCTTAGCAGCTCTCACGAGGGATTTAAAATAGTCGCCATGAAAATCCTGGGCATTTACTATTTTTATAACAAACTTGATTGTCACCTATGATATTTCAAAGATCACTCCTCATATAGACATCACGCTGGAAATTAGATGCAGGGCCTGCTTTCCATGGAACATTATGCAGAGGCACTCTGACTAATAAATCTTTGGAGCTAATGCATTCCAGATGGAAGCCATGTCTCACAGATTTAACCTTCCTAAACCCTTCCAAAAATTCCTCCCATCAAAAGCTTACAGAATGAGATATGTTTGATTGAAATGAGATCATCAATACATGACAACTAAGTAATAGTACAAATGATTACTGCTTGCAGGAAAATTGCCATATTCCTTTCCACAAAGACATGGATTTGGACCACTCCCAGGACAAGATGATGGACCTGACATGTCTTACTGGGTGGCTTAAATGCATTTTTTTCTTGAGTCCCCATTGTTATTAACAGATGCCATACAGGGAATAACCATTTCTGTTGCTTTAACTTTCATACATGCATTACAAAGACTGCTAAGAGGAAGGGTCAAGACCCTTAGAAGAACCACTAATTAATATCCTGTTAAATTATGTCACCGTACCTAGCAGTCTGCATCATTCATTTTTGCTAGGCAGACACAGTAAAACACCTATGTGTAGATTCTTACAGAATCCTTCATGTGCAGCGGCAAGGGCAGGATCATACAAGACTATAGATGCTCCTGGAATGTTTAGAAACATTACAAATCACTCCATCACAGACATGGTTGGTATAACCTTCAAGCACTTGGCTTTTTCTTCCAGCATTTTCTCAAACACAGGTCAACTTAAAGCACGTGATTTTGTATATATTTATAGGCGAACTGAACTTCCTGGAATGATAGGGAAACACTCTTGCCACTGCCTGTTCTCAGATGTGAACCATCTACAGAATACCACCTCACAAGATGAAGATCGACAGTTTCACTGGAAGCTGCCCATTGAATGTTTTAAATTCATAACTACATTTCTCTCCTACCAACTCTCCAAACCATTTCAACTTAGGAGCTGAAGTGCCGTAAAACTTCACTAATACAGCTCATGAATGAAGTGAAATACAGGGTGGGATAAGTCACTTCAGTTGTGGCCAACTTTGTGTGACCATATGGACTGTAGTCTGCCAGGCTCCTCTATCCATGGGATCCTCCAGACAAGAATACTAGAGAGGGTTGCCATGCCCTCCTCCAGGGGATCTTCCTGACCCAGGGATTGAACCTATGTCTCTTACATCTGTGGCACTGGCAGGTGCATTCTCTACCATTAACACAGATTCTCCTTATATGCGAGGGTTCCAAGACCCTCAGTAGATACCTGAAACCTAAGACTTAAAACCTGGTAAGTTGAAACCCAAGTATGTAACCATATATATGTTTCTTCCTATACATACATTCTTATGATAAAAATTCAACTTATAAACTAGTCACATATTAACAACAATAATAATAACAGAACAGTTATAAAAGCATAGTGGAATGAAAGTTACGTGAGTGTGGTCTCTCCTTCAAAACATCTTATTGTACTACCCTCACGCCTCTTCTTGTGATGATGTAGGATGAGGTAAGGCGATGAGGTGAACTGGGAGAAATGACGGAGGCACTGTGATGTAGTGTTAGGCCACTACGAAGCTTCTAAAAATACATCAGAAGGCATTAAAAACTGTGGGTAGTACTTAAACAAAGACCGTACCTAGCAGTCTGCATCATTCATTTTTGCTAGGCAGACACAGTAAAACACCTATGTGTAGATTCTTACAGAATCCTTCATGTGCAGCGGCAAGGGCAGGATCATACAAGACTATAGATGCTCCTGGAATGTTTAGAAACATTACAAATCACTCCATCACAGACATGGTTGGTATAACCTTCAAGCACTTGGCTTTTTCTTCCAGCATTTTCTCAAACACAGGTCAACTTAAAGCACGTGATTTTGTATATATTTATAGGCGAACTGAACTTCCTGGAATGATAGGGAAACACTCTTGCCACTGCCTGTTCTCAGATGTGAACCATCTACAGAATACCACCTCACAAGATGAAGATCGACAGTTTCACTGGAAGCTGCCCATTGAATGTTTTAAATTCATAACTACATTTCTCTCCTACCAACTCTCCAAACCATTTCAACTTAGGAGCTGAAGTGCCGTAAAACTTCACTAATACAGCTCATGAATGAAGTGAAATACAGGGTGGGATAAGTCACTTCAGTTGTGGCCAACTTTGTGTGACCATATGGACTGTAGTCTGCCAGGCTCCTCTATCCATGGGATCCTCCAGACAAGAATACTAGAGAGGGTTGCCATGCCCTCCTCCAGGGGATCTTCCTGACCCAGGGATTGAACCTATGTCTCTTACATCTGTGGCACTGGCAGGTGCATTCTCTACCATTAACACAGATTCTCCTTATATGCGAGGGTTCCAAGACCCTCAGTAGATACCTGAAACCTAAGACTTAAAACCTGGTAAGTTGAAACCCAAGTATGTAACCATATATATGTTTCTTCCTATACATACATTCTTATGATAAAAATTCAACTTATAAACTAGTCACATATTAACAACAATAATAATAACAGAACAGTTATAAAAGCATAGTGGAATGAAAGTTACGTGAGTGTGGTCTCTCCTTCAAAACATCTTATTGTACTACCCTCACGCCTCTTCTTGTGATGATGTAGGATGAGGTAAGGCGATGAGGTGAACTGGGAGAAATGACGGAGGCACTGTGATGTAGTGTTAGGCCACTACGAAGCTTCTAAAAATACATCAGAAGGAGGATCATCTGCTTCCAGTGGTCCCGGATCATGCAGCCATGACAATGTTGATGGCTGGATGTAAGGAGTAGACTATGTCGATCCTCTGGGACCGTGGCCAAGATGGAATGGGACAGTGCAAGATTACATCAAGCTACTCAGAACCGTGTGACATTTAGAACTTAAGAATTTTTCCTTTTTGGAATTCCTATTTAATATTTTTGGACCATGGTTGACTGTAGGTGGCTGAAACTATGGAAAGTGAACCTGTGGATAAGAGAGGACTACTGTGTGAAAGCTATTTTGCTTCAGAGTGAATGAATGACTGAAAGTAGGCAAGCGTTTGTCGTGTTTGTACTTTCAACAACTGAATAGCTGGTAGCCTCAATGAACTGCTCACAAACATGCTGGTCTATCTTAAAATGCAATATTATTTGCAGCAGCTGCCTGGATATAACAGGTTTTACTGTGTTGCGAAAGTCACACAAAAAGCTTCTCTCTCTAAATGTGTCTGGTAGCCCTCCACATGGCAGAAAACCATCCTGGGAGTAGTTCCAACCCTCAGGCTCTGCTCTGGCCCTAAGTGAACACCATGTGGCCTTGAGACTCTGCTCAGCATCCAGGATGCTTTCCTTTTGCAACTGGTAAAGGGGACTTGCTACAGCTTGACATGTCTCACCAGTAGTCCAACCAATCAGAATCACCTCATTTCTGCTCCCAGTATACCCATCTATTTTTTGAGTTTCTGCCTCAGTAGGTCTCGGGGTAGGGTCCTAGAATAGGACAGTCAAAAAGAACTCCCAAACTGATGTCCTGCATCCCTTGTGAAGAAGGGCCACAGGATAAACTCTAAGACCCCTTGCAACTCTCAAAAACCACTGAATATATCCTCACATTTACTTATCAAAATAGTTTGACACATGCCTAGAGATAAAGGTCTGAAGCAAAACATCCAACAATAACCTCTAACCCCTATCAAACATTTATCTTTCTCAGGTGATTCTCGAAGCATGTAGCATGTTTTATACTCCCAGAAGCCTTAGGGAAATGACGGAGGCACTGTGATGTAGTGTTAGGCCACTACGAAGCTTCTAAAAATACATCAGAAGGAGGATCATCTGCTTCCAGTGGTCCCGGATCATGCAGCCATGACAATGTTGATGGCTGGATGTAAGGAGTAGACTATGTCGATCCTCTGGGACCGTGGCCAAGATGGAATGGGACAGTGCAAGATTACATCAAGCTACTCAGAACCGTGTGACATTTAGAACTTAAGAATTTTTCCTTTTTGGAATTCCTATTTAATATTTTTGGACCATGGTTGACTGTAGGTGGCTGAAACTATGGAAAGTGAACCTGTGGATAAGAGAGGACTACTGTGTGAAAGCTATTTTGCTTCAGAGTGAATGAATGACTGAAAGTAGGCAAGCGTTTGTCGTGTTTGTACTTTCAACAACTGAATAGCTGGTAGCCTCAATGAACTGCTCACAAACATGCTGGTCTATCTTAAAATGCAATATTATTTGCAGCAGCTGCCTGGATATAACAGGTTTTACTGTGTTGCGAAAGTCACACAAAAAGCTTCTCTCTCTAAATGTGTCTGGTAGCCCTCCACATGGCAGAAAACCATCCTGGGAGTAGTTCCAACCCTCAGGCTCTGCTCTGGCCCTAAGTGAACACCATGTGGCCTTGAGACTCTGCTCAGCATCCAGGATGCTTTCCTTTGCAACTGGTAAAGGGGACTTGCTACAGCTTGACATGTCTCACCAGTAGTCCAACCAATCAGAATCACCTCATTTCTGCTCCCAGTATACCCATCTATTTTTTGAGTTTCTGCCTCAGTAGGTCTCGGGGTAGGGTCCTAGAATAGGACAGTCAAAAAGAACTCCCAAACTGATGTCCTGCATCCCTTGTGAAGAAGGGCCACAGGATAAACTCTAAGACCCCTTGCAACTCTCAAAAACCACTGAATATATCCTCACATTTACTTATCAAAATAGTTTGACACATGCCTAGAGATAAAGGTCTGAAGCAAAACATCCAACAATAACCTCTAACCCCTATCAAACATTTATCTTTCTCAGGTGATTCTCGAAGCATGTAGCATGTTTTATACTCCCAGAAGCCTTAGGAGGCTGGATTATGGGTGGAGCCTCTGCATTATAACCATTTTATGGGAGACCCACAGAACGTTAAGTATCCACAATGCTGAAAGCAATTTCTTCCCTGATTGGTGAAATTAAAGTTCATTTTTTTCTTTTCCTTTTCCATACTTCTATTAAGAAAAAATTGGGTATTTCTTGTAAAACAAAATATGGTTAAAGTTTAAAAACAAACTCCATAAAGAAGGTTTCATGAAGGATATATTCATTAGTACAGATAATACAAAACTATGGGCCTGATATTAAGTGTGTAAAAAGCCAGCAAGTTATATATATATATAAAAAGGTGCATTTGAGACATGGTAAAAGCAGCAATCATAACTAAGCATGGAACTTGGCCCCTGGTAGCCATGACAAAAAGGGAAAACCTTCAGAATTGCAGAAATGTCTTTAGTGCATAAAGGAAGCTTATCAGATCATCAGGAGATCTGAACTTCTCCAAAACTCTATAAAGTTGAAGAGGAATTTCCAAATAGGTTTCCATGTACGAAAACTGATTCTGTTATTCTAATGCTATTGGAAAAAATAGGTCAACAATGCAAAGGCAAACTGAAGCCCAGCTGGAGTTGAAAATTATCAGATAATCTGGATGGCAAAGTCAGAACAAAAGGACTCTGACCCAACCAGATTGCTGGCCCCATTTTCCTCCTCTTTTTCTTTTGTTCCAGAATTCATGGATAACAAATCCAGAATATACTTTTTCTAAGTATATAAGGCAGATCTACATTATCAGGAAAAGCCATTTATAGAAAAGGTTTGGTTTCTTTAATCACAGCTCTTAAAAGGTCTTCTAGATTCTATAGGGAGTGTTGGTGGGGGGTGGGGAGGGTAAAGCCCTTTATCAGCTAGAGGACAAGCCTTGCGCATGAGTGACACATGCAGAATCACCCCTAAATCACACACTATAATTATCTTCTTTATGCCCTGGCTCTAAAATTCTTAAGAGCCCCTGCCCACATGTCCCATTTAACCTCTAACCCCTATCAAACATTTATCTTTCTCAGGTGATTCTCGAAGCATGTAGCATGTTTTATACTCCCAGAAGCCTTAGGAGGCTGGATTATGGGTGGAGCCTCTGCATTATAACCATTTTATGGGAGACCCACAGAACGTTAAGTATCCACAATGCTGAAAGCAATTTCTTCCCTGATTGGTGAAATTAAAGTTCATTTTTTTCTTTTCCTTTTCCATACTTCTATTAAGAAAAAATTGGGTATTTCTTGTAAAACAAAATATGGTTAAAGTTTAAAAACAAACTCCATAAAGAAGGTTTCATGAAGGATATATTCATTAGTACAGATAATACAAAACTATGGGCCTGATATTAAGTGTGTAAAAAGCCAGCAAGTTATATATATATATAAAAAGGTGCATTTGAGACATGGTAAAAGCAGCAATCATAACTAAGCATGGAACTTGGCCCCTGGTAGCCATGACAAAAAGGGAAAACCTTCAGAATTGCAGAAATGTCTTTAGTGCATAAAGGAAGCTTATCAGATCATCAGGAGATCTGAACTTCTCCAAAACTCTATAAAGTTGAAGAGGAATTTCCAAATAGGTTTCCATGTACGAAAACTGATTCTGTTATTCTAATGCTATTGGAAAAAATAGGTCAACAATGCAAAGGCAAACTGAAGCCCAGCTGGAGTTGAAAATTATCAGATAATCTGGATGGCAAAGTCAGAACAAAAGGACTCTGACCCAACCAGATTGCTGGCCCCATTTTCCTCCTCTTTTTCTTTTGTTCCAGAATTCATGGATAACAAATCCAGAATATACTTTTTCTAAGTATATAAGGCAGATCTACATTATCAGGAAAAGCCATTTATAGAAAAGGTTTGGTTTCTTTAATCACAGCTCTTAAAAGGTCTTCTA
Organism: Tragulus kanchil; assembly: GCA_022376925.1. NCBI lineage: Eukaryota > Metazoa > Chordata > Mammalia > Artiodactyla > Tragulidae > Tragulus > Tragulus kanchil. Next base: position 99,562,325 of record JAIOJX010000024.1, read on the forward strand.
GATTCTATAGGGAGTGTTGGTGGGGGGTGGGGAGGGTAAAGCCCTTTATCAGCTAGAGGACAAGCCTTGCGCATGAGTGACACATGCAGAATCACCCCTAAATCACACACTATAATTATCTTCTTTATGCCCTGGCTCTAAAATTCTTAAGAGCCCCTGCCCAAATGTCCTCCTCACTTTGATCTATGGTTGTAATCTTACATTAAATCTCAATCACACCGGGGAATGTCATTTTGCCAGCTTTCAGGCAGGTCTTAACAATGGACCTCTGGCTGAGGCCAGCCTGGAAGAGATCAAGCACTCTTCACCTTCTGGAGCAGCAGGGGCCTGGAGAGGCAGGTACACCTGAGCAAGGCTGCTCTCCAGCCTGGAGCTGGCCTGGCTCATTTGAAATGAACCCCGTCCACACTCATGCCTGTCAGTCAGAAGCCTCCGTTACTGATGCTCATTTCATTTATTTGACGTCCTATAGCAGGCAAGAAAGTCACTCTGTATGAACCATGTTTTTCTTCTCTCAATAAGGAACATGCTTACCCCCATATAATAATGATAATAATAATAACAGAGATAGAGTTTAAACTTGAATAGGAATAAAGGTGATTTCTACCTTTGGTCTAGAAGATCATCAGGCTGAATATTCAGCTTTGATTTATCTTATCAGTCTCTTCATACTCTCTCTTAAAAGAATGCAGAAGAAAAGCATGTGTCTTTTTCAGTCATTCTTTTCACATGAGATTAGAAAAATTGGGATTTTTTCCATATCTAATCCTATTATGCTCATTAATGAATCCAATTTGCCTCTGTGATTACAATGAGAGAAAGTGGCAAGGGTCTCAACACTCAGGCCCTGGTTCACAGAAATGTTAAGCGTGGGGATTTAACCCGCTGTGAGAATGCCCAGCCCCACCTAAGAGTCCAGATCTGGTAGCCTGAGTGCCTTAAGAATTCATGGATAACAAATCCAGAATATACTTTTCTAAGTATATAAGGCAGAGCTACATTATCAGGAAAAGCCATTTATAGAAAAGGTTTGGTTTCTTTAATCACAGCTCTTAAAAGGTCTTCTAGATTCTATAGGGAGTGTTGGTGGATGGGTGGGGAGGTAAAGCCCTTTATCAGCTAGAGGACAAGCCTTGCGCATGAGTGACACATGCAGAATCACCCCTAAATCACACACTATAATTATCTTCTTTATGCCCTGGCTCTAAAATTCTTAAGAGCCCCTGCCCAAATGTCCTCCTCACTTTGATCTATGGTTGTAATCTTACATTAAATCTCAATCACACCGGGGAATGTCATTTTGCCAGCTTTCAGGCAGGTCTTAACAATGGACCTCTGGCTGAGGCCAGCCTGGAAGAGATCAAGCACTCTTCACCTTCTGGAGCAGCAGGGGCCTGGAGAGGCAGGTACACCTGAGCAAGGCTGCTCTCCAGCCTGGAGCTGGCCTGGCTCATTTGAAATGAACCCCGTCCACACTCATGCCTGTCAGTCAGAAGCCTCCGTTACTGATGCTCATTTCATTTATTTGACGTCCTATAGCAGGCAAGAAAGTCACTCTGTATGAACCATGTTTTTCTTCTCTCAATAAGGAACATGCTTACCCCCATATAATAATGATAATAATAATAACAGAGATAGAGTTTAAACTTGAATAGGAATAAAGGTGATTTCTACCTTTGGTCTAGAAGATCATCAGGCTGAATATTCAGCTTTGATTTATCTTATCAGTCTCTTCATACTCTCTCTTAAAAGAATGCAGAAGAAAAGCATGTGTCTTTTTCAGTCATTCTTTTCACATGAGATTAGAAAAATTGGGATTTTTTCCATATCTAATCCTATTATGCTCATTAATGAATCCAATTTGCCTCTGTGATTACAATGAGAGAAAGTGGCAAGGGTCTCAACACTCAGGCCCTGGTTCACAGAAATGTTAAGCGTGGGGATTTAACCCGCTGTGAGAATGCCCAGCCCCACCTAAGAGTCCAGATCTGGTAGCCTGAGTGCCTTAAGTACCTTTCAGTTCCTTCGGTGTCTGTATGCACTTGTTCACAAGGCCACTTAAAATTAAACCAATATAGATTTTGGCTCCAGCTTCAGCCAAGTTTCTGGGATAAGAGGGCATCAACATTAATATGATGAGACAAAAGGGCTTTTGCAACACATTCTCAACTCTTCTTTTTCTAAGAACAGTAGGTTTTAATCTCATTATGAGTTTAATGCACAGGCTGTTAGCAGACTTCAGCAAAACGCAGCACCTGATGGTGAAGACATAACACTGCCTGTGGATGTAAATGATACTTGCATGGCTACTTTGGCACAGGGTTTAAAGAGGAAGAAAAGATTTTACACACAGGTTAGAAAATCCTGTTCTGGAACTTCTATTTTTTCCTGTTCAAAATTCTGAGTAGCCTAAAGAAGATGCGCGCGCGCGCGTGTGTGTATATGTGTGTGTGTGTGTGTGTGTGTGCTTAGTCACTCAGCTGTGTCCAACTCTTTGTGGCCCCATGGGCTAAGCTTCTCTGTCCATGGATGTCTCCAGGCAAGAATACTGGAGTGGGTTGCCACTCCCTTCTCCAGGGGATCTTCCTGACCCAGGCATCAAACTCAGGTCTTCTCCATTGCAGGTAGATTCTTTACCATCTGAGCCATGAGGGAAGCCCAGTCTGAAAAAGACTCACATCCTTTGTTTCTGAATTTCTCTCTTTATAAAAGAGTACAAGAAAAGGTGCAAGAATAACAGGTCCATATAATAATGAAAATAATAATAACAGAGATAGAGTTTAAACTTGAATAGGAATAAAGGTGATTTCTACCTTTGGTCTAGAAGATCATCAGGCTGAATATTCAGCTTTGATTTATCTTATCAGTCTCTTCATACTCTCTCTTAAAAGAATGCAGAAGAAAAGCATGTGTCTTTTTCAGTCATTCTTTTCACATGAGATTAGAAAAATTGGGATTTTTTCCATATCTAATCCTATTATGCTCATTAATGAATCCAATTTGCCTCTGTGATTACAATGAGAGAAAGTGGCAAGGGTCTCAACACTCAGGCCCTGGTTCACAGAAATGTTAAGCGTGGGGATTTAACCCGCTGTGAGAATGCCCAGCCCCACCTAAGAGTCCAGATCTGGTAGCCTGAGTGCCTTAAGTACCTTTCAGTTCCTTCGGTGTCTGTATGCACTTGTTCACAAGGCCACTTAAAATTAAACCAATATAGATTTTGGCTCCAGCTTCAGCCAAGTTTCTGGGATAAGAGGGCATCAACATTAATATGATGAGACAAAAGGGCTTTTGCAACACATTCTCAACTCTTCTTTTTCTAAGAACAGTAGGTTTTAATCTCATTATGAGTTTAATGCACAGGCTGTTAGCAGACTTCAGCAAAACGCAGCACCTGATGGTGAAGACATAACACTGCCTGTGGATGTAAATGATACTTGCATGGCTACTTTGGCACAGGGTTTAAAGAGGAAGAAAAGATTTTACACACAGGTTAGAAAATCCTGTTCTGGAACTTCTATTTTTTCCTGTTCAAAATTCTGAGTAGCCTAAAGAAGATGCGCGCGCGCGCGTGTGTGTATATGTGTGTGTGTGTGTGTGTGTGCTTAGTCACTCAGCTGTGTCCAACTCTTTGTGGCCCCATGGGCTAAGCTTCTCTGTCCATGGATGTCTCCAGGCAAGAATACTGGAGTGGGTTGCCACTCCCTTCTCCAGGGGATCTTCCTGACCCAGGCATCAAACTCAGGTCTTCTCCATTGCAGGTAGATTCTTTACCATCTGAGCCATGAGGGAAGCCCAGTCTGAAAAAGACTCACATCCTTTGTTTCTGAATTTCTCTCTTTATAAAAGAGTACAAGAAAAGGTGCAAGAATAACAGGTCCATATAAACTATTCAAGTGATTATAAGTCAACAATTAAAAAGTGAAATTATATGTATAATTAGGACTGATTTGCACTGTTGTATGGCAGAAACCAACCCAACATGGTAAAGCAACTTTCCTTCAATTAAAATACAAAAAAAGAAATTAAAAAAGTGAAATGAGGGCTTCCCCTGGTGGTCCAGTGGGTAGGGACACCGCCTTGCAGTGCAAGGGGCGCTGGTTCGAGCCCTGGCCTGGGAAGATCCCATGTGCCGCGGAGCGGCTGGACTGATGTGTCCAATCACCGAGCCGGAGCTCTGGAGTGCATGCGCCCAGAGCCGGTGCTCTGCAACAACAGACGCCACCGCGATGGGAGGCCCACAGGAGCCAAAGAACGAAGACGAATGAAAATAGAGAAATGAAAGCCAATAGAAGTGGCCCGCCCACTCCCCTCCCTCCCCAACCCAACCCCTGCCCAAAGTAAATAAATGAATAAATCTTAAAAAAAAAAAAAAGTGAAATGAACCTAAAGTAAATCATAATAATGAACTATATGTCTGTAACAGATACTTATTTTTAATATTTACTATCCATGTTAAAACATTTTTTAACTTAAAAAGAGTCTATTATATAAAATAGTTTACTGTCAGGTATAAAAATATCCAAAGTGAGTAGCAGATGAGACACTTACAGTGGGAAGTGAGCACTTACAATGGGAAAGGCATCTCATTTCATTCTCAAAAATCTTATTCAGCAGTTTCTACTGCTGTCATTGTTTTATAAATAAAGGGAATGAGTTCCATAGACTTGGCCAAGATCACCTGATTAAGAAATAGAAAAAGCTCATTATTTCAATTTTACTGGGCCTTTGAACAGTCTACTTTCTTAACCATTCACTATATTACATCAAGAAATATGAAGGGGCTTCCCTGGTGGTCCAGTGGGTAAGGACACCGCCTTGCAGTGCAAGGGGCGCTGGTTCGATCCCTGGCCTGGGGAGATCCCATGTGCTGCAGAGCGGCTGGACCCATGTGTCCAATTACTGACTCTGGAGTGCATGCACCCAGAGCCAGTGCTCTGCAACAACAGAGGCTACCGTGATGGGAGGCCCACATGGGCCGAAGAACAAAGACGGATGAAAATAGATAAATGAAAGACCAATAGAATTGGCCCACCGGACCCCTCCCTCCCCATCCCACCCCTGCCTCACCCTACCCCCCAAAGTAAATAAATCTTTAAAAAAAAAAAGAAACATGAAAAAAAATAAGACGACCCACAGGGCAAGCAAGGACAGACATATTCTAGCATTATACTTATAGATGATTTGGGGCAAGAAATTTGCCCTTTATTCTGTAAGTATTTGTCAAGTATGTATTTTTTTGTGTGCCAGACACTGAATTCTGGGTAAAGTATTAGAAATTCAGAGATACAATATAGTCTTGATTCATAAGGAGTTCAAAGTCCAGTTGGGAAGATAAATAGTTTGATCCATAGCAAAATAGTAATACAAAATAATCTAAGAATGTGATCATTTTCAGCTGTTAAAAAATTAATAAAGATCATTAGTTTCACTAATAAAGGTTTATGGCAGCTACAGAGTTTCTAAGGACATCAAAGAATAACTGTCTTATGAAAACAGGACATCAAGTTTATATATTAAAAACACCCTTAAATCCAGCAAACACGTTGCCCTTGCAATCATGATGATCAATAATGCTACCTAACCACAACTAACTATATGTGAGAATCCTCGTGAACAATAGATGGACAGAGCTGAGTAAAACCAATCAATAACAAAGTATATAATGAAAATCCCTCTCTCAAATTTATATAAACTCAGATTTAGCAAGAGAGGAAATGATTACACATGATGGCCAACTCTAATGCATAGTACAACTCAAACCACAAACAATCTTGAAATAAAAGCAGCATTTAGGGAAGGTTTATGTGAAGAAATAAAGTGGCAGAAATTGAATGCGAAAACTGGGCATGTAATCATACTAAACATATCTTGATCCAGACATTTTTTTCTGTCTCATTTTAAGATTAATGCAGGAATTTAAAAAAAAAACTATTTGGAAAACTGTACTCTAAAGGGTTAACATTGCTAGTTACTAGGATTATGGGTCTCAATGCTTTTTCTTTGTATATTCTCTACTCTAAGTTTTCTGCAATGAACATAGATTGTTTCCTTTTGTTCCTTTAAGATGACTAGATGCATCAGCACAGCCCATCATAAGGCACACAAGGCACATCTAGGGACCCAGTCTTCCTGCAGATTGGAGAAATGTCACATTAGATGCTAGAGCATCGACAATCTATATGTTGCATGAAGAAAACTGTCCCCAAAGAAAAGAGCATCCAGCTGTCCTTTAAATGAAATTCTGGCATTGCCTTTGGAGAGTATATGCAATGAGAACTTATTCTTGTGATATGATACTTTTAATGGGTGAACCATTTCGACACTTTACATACTGCCGAGTAAGTTCTACAGAACTTTCTCATTGTACTCAGCGCTGTCCGTGCAGTTAATTTAGGCATCAGAAGACTGGGTTGTTAATTTTCTGACTTGCCTCTGGACTCTTAAATGCTATTGCTCCAATCATAACACGTCGAAACACTTACACAGATTTCAACAATAATATCCACAGCTGGGAATAAATCAAAGCAGTTTTATCACTGATTAAGTGCTATTGAAATATGGTTACAAGACAACAAGCAAAGGACAGATTTTGCTTGGGAAGATTAAGATGAAGCCTGTGGGAAAAAAGAGGGTAATCCAAACAAAGTCTATGCAACATTTAAAAATATATAATTCAGAGCTAGAATGCATTTTTTAGCCATTTAATTCTGTTTCCTGTGTGTGTCTGAGTCTATGTGTTTATGCTATAGAGTGGCTCAACCACATAAAATGATTTAGGCACAGCTGTTTTTCAATCTCAAATGTGTTCGTACTAAGACAGGGGTCAGCAAACTTTTTCTATATAGGGCCAGAGCATAAATATTTCCTTCTCTACAGACTATAGGTTATTTGGTACAACTACTCAATTCTACCATTTTATGTGAAAGAAAGACAATACATGAATATGCAATACACAGCCTGGCTGTGTTCTCATAAAACTTTATTTGTACAAAAAAACAGAGAGAAGACTGGGTTTGCCCCCTGTGGTAGTTAGCTGACTCCTGCACTAAGATATAGATCATTCCACCTGCCCAGAAGACTCCCTAAATGAACAGAAGTGAGAGGGAAGGGTGTAGAGAGAGTGGGAGACCCTCAGGACTGAGCCTACATGGTCATTGTATAACTCAGCCTTATTCTTCGCATGAATCTGCACCCTGTCCAGATCTTTTGCAGTCTCTTTTGTGAGGACACACTGCTGCAATCAGATACATATATGTATGCAGAGTCTTTTGGTTAGGTGGGATAACACGTATCTTAGTTCAAGAGTCTGTTAACTATAACACAGGGGCCAAACCCAGCCCTTCTGTTCTTTTTTTTTTTTTTTCAATTAAAGTTTTATTGGAACACAACTTTTGTGTGGACATAATGCAGACAGTAGGGTATCCCTGGTGACCCAGATAGTCAAGAATCTGCCTGCAACATGGATGACCTAGGTTCAACTCTTGGGTTGGGAAGATCCCCTGGCAAAGGCCATGGCAACCCACTCTAGTATTCTTGTCTGGAGAATCCCATGGACAGAGGAGCATGGCAAGCTACATTTCATGAGTCACAAGGAATAGAACATGACTGAGTGACTAACACACACACACACATACACACACTACAGACAGTAGCCCCTCTACCTTTTCTTTCAGGCCAGGGAAGCACCGAAGAAGCTTAACCTACCTAGATATTCCCAAATTCTTTATTTAAAAATTTCCATTCTCCTCCTCCCTTCCTTCAAGGGCTTTTCATTTCCACTGCTGATTCCACAGGCAAAATTGTCAAGAATTCTTTCCAATTAAATCATTTTTAGCCTTTATGTTTCCTGTTTTCGTAGGGCTATAGAGTGGCTCAACCACATAAAATGATTTAGGCACAGCTGTTTTTCAATCTCAAATGTGTTCGTACTAAGACAGGGGTCAGCAAACTTTTTCTATATAGGGCCAGAGCATAAATATTTCCTTCTCTACAGACTATAGGTTATTTGGTACAACTACTCAATTCTACCATTTTATGTGAAAGAAAGACAATACATGAATATGCAATACACAGCCTGGCTGTGTTCTCATAAAACTTTATTTGTACAAAAAAACAGAGAGAAGACTGGGTTTGCCCCCTGTGGTAGTTAGCTGACTCCTGCACTAAGATATAGATCATTCCACCTGCCCAGAAGACTCCCTAAATGAACAGAAGTGAGAGGGAAGGGTGTAGAGAGAGTGGGAGACCCTCAGGACTGAGCCTACATGGTCATTGTATAACTCAGCCTTATTCTTCGCATGAATCTGCACCCTGTCCAGATCTTTTGCAGTCTCTTTTGTGAGGACACACTGCTGCAATCAGATACATATATGTATGCAGAGTCTTTTGGTTAGGTGGGATAACACGTATCTTAGTTCAAGAGTCTGTTAACTATAACACAGGGGCCAAACCCAGCCCTTCTGTTCTTTTTTTTTTTTTTTCAATTAAAGTTTTATTGGAACACAACTTTTGTGTGGACATAATGCAGACAGTAGGGTATCCCTGGTGACCCAGATAGTCAAGAATCTGCCTGCAACATGGATGACCTAGGTTCAACTCTTGGGTTGGGAAGATCCCCTGGCAAAGGCCATGGCAACCCACTCTAGTATTCTTGTCTGGAGAATCCCATGGACAGAGGAGCATGGCAAGCTACATTTCATGAGTCACAAGGAATAGAACATGACTGAGTGACTAACACACACACACACATACACACACTACAGACAGTAGCCCCTCTACCTTTTCTTTCAGGCCAGGGTAGCACCGAAGTAGCTTAACCTACCTAGATATTCCCAAATTCTTTATTTAAAAAAAATTTCCATTCTCCTCCTCCCTTCCTTCAAGGGCTTTTCATTTCCACTGCTGATTCCACAGGCCTACTTTGTCAAGAATTCTTTCCAATTAAATCATTTTGGTCATCCCTTGGACTTGGCTATTGTCTGGTGTTAACAGATCTGGGGTGCTCACTCAGACCATGCTGACCAGGCCGAGAGATGCTTAGATGCTGCTATTTTGCAACCACACCTGTGCAGAAGTTTGGAGGTGGGAAAACAGTTTTGCTCCTTGTCTTAAGGGCTCTTTGATATTTTCAAGGATCCAGATGATGGCAGAGGAATGATCCTCATTATGATTGTAGACATCAAAATTTAAGTGTAAATGAAACTCCTCCTTGTGAGAGAGTTTTAAAGTGATTTTGCCCACCAGGAACAAAGGTAATCAGATACATAATTAGGTTGGTAAAGACAACTGCAGTAATGCACATCAAGAAAAATCAACAAGAAGAGCCCATTGCATAAAGCAAGACACAATGTAGCTATTAAAACTTCCATGGACTCTCTGCACCACAGTTCTTAGTAAACTCTTTTCTTGGCGGGGGTGGGGGGGGGGACAACTTCTATTGGCCTTTCATTTATCTGTTTTTATCCATCATTGTTCTTTGGCCTGTGTGGGCCTCACATCGCAGTGGCCTCTGTTGTCGCAGAACACTGGCTCTGGGCGCATGCGCTCCAGAGCTCTGGCTCGGTAATTGGACACATCAGTCCAGCTGCTCCACGGCATGTGGGATCTTCCCAGGCACGTGGGATCTTCTCAGGCCAGGGATCAAACCGGCACCCCTTGCACCTCAAGGTGGTGTCCTTACCCACTGGACCACCAGGGAAGCCCTTAGTAAACTTTTTACATGGACTTCATGAGCTTCTTTTCTAACTGGCAATCTAAGTCTTCACTACACACTTTCAGAGAACTGTTTTGACTTCTTGTCTGGAGAATCCCATGGACAGAGGAGCATGGCAAGCTACATTTCATGAGTCACAAGGAATAGAACATGACTGAGTGACTAACACACACACACACATACACACACTACAGACAGTAGCCCCTCTACCTTTTCTTTCAGGCCAGGGTAGCACCGAAGTAGCTTAACCTACCTAGATATTCCCAAATTCTTTATTTAAAAAAAATTTCCATTCTCCTCCTCCCTTCCTTCAAGGGCTTTTCATTTCCACTGCTGATTCCACAGGCAAAAATTGTCAAGAATTCTTTCCAATTAAATCATTTTGGTCATCCCTTGGACTTGGCTATTGTCTGGTGTTAACAGATCTGGGGTGCTCACTCAGACCATGCTGACCAGGCCGAGAGATGCTTAGATGCTGCTATTTTGCAACCACACCTGTGCAGAAGTTTGGAGGTGGGAAAACAGTTTTGCTCCTTGTCTTAAGGGCTCTTTGATATTTTCAAGGATCCAGATGATGGCAGAGGAATGATCCTCATTATGATTGTAGACATCAAAATTTAAGTGTAAATGAAACTCCTCCTTGTGAGAGAGTTTTAAAGTGATTTTGCCCACCAGGAACAAAGGTAATCAGATACATAATTAGGTTGGTAAAGACAACTGCAGTAATGCACATCAAGAAAAATCAACAAGAAGAGCCCATTGCATAAAGCAAGACACAATGTAGCTATTAAAACTTCCATGGACTCTCTGCACCACAGTTCTTAGTAAACTCTTTTCTTGGCGGGGGTGGGGGGGGGGACAACTTCTATTGGCCTTTCATTTATCTGTTTTTATCCATCATTGTTCTTTGGCCTGTGTGGGCCTCACATCGCAGTGGCCTCTGTTGTCGCAGAACACTGGCTCTGGGCGCATGCGCTCCAGAGCTCTGGCTCGGTAATTGGACACATCAGTCCAGCTGCTCCACGGCATGTGGGATCTTCCCAGGCACGTGGGATCTTCTCAGGCCAGGGATCAAACCGGCACCCCTTGCACCTCAAGGTGGTGTCCTTACCCACTGGACCACCAGGGAAGCCCTTAGTAAACTTTTTACATGGACTTCATGAGCTTCTTTTCTAACTGGCAATCTAAGTCTTCACTACACACTTTCAGAGAACTGTGCTATTCTTTGTCTTTATCCTAAAGAGAGAAAATCATTTTTAAGTTATAGAATTCCCAACTGGGAATTCAATTCTTCATTTCCTTTTCTTTAAACTTTACATGTTCTTGGATGATTTTACCCAAATCTGTAACTTTCACTATGACCTATGCACAACCAGATGGCCTCCAAATCTTTATCTTTAAACCTCCTAAGTTTCAGACTCTAAATCAGGTATTTCTATGTCTGAATGTCCTACAACATTTCAAACTCTTTATTGTCACAATTGAATTAATCATATTTCCTGCCTCTCTTTAAATGATGTCATCTCCTGTAGGATTCAATTGTATTAAATTTTATCACCATCTACCCTGGTTTCTGGCAAGACACACAGAGTCAGCCTGTCTTCTCCACTACACATGTATCTACCCAGTCTTCAAACTCAGTCTCTCCTACATCCCAAATGTCCACTGAATCCGTGTCTTTTCCATTTTCACTGCCTTCACCTTGGCTGCCCTACTTCTGATCTCCAAGCACTCCCTAATGTTATAATTTCATTTCTAAATGGAAAAAAGTCATTGCATAAGGCAGAGTGGTCAACTCACTTATTCCATTTGAGGGTTAATGTCATCTTACGCTAATTAATACTTTTCTCCGTACATCCTACACACAGAAACAACAATCTAGATTCTAAGCCATGCTATAAAACTTAACAGCTCCCATAGTATTCCCCTTATCTTTTGTATTTCTGTGTCTATGTACAGAAATAGCAGTTTCTTTTCTGTAGAATTCTTTCACTCACGTGACATTTTAACCATCTAACAAAATTTAGGTTAAAAGTATCCTTCTGAACAAAGACACCCCAAATCTCTACCATCAAACTAAAATGATCCTTTGAGCAATCACAATTCTTTTTTTTTTTAATTTTGGCCTCATTTATTGGGTTTTTATTTACTTATTTTCATCCATCTTTATTCCCTGGCCTGTGTGGGCCTCCCATTGCAGAGGCCTCTCTCACTCCAGAGCACTGGCTCGTAACTGGACACATAAGTCCAGCCACTCCACAGCATGTGGGATCTTCCCGGGCCAGGGATGGAACCAGCACCCTTTGCAGTGCAAGGCAGACTCTTTATCCCTTTTCACTGGGCCACCAGGAAACCCACTCACAATTCTTTACATGTTCTTGGATGATTTTACCCAAATCTGTAACTTTCACTATGACCTATGCACAACCAGATGGCCTCCAAATCTTTATCTTTAAACCTCCTAAGTTTCAGACTCTAAATCAGGTATTTCTATGTCTGAATGTCCTACAACATTTCAAACTCTTTATTGTCACAATTGAATTAATCATATTTCCTGCCTCTCTTTAAATGATGTCATCTCCTGTAGGATTCAATTGTATTAAATTTTATCACCATCTACCCTGGTTTCTGGCAAGACACACAGAGTCAGCCTGTCTTCTCCACTACACATGTATCTACCCAGTCTTCAAACTCAGTCTCTCCTACATCCCAAATGTCCACTGAATCCGTGTCTTTTCCATTTTCACTGCCTTCACCTTGGCTGCCCTACTTCTGATCTCCAAGCACTCCCTAATGTTATAATTTCATTTCTAAATGGAAAAAAGTCATTGCATAAGGCAGAGTGGTCAACTCACTTATTCCATTTGAGGGTTAATGTCATCTTACGCTAATTAATACTTTTCTCCGTACATCCTACACACAGAAACAACAATCTAGATTCTAAGCCATGCTATAAAACTTAACAGCTCCCATAGTATTCCCCTTATCTTTTGTATTTCTGTGTCTATGTACAGAAATAGCAGTTTCTTTTCTGTAGAATTCTTTCACTCACGTGACATTTTAACCATCTAACAAAATTTAGGTTAAAAGTATCCTTCTGAACAAAGACACCCCAAATCTCTACCATCAAACTAAAATGATCCTTTGAGCAATCACAATTCTTTTTTTTTTTAATTTTGGCCTCATTTATTGGGTTTTTATTTACTTATTTTCATCCATCTTTATTCCCTGGCCTGTGTGGGCCTCCCATTGCAGAGGCCTCTCTCACTCCAGAGCACTGGCTCGTAACTGGACACATAAGTCCAGCCACTCCACAGCATGTGGGATCTTCCCGGGCCAGGGATGGAACCAGCACCCTTTGCAGTGCAAGGCAGACTCTTTATCCACTGGGCCACCAGGGAAACCCACTCACAATTCTTTACATGTGCCCAGATGACAGCACTCAGCACACTACAAGTCTACTTATAATATTATAAGTCCACCTCAGTCTCAACATATTATAAGTCTACTTAGCTCTCAACAGATTGTGTCCCCCTTTGGACAGAAATGGCTGCTTTGTTCACAGGTGAGTCCCATCATTCAGAATAGCATCCAGTGCCTATTTTTATTTCTTAAATGTTTCTAAGAAGCATTATACAACAAATGGCTACACACAACTCATGAGATTACCATGAGGCTAAAACATAGTATTATTCATCAAGTAAACCTAGCATTAGAAAACATCAAGTAGCATGGAAAATATTAGTTTCCCTCATAGTTTTCAGTATTTATCAAATCATACATGAATTTCTACATTTTATCCTCAATAATTAAAGTCATAGAACCTATAGAAAATCACATAGATTTTGAAAAATATAGCCTACAAGAAATTAGATAGTAGATTACTCAGTTTTAGAAAAAAATCAAGGATGATTTAATAGAAACTGTTGAATGGAATCAAGAATTTTCTGCTGAGATTGGTAACAAGTTTTGCCCATCTTCTCTGAGGGAAAGATGAGATAAAAATATCTAGTAAGGAAAGTGAAAGATTCTGAGGAATATCTATGTATCCTCTAGCTTATTAGAAAGGATGAAGTGTTCCTAGAGAAGATGAAAAAAAATAATCCAAGATATAACCAGAAAGAAAAAGATTTCAGTGGGGTTGATGCTAAATTGAATGGAGTATCAGAAAATTAGAGAACTGAAGCTATCATTGAGGAAAAAGAGAAGAGAAAACTAGATTCCACTAAAACCAGAAAATCTATAAGTAGTAATAACCACTACAGGTGAATTCAGATTTTCTAAAAAAAATGTAGATTCTGAGCCCAAAGAGAAGGCACAAACATTAGGCCAGAGAGGGCTCCTGGTGTAAGAGAAGAGGGCTGGCAGGTCCTTATTTTCATCCATCTTTATTCCCTGGCCTGTGTGGGCCTCCCATTGCAGAGGCCTCTCTCACTCCAGAGCACTGGCTCGTAACTGGACACATAAGTCCAGCCACTCCACAGCATGTGGGATCTTCCCGGGCCAGGGATGGAACCAGCACCCTTTGCAGTGCAAGGCAGACTCTTTATCCACTGGGCCACCAGGAAACCCACTCACAATTCTTTACATGTGCCCAGATGACAGCACTCAGCACACTACAAGTCTACTTATAATATTATAAGTCCACCTCAGTCTCAACATATTATAAGTCTACTTAGCTCTCAACAGATTGTGTCCCCCTTTGGACAGAAATGGCTGCTTTGTTCACAGGTGAGTCCCATCATTCAGAATAGCATCCAGTGCCTATTTTTATTTCTTAAATGTTTCTAAGAAGCATTATACAACAAATGGCTACACACAACTCATGAGATTACCATGAGGCTAAAACATAGTATTATTCATCAAGTAAACCTAGCATTAGAAAACATCAAGTAGCATGGAAAATATTAGTTTCCCTCATAGTTTTCAGTATTTATCAAATCATACATGAATTTCTACATTTTATCCTCAATAATTAAAGTCATAGAACCTATAGAAAATCACATAGATTTTGAAAAATATAGCCTACAAGAAATTAGATAGTAGATTACTCAGTTTTAGAAAAAAATCAAGGATGATTTAATAGAAACTGTTGAATGGAATCAAGAATTTTCTGCTGAGATTGGTAACAAGTTTTGCCCATCTTCTCTGAGGGAAAGATGAGATAAAAATATCTAGTAAGGAAAGTGAAAGATTCTGAGGAATATCTATGTATCCTCTAGCTTATTAGAAAGGATGAAGTGTTCCTAGAGAAGATGAAAAAAAATAATCCAAGATATAACCAGAAAGAAAAAGATTTCAGTGGGGTTGATGCTAAATTGAATGGAGTATCAGAAAATTAGAGAACTGAAGCTATCATTGAGGAAAAAGAGAAGAGAAAACTAGATTCCACTAAAACCAGAAAATCTATAAGTAGTAATAACCACTACAGGTGAATTCAGATTTTCTAAAAAAAATGTAGATTCTGAGCCCAAAGAGAAGGCACAAACATTAGGCCAGAGAGAGCTCCTGGTGTAGCCCCCAGAAGAAGAGGGCTGGCAGGTCCACTGGTCACTCTTTACAGGCTGATGGGTTGATGATTCAATGGCTAAGTAAGACGTTCATCATTTTCCCAAAGGATATGCCACTGCACCTTCAAACTCCTACCCAGTACTATGGACTGAAGTTAGAAAAGTGAGAGTTACAAGAAGTACTTCAATTGCCTGCAGGAATTGTAAAGCTCTGGGCCCCAAACTGGAGGTAATGGTGGAATATTTTCATCTTCAAAGTAAAGCCTTGATATAAGAAAGCTGGTTGGGAAAACAGCGTCAACAGATTCTATCCAATTAAAAACATATTTAAAAAATTCTATAACAGGGTTATAAGATGAATAAACTCATAAAGAACAGGGAATATATGTCTGACAGATCAAGAGCCTTTAAAGGGGAAATTGGAGGAATGTCACAGAGCTGGGCTGAGCCCAGGGAAAATGCCCTAATGAAAGAAGACTGTAAAAGACAGGATGCTTGGCAAAGGTGACATGAAAATAGAATTTTTCGCCCAGTACTTATGGCTTTAAGAGTATACTGCCTAAAGTATCCTATGGACAGAGGAGCCTGGCGGGCTACATTCCATAGCGTTTCATAGAATCAGACACAACTGAAGCAACTTAGCATGCATACTAATGAGTGTAGTCAACAAAACAAATAAATCTGAAATACTAGCACAAATAAGAAAAATATACATTTTAGCACAGAGAAGTAAGCAGTGTGTCATAGTTAGACCAAGACTCAGTGGGCTGTGGCTCATGCATGCAGCATGGTGACAGAAGGCATGCACTCATCAAAAGAAATCCAACCAGCAAATTAGGGAGTAGAGTTGGTTGAAAACAAACAAAAATGTAAACATAAGTCTACAGGAAAAAATGACCTAGATGACAGAACCCAATGGAGAGTATGTGGGTTAGGTAAGAAGAACAACTGAGCATGCACTCATGCTGTGGGAAAAGATTATAGATGAGAAATAAGGAAGGATGTTAGCAGAATGCTAACCTAGTGATGGGGGAATCTCTAAGTATTGGTTCACTTGATGGGAATACTATTCAGCTAAAGAGAGTACCTGATACACTTCTGCCTTTATGCAATTTCCACTTTCAGAATGAAAAGGAAGAGATGTGTATAGATGATTTTTCACTGAATTACCTTAAATCTCTTTGGAACAATGTAGAGTATAAAAATCACGTTATCTCAGAGTTGAAGGAATGACAAATATCATCAGGCGAACACATGAACCCCAACGATGCTGAGCCTGCTGTGTGCTGGTTGGAGAGTCAGCACCACGACTGTCCCATGACTGGTCCTTCCATACTCGATCAGTTTAGACTGAGCTGCCTTATACTGACAGTAAAATCAGTTCAGTTACTGATCTTAATTCTAATTCTGAGTTCACAGGTTAAAACTACTTTCCTCTCAAGTCAGTCCTTCAAGAACGTGAAGACAGTTTCATGTTCCCTCAGGCTTTCTTCTTCCCAGGTTTATGCCCCATTTTGTCTATCACTGTTCACGTGACCTGTGAATGTTCTGACCATCTGTTTGCTTTCTTTTGGACAAAATGAAGGAAGAATAATGATGAGATGTGCAAGAACTTTGAGAAAAAGCTGTAACATCATGCTATGGTCATTTTCAAGAGGAAAGAGAAAGCTAAGTATTCTCAGTTACACGCCCTGAATTTTAGGTGCACAAATGAAAAATATGTAATGAACAGATAAGTGTAATCCCATGATTAGAGACTCTTTTTCTTTTAAAATTTTACTTTTTGACTGCAATGCATGTCCGTGGGATGTTAGTTCCCCAAGCAGGGATTGTACCCATGTTACTTGTAATGGAAGCAGGAATCTTAACTACTGGACCACCATGGAAGTTCCATGACTAGAGATTCTAAAATGGAACACTTCCCAAGGCAACTGGAAAATTGTAAAAGAGGAAGTACCACTATCATGATCTACATGAAGTAAAGGAGAGAAAAACATGAAAACAAATGAAAATAGCTGACATGGAAGTAGGCTTATTAATATAGATACTGTAGGGATATATAAAATGAGCAAGAAGATACAGTAAATAGGGTAGGTTAATAAAAGTGTCAGAAAGGCTGGAGTCTGAAATAATCCTGGACTTATAAAAATTTCTACAGATGGCAAAATACATATACATACACACACGATGGTTGATAAAAGACATCAGAAAGCGTCTTGCCTTAGAAAGAACTGTTAGATACTCTGAGATGTTCCCTGAAATGATAAGATTATATGCTTTTCTTTGCTATTACAGCTACCATTTTGACATTTTGAGTGTATAGAAAATATTAATCACAAAATTTGGCTGGATACAGAATACTGCAGAAAATGATCCATGAAATTTCACAGTAGGAAATTCATATAGGAAAGGCAATATATTTAACAATGCTAATTTTTATTGGTACAATAGAAAGTGTACAGAAAATATCCACATAACCATGCATAATTAATTCTTAAGGGATTAACAGTGCCAGGAGTAAACAGAAATTAAGTGAACAACTATTCAGCATAATTCCACAGTCTTCTGGTGCAAAGGACAGTTATAGAATCAGAGCTGAAATGCATCTGTTCTAGGCCAGTGGTATAAACTTGACTGACAAGGACCTCAGCCCAAAGGGCTTATATGACTTGCTAATTTAGTTGCTTCTGTGGAACACTAGGAACATACCCTTAACAATAATATAAAAAATATACCTGTAAGAGAAACAACTGTTTGTACTTTTTGGATATTGTTTCTACATCTTCTATCACTTTGTGGGAAAAACACATTTTTCAAGGCATGATAATAAAAGTTGGCATTATAACAGATATATGAAGCTAATTATTAAGTTATAAAAAGAATTGATATCAAGTAAATCATTTAACATTACCCTGAATCACACTTGGTACCTCCTGTGACATGGAACCCCCCTGAAACCAGTGGACTCTGGCTGGGGTGCAGTGGGATGCTCAATAGGATTCACAGCACCTGTTCCCCTCCTGGGCCTGTGGACCAGCCAGAGTTGGCCGAGAGAAGCCCCTCCATCTTGGCATCTCTGAGCATCACTGAGAAAGGCAGCGTGGTCCAGGGACAAGGGCTCTGAATCAGGGCCAGGTGTCTTCTCAGGTGTCTTGCTTGTTAACACACAGTGCTGGGCACCTTCAAGGGGCTCCATCTCGCTTTAATAGTCAGGGGCTCGTCCTCCCATCATGGCCTTAATTGCCATCTTTAGAACATGGATGGGCATGACCAAGCCTACCCTAGGGTGCCGTATGTACCAACCTCTATCGGAGGCCTTGAGTGCCTCCACGGACGGCTGACGTCATGAGTCAGAATGAGGAGATCAACTGTGAAGAGATCTTTTACCACAGGAATTCTTAATCAACATACTAAACTAAGCATTTCATTTTTATCTTCTTTCCCAACTATTGACTAAACTGAGGACATTTTTCACTTGGGTTAGTTTCTGACCTCTTCTAAGCAACTAGCCAATGTAACTACCATTGGAACTGACCAGCTCTCGCCTTCTATCACAATGTGGGACTCTTGCAGATATTCAGTGTTTTGTTTTTTAATGGTCTAATTTATTGCTTGAAGAAATATTAGAGGTTTTCGAAAATCAGACATCTCATTTTTCATTCTTATTTTCTCCTTAAGACTCATGGATTAGGCATGGAGATGGCCTGGATTCCAGGTTAAAAGTCGACTTTTGTGTCCCTCAGACAGCTTCGTGTCCCACATCGCCACCAGGGGGAAGAGAATGCTATCTCAGACCAGGGAAGTGCGACCTGGGTCTTCTGCCTCTGTGTTCACCACAATGAATTTTAAGGTGTTAACTGCTCATACAACTGTTTATCTAGACAAACCACATATTGTGTCACTGGAAGGAATATTCAATATCTCAATATATAAAAAAATGAACGTTCCTTTTCTTTCTGTAGTTGATGCATGCACAGCTTTAGTGTCTTTCTACAGTAGCTTCTTATGCACCACGTAGAATACATGCTGTATTACAGATATCCTTTTTACTTCACAAAGGCTAAGTTCAAATACATCAGAAGAGGCCCTTTTGTGAAATGCTCTGATTTATTTGAAGAAAAGGTACTCTTCTTAAGATGGTATTATTTATTGCTTTCTCAATTTGGGTTCAGTTTGCAAATAATGAATTCCTGCATATTTTGCCCTTTTCCAGGCTTGACACTATAGATCTACATAGTGTTGAAGAAATTCATCAAGACTTTTAATCAAGTAAGACTGTCACTGACAGTTCACAACAGGCTAAGATCCGTTGCTTGTTGGAGGTGCCGAAACAGAAGCAAAACCAAAAGTATTTAGTTTAGGTGTGGCCATCCTGTCATCTATGAGTAAATGTGGAATATTTTTACAAATCATGGAAACGGAGTTTTTTTGTGTGTGCTTGGTCTTAAAGGTAAGATTGATGAGGAAAGATTATACCATGCTTTTAAACAGTACACGTTACAAGCAAGATAACTTAGTAATTCTGAGCACAGATTCTGAATGCCTGTCCCCAAGCTGGAAGAGTCACTGTTCCCACTGAGTCACTGATAACACAAGAATCCAGATTGGCAAATGGCCCATCGCCATGCACAAGACTCCTCTGCCTTTTTGAGTAACTTTCCTATAACCCCACAGTCCTCCTCTTGTCCCTGGTACAGCCTTGCGATTCAGCCTCC
Organism: Tragulus kanchil; assembly: GCA_022376925.1. NCBI lineage: Eukaryota > Metazoa > Chordata > Mammalia > Artiodactyla > Tragulidae > Tragulus > Tragulus kanchil. The sequence goes on from JAIOJX010000024.1 coordinate 99,582,265, forward strand.
ACTGCAAAACACTACTGTGAACTGTTGGAAATCTTGCTAAGATGCATTTTTTTCCTTCCCTGCTGCCTGCACCCTACGAGGAAAAGTATGCCCTGGCAGCAGCTTCTTCTGTTGGATTTTCCTGCCACTTTTACCATCTTCTTTCTCTTAACTATAGAAAAATGGCTTACGTGTACAGCTTTGTTTTTCGAAACAGTAAAACAGGGGTGAGAACACGCTCTGTCTCACGGTAGCACCTGTCGCCTTTCTTAGGCTCAGTAGCCATCAGGACTTTCACATGAAATCACATTATCATTTATGTTTTTTATGCTCAGGAGCCGTCAAGACATTCCACACGAAATCGCATTATCAGCTATGTTTTTAAAAAGATCAAGCCAATTTCTATCTTCATCTGACTGACATACACCTAGTATTTCCCCAATGTGCGACAGTGTGTTTTTTCAGCACTTTCGTGTCTTCTAGCCTAATTTCCCCTCTTCACATCTCTGTTACAAAATTACTGGCAAATTCAAATTCACTTTCACAACAAATCCAAAAAGGCACTGCTGGGAATACTCCAGGAAATAAGCAGAGATAAACAGGCAACACTGAAATGGGTGAAGATTTTGGCCCAAGGTTTGGAAAAGGCAAATTCTTCTGGTATCTGAAGATGCACACTATAGATCTACATAGTGTTGAAGAAATTCAAAGATTTTCGAAAGACTGTCACTGACAGTTCACAACAGGCTAAGATCCGTTGCTTGTTGGAGGTGCCGAAACAGAAGCAAAACCAAAAGTATTTAGTTTAGGTGTGGCCATCCTGTCATCTATGAGTAAATGTGGAATATTTTTACAAATCATGGAAACGGAGTTTTTTTGTGTGTGCTTGGTCTTAAAGGTAAGATTGATGAGGAAAGATTATACCATGCTTTTAAACAGTACACGTTACAAGCAAGATAACTTAGTAATTCTGAGCACAGATTCTGAATGCCTGTCCCCAAGCTGGAAGAGTCACTGTTCCCACTGAGTCACTGATAACACAAGAATCCAGATTGGCAAATGGCCCATCGCCATGCACAAGACTCCTCTGCCTTTTTGAGTAACTTTCCTATAACCCCACAGTCCTCCTCTTGTCCCTGGTACAGCCTTGCGATTCAGCCTCCACTGCAAAACACTACTGTGAACTGTTGGAAATCTTGCTAAGATGCATTTTTTTCCTTCCCTGCTGCCTGCACCCTACGAGGAAAAGTATGCCCTGGCAGCAGCTTCTTCTGTTGGATTTTCCTGCCACTTTTACCATCTTCTTTCTCTTAACTATAGAAAAATGGCTTACGTGTACAGCTTTGTTTTTCGAAACAGTAAAACAGGGGTGAGAACACGCTCTGTCTCACGGTAGCACCTGTCGCCTTTCTTAGGCTCAGTAGCCATCAGGACTTTCACATGAAATCACATTATCATTTATGTTTTTTATGCTCAGGAGCCGTCAAGACATTCCACACGAAATCGCATTATCAGCTATGTTTTTAAAAAGATCAAGCCAATTTCTATCTTCATCTGACTGACATACACCTAGTATTTCCCCAATGTGCGACAGTGTGTTTTTTCAGCACTTTCGTGTCTTCTAGCCTAATTTCCCCTCTTCACATCTCTGTTACAAAATTACTGGCAAATTCAAATTCACTTTCACAACAAATCCAAAAAGGCACTGCTGGGAATACTCCAGGAAATAAGCAGAGATAAACAGGCAACACTGAAATGGGTGAAGATTTTGGCCCAAGGTTTGGAAAAGGCAAATTCTTCTGGTATCTGAAGATGCACTTCTTTGTTCTGTCTGGGGCTGCATCATGCAAGCCTCTAGCTAAGGGTGCTTACTTCTCGAAGTCCATTCATGAACTGGGGCATACTGTCCAATTTCACTTCAGCTGTGTGACTGCATATATATATATATATATATATATATATATATATATATATATATATTAAATCATATTTGAATCACTGAATAGTTAAGGTCAAAGTCAAATTATGCCAATTTCTCTTCCTTTTTCCAACCAGCTCCATCCCAGAGTGGTTGAACTTTCAAAAGGAAGGACTATTTATTCCAGTATAGAAAGGGGCTCCCTTCCTCCTTATCAATCTTGTGAGAAGATTAAAGGCCACTCTATTTGGGACATTCCATTGGATTCCTTGAATACTGTAGAATCCAGATGGTAGAAAACTATTAAGTGGATAAAAGCTTAGGGACTAAGGGTTTCAATTATAAGTCACCTCCTTCTTAGCCTGACATTCTCTATGGCCAGAGATATATCAGGTAACTTCTCAAAACTGTTTTCTCCTCCCCAAGCAGGCAACCTTAGAAAAATCTGTTCTATTCTGCTCTGGGATCTATTCTGTTTGTTCATTTTTAAAATCAATTCCCTGATGAGATTATTGGTGAGATTAACAAATTAGAAGACAAAACAGAAACGAATCGTATCTTGTGAGACAGCTTTGAATTCTAGAAATAAATAAAATCAGTAGTGTCCATCAGCCCTAATTCCTCAGGGATTGCAGTCTCATGGACCCAAGCAGTGGTTACCACTATAGGCTGTTACTTGGGAATGTGTCCCTTCTCATTGGATGATTTACAAAAGCCTTTCAAAAGCCAATGAGGAAGCCAAGTTTTTAAAAGATCAAGCCAATTTCTATCTTCATCTGACTGACATACACCTAGTATTTCCCCAATGTGCGACAGTGTGTTTTTCAGCACTTTCGTGTCTTCTAGACTAATTTCCCCTCTTCACATCTCTGTTACAAAATTACTGGCAAATTCAAATTCACTTTCACAACAAATCCAAAAAGGCACTGCTGGGAATACTCCAGGAAATAAGCAGAGATAAACAGGCAACACTGAAATGGGTGAAGATTTTGGCCCAAGGTTTGGAAAAGGCAAATTCTTCTGGTATCTGAAGATGCACTTCTTTGTTCTGTCTGGGGCTGCATCATGCAAGCCTCTAGCTAAGGGTGCTTACTTCTCGAAGTCCATTCATGAACTGGGGCATACTGTCCAATTTCACTTCAGCTGTGTGACTGCATATATATATATATATATATATATATATATATATATATATATATATTAAATCATATTTGAATCACTGAATAGTTAAGGTCAAAGTCAAATTATGCCAATTTCTCTTCCTTTTTCCAACCAGCTCCATCCCAGAGTGGTTGAACTTTCAAAAGGAAGGACTATTTATTCCAGTATAGAAAGGGGCTCCCTTCCTCCTTATCAATCTTGTGAGAAGATTAAAGGCCACTCTATTTGGGACATTCCATTGGATTCCTTGAATACTGTAGAATCCAGATGGTAGAAAACTATTAAGTGGATAAAAGCTTAGGGACTAAGGGTTTCAATTATAAGTCACCTCCTTCTTAGCCTGACATTCTCTATGGCCAGAGATATATCAGGTAACTTCTCAAAACTGTTTTCTCCTCCCCAAGCAGGCAACCTTAGAAAAATCTGTTCTATTCTGCTCTGGGATCTATTCTGTTTGTTCATTTTTAAAATCAATTCCCTGATGAGATTATTGGTGAGATTAACAAATTAGAAGACAAAACAGAAACGAATCGTATCTTGTGAGACAGCTTTGAATTCTAGAAATAAATAAAATCAGTAGTGTCCATCAGCCCTAATTCCTCAGGGATTGCAGTCTCATGGACCCAAGCAGTGGTTACCACTATAGGCTGTTACTTGGGAATGTGTCCCTTCTCATTGGATGATTTACAAAAGCCTTTCAAAAGCCAATGAGGAAGCCAAGTTTGTAAGGACAGCCTGTAGCACAGGTGGTCTCAAAATGAAACTATCAGAATAAAACACTCAGGGAGCAGCAACTAGAATGTCAATAAGGAACAATAGTTCTCTTTTCTAATTAAAGTCCGTGTCCTTGGTTTCTCTGATTCTAACTAGTTGGAAGTTAGTACAACAGTTTCCATGTATGCATCTGAATTGTGCCTAAGAGCCTCAAGGGTATCTGGACCAAATATACATATTTATTCAGGGAAATTAATTGTTTACACGGACACAGTAGGCTTTGAATTGGATGAAAATATGCAACAAGGCTTGGCTATTCAGGGGAAATTTGAATACATGCAATGACCTTTCAGGAACATGGATATAGAAGGGTAGGCAGCATTGAAACACCACTTGATAAAAACAGCAGTTTCTCTTCCAGGATCTTAAATACAATGAAAGAAGATGAAGATAATAGATATGGGCAGAATTTTCAGGGAATGGCGTTTTGTGCTCTCAGTGAATGTTTCTGTGATCCATCACATTGATGTACACATGCCACAATCACTCAAGTAAGCAGTTCATATGTCCAAGATTTATTAGCTTCAAAGGTATAAAGGTATGCTGAAATATGCCATATTTAACCCTCAATCTCTTCACTTATCTCTTACAGATTTTTTTCTTTAATTTCACATACCTCTTAAAGGTCTTACTGAAGCTCCTGTATACGTCATTTTGTCCTATTACGGAGGTAACATCTATTAGCCAGTTACAGGACTTAGTGCGATGGGGCTCTATAGGCACAAGAAGAGAGCCATCTCTCTATCACCCATTTTCATGCTTTCTTTCCACCCCTCCCATTCCCTGACTAAGATGACCCAACTCCAGGCACACTCACATCTGTGCAACTGTAGAGAAATGAGCCATGGGGTATCTGGTGCTGACACATGAACCTGCTTCCTCTTGTGAGACTGGTCAGGGTTACTGTGGAGTCACTTTAGTGGGGCACCAGGAGCCTCTCGTAGGCATGGTGGTCCCTCATAAGGCCGTCCTATAATAGCTGTGAGGCCTCATGGACACTGCTCTGTGTGCAGAGAAGTGGTGGATTAGGGCTTGTTCTATGTGTGTGTGTGTTAAGTTGTCTCAGTCATGTCTGACTCCTTGCGACTCTATGAATCTAAAAAAAGGCCTAGAATGTCAATAAGGAACAATAGTTCTCTTTTCTAATTAAAGTCCGTGTCCTTGGTTTCTCTGATTCTAACTAGTTGGAAGTTAGTACAACAGTTTCCATGTATGCATCTGAATTGTGCCTAAGAGCCTCAAGGGTATCTGGACCAAATATACATATTTATTCAGGGAAATTAATTGTTTACACGGACACAGTAGGCTTTGAATTGGATGAAAATATGCAACAAGGCTTGGCTATTCAGGGGAAATTTGAATACATGCAATGACCTTTCAGGAACATGGATATAGAAGGGTAGGCAGCATTGAAACACCACTTGATAAAAACAGCAGTTTCTCTTCCAGGATCTTAAATACAATGAAAGAAGATGAAGATAATAGATATGGGCAGAATTTTCAGGGAATGGCGTTTTGTGCTCTCAGTGAATGTTTCTGTGATCCATCACATTGATGTACACATGCCACAATCACTCAAGTAAGCAGTTCATATGTCCAAGATTTATTAGCTTCAAAGGTATAAAGGTATGCTGAAATATGCCATATTTAACCCTCAATCTCTTCACTTATCTCTTACAGATTTTTTTCTTTAATTTCACATACCTCTTAAAGGTCTTACTGAAGCTCCTGTATACGTCATTTTGTCCTATTACGGAGGTAACATCTATTAGCCAGTTACAGGACTTAGTGCGATGGGGCTCTATAGGCACAAGAAGAGAGCCATCTCTCTATCACCCATTTTCATGCTTTCTTTCCACCCCTCCCATTCCCTGACTAAGATGACCCAACTCCAGGCACACTCACATCTGTGCAACTGTAGAGAAATGAGCCATGGGGTATCTGGTGCTGACACATGAACCTGCTTCCTCTTGTGAGACTGGTCAGGGTTACTGTGGAGTCACTTTAGTGGGGCACCAGGAGCCTCTCGTAGGCATGGTGGTCCCTCATAAGGCCGTCCTATAATAGCTGTGAGGCCTCATGGACACTGCTCTGTGTGCAGAGAAGTGGTGGATTAGGGCTTGTTCTATGTGTGTGTGTGTTAAGTTGTCTCAGTCATGTCTGACTCCTTGCGACTCTATGGATGGCAGCCCACCAGGCTACTCTGTCCTTAGGGATTCTCTCTGCAAGAATACTGGAGTGGGTTGCCATTTCCTTCTCCAGTTCTATATAAAGTGTTAATGAAAATACATCATGATGATGAAGATGGTAGTGCACCAATAACTAAAATGCTGTAAACACTGGCAAAGGTAACAATGAAAGGGACAGGACATATCAGGCCAGGTAAGTTTTAGCATGTTAATGAAACCACTCATACTCTTTAAATCACGTCCATTTACCTATCTGTATCCTTGCTAAGGAAATCCAACTTATGTTCTCACAGGGCCTAGGCCGTTGCCTAGAAGTTAGAAGCATATGGCACTCTGTTAGACAAAATCTGATAACCTTGACCCAAGGGTGCTAAAATAATTCAAGCATTCTGTGTGATATAAAATCTAGAATTGTATGATTATATTCAATATATTTAGGTAAGAAATGATTAAAACGTATGAAAAATTAATGTCTCCTGTTAAAGAGAAGTACCAAAGATAGGGCTTCATAAAATCTTAAATTCTTCATTTTGGTTTTATGTACACGATGATTTCAGAACATCTTGAAATAGAAACCTAAAATGACAGTAACATTTTATACGATAGTTATTAGTTTTTAAGTTTACAAAATGTCCCAAACAATCTAAGGCTAAGCCAGCTCATCAAGACTTTTATCAAGTCTTGTTTGACCAGATTCTGCCCTTTGGTACAGAGCTCACCTTTTGATCCACAGATAGTAACAAATGGGGAACTGACAGAATCCATAGGGGACAAATATTTTGTAGATCCTGTAAGCATAACCATCTGTAAATATAATATGCCGATATAAATTCCTAATACTTGAAACTTCTAGGTCTGGTTATAGATCTACAACTTCCAAGAAGCCTCCCAGTCTGACACCAACCCAACAATGGTCTGGCCCAGACCACTGGGAACCTGTTAACCATAGTAATTGATATCTCCTTCCATGGACTGTAAGCGTCTTCAAGGCACGAATAAGTCTTAGTCGTCAAAAATAGAATTAATGTTAAGTTGTCTCAGTCATGTCTGACTCCTTGCGACTCTATGGATGGCAGCCCACCAGGCTACTCTGTCCTTAGGGATTCTCTCTGCAAGAATACTGGAGTGGGTTGCCATTTCCTTCTCCAGTTCTATATAAAGTGTTAATGAAAATACATCATGATGATGAAGATGGTAGTGCACCAATAACTAAAATGCTGTAAACACTGGCAAAGGTAACAATGAAAGGGACAGGACATATCAGGCCAGGTAAGTTTTAGCATGTTAATGAAACCACTCATACTCTTTAAATCACGTCCATTTACCTATCTGTATCCTTGCTAAGGAAATCCAACTTATGTTCTCACAGGGCCTAGGCCGTTGCCTAGAAGTTAGAAGCATATGGCACTCTGTTAGACAAAATCTGATAACCTTGACCCAAGGGTGCTAAAATAATTCAAGCATTCTGTGTGATATAAAATCTAGAATTGTATGATTATATTCAATATATTTAGGTAAGAAATGATTAAAACGTATGAAAAATTAATGTCTCCTGTTAAAGAGAAGTACCAAAGATAGGGCTTCATAAAATCTTAAATTCTTCATTTTGGTTTTATGTACACGATGATTTCAGAACATCTTGAAATAGAAACCTAAAATGACAGTAACATTTTTATACGATAGTTATTAGTTTTTTTAAGTTTACAAAAATGTCCCAAACAATCTAAGGCTAAGCCAGCTCATCAAGACTTTTATCAAGTCTTGTTTGACCAGATTCTGCCCTTTGGTACAGAGCTCACCTTTTGATCCACAGATAGTAACAAATGGGGAACTGACAGAATCCATAGGGGACAAATATTTTGTAGATCCTGTAAGCATAACCATCTGTAAATATAATATGCCGATATAAATTCCTAATACTTGAAACTTCTAGGTCTGGTTATAGATCTACAACTTCCAAGAAGCCTCCCAGTCTGACACCAACCCAACAATGGTCTGGCCCAGACCACTGGGAACCTGTTAACCATAGTAATTGATATCTCCTTCCATGGACTGTAAGCGTCTTCAAGGCAAGAATAAGTCTTATTCTTCTTTGTCAGAGTTCTAGATAAATTAGTGGGTTTTTAATAAATGAAGAATTAACCTGTTTCTGTTCACACTGGACTCAGCTTTTGCATAGGCCTGAGATACTAAATCACTGAATTGAACATTTCAATCTGTAGGTGAGTCCATTTCCCCAAATTATTTTGACCTTTATTGGGTTGTTTCAATGTATAGAGTTTAAAAAAAAAAAAAAAAAAGGTAACCAAATGACCTGAATGAATGTCTCTGTGTTCACAAAGTTTTCTTCTCAGTGAGAATCTGGCTTGGTTCATCATTTACTGAAGAATATTTTAAAGTCAGCTGCTAAGAGAATGAATGAACCATTTCTTCTTTTATTCATTTAAACAAAATTCATTCCACTCAGATTATATTCTGGGTACTTGTTTACATTTCTGAGAAAAATATATAATCTTCTGCAAAACTGTATATAGCATTTTCTTAAACCATGTTCAAAAGGAAGAAGCCACTCTGTGCAATGTGAATTTTAATGGCTGAATAGTCTAACGGAGACAAAACAAGTGAGGGGTGACCTAACAATACACCTTCTTAGATCACGCCAGTTTTCATCTCTATTACATTCTTTTTTTTTTTTTTTAATTTTGGACTCTTTTTGTTGTTTGTTTATTTATTTTTCATACATCTTTATTCTTCCGCCTGTGGGGGCCTCCCATTGCTGTGGCCTCTCTCTTGCAGAGCACCAGTTCTGGATGCATGTGCTCCAAAGCACTGGGTTGTAATTGGACACACCGGTCCAGCTGCTCTGTGGCATGTGTGATCTTCCTGGGCTAGGGATCAAACTGGTGCCCATTGCACTGCAAGGCGGACTCTCTACCCACTGGACCACCAGGGAAGCCCTCTATTACATTCTCAACCATGGAAATTTGATTACTGTATTTTTCTAAACTGGTCCAAAAAAAGTATTTTCTTTCATTTTGAACATTATTTGTAAAAGGTATGCTTGCATTAAATAAAAGCTTATGGATCCTCTTGGATAGGCTGTTTTAGATAAAAGGCTGATTGCAGGCTTTTAACTTAGAATTGGATCTAACTCGAAAGGCTGCAAGTTAAGATACTGACTAAAACTATCATACTGTTCATGATTTCTATTTCACTATACTGATTCCCAGGTGACTTCCCAGGGGGCTCAGTGATAAAGAATCTGTTGGCTAAGCAGGAGACTTGGATTCCATCTTTGGTCGAAGATCCCATGGAGAAGGAGATGGTTACCCACTCCAGTATTCTTGCCTGGAGAATCCCATGCCCGAGGAATTCTGGTGGCCTTCAGTCCACAGGGTCACAAAGACTCAGACATGTTTGACCAACTGAACACACCCACACATGTGTGTATACATACATATACACATATTGATTTTGCTATATTTACTGAAGAATATTTTAAAGTCAGCTGCTAAGAGAATGAATGAACCATTTCTTCTTTTATTCATTTAAACAAAATTCATTCCACTCAGATTATATTCTGGGTACTTGTTTACATTTCTGAGAAAAATATATAATCTTCTGCAAAACTGTATATAGCATTTTCTTAAACCATGTTCAAAAGGAAGAAGCCACTCTGTGCAATGTGAATTTTAATGGCTGAATAGTCTAACGGAGACAAAACAAGTGAGGGGTGACCTAACAATACACCTTCTTAGATCACGCCAGTTTTCATCTCTATTACATTCTTTTTTTTTTTTTTTAATTTTGGACTCTTTTTGTTGTTTGTTTATTTATTTTTCATACATCTTTATTCTTCCGCCTGTGGGGGCCTCCCATTGCTGTGGCCTCTCTCTTGCAGAGCACCAGTTCTGGATGCATGTGCTCCAAAGCACTGGGTTGTAATTGGACACACCGGTCCAGCTGCTCTGTGGCATGTGTGATCTTCCTGGGCTAGGGATCAAACTGGTGCCCCTTGCACTGCAAGGCGGACTCTCTACCCACTGGACCACCAGGGAAGCCCTCTATTACATTCTCAACCATGGAAATTTGATTACTGTATTTTTCTAAACTGGTCCAAAAAAAGTATTTTCTTTCATTTTGAACATTATTTGTAAAAGGTATGCTTGCATTAAATAAAAGCTTATGGATCCTCTTGGATAGGCTGTTTTAGATAAAAGGCTGATTGCAGGCTTTTAACTTAGAATTGGATCTAACTCGAAAGGCTGCAAGTTAAGATACTGACTAAAACTATCATACTGTTCATGATTTCTATTTCACTATACTGATTCCCAGGTGACTTCCCAGGGGGCTCAGTGATAAAGAATCTGTTGGCTAAGCAGGAGACTTGGATTCCATCTTTGGTCGCGAAGATCCCATGGAGAAGGAGATGGTTACCCACTCCAGTATTCTTGCCTGGAGAATCCCATGCCCGAGGAATTCTGGTGGCCTTCAGTCCACAGGGTCACAAAGACTCAGACATGTTTGACCAACTGAACACACCCACACATGTGTGTATACATACATATACACATATTGATTTTGCTATATCTAAATGAACCCCAACAATATGGGGCTCTATCTGAGCTGCTACTTGCTAACAAATTAACATTCACCTGCCCAGAGAAATCTAATAGCCGCCTCTAAATGTAGAGAGAATATTTCAGCACCATAGGGCACAATCATGTGGATGTTGCACTAGGCACTTCATACATATTATGCCATTAATCCTTACCACGACACTCTGAGATCATTTAATTTCTTTTCTTTTCTGAAGCTAAGGTTAAATAATTCAAGGTCACAGAGTCAGAATTTGAACTCAGTCTAATTTCAAATATTATGTTTCTTTCACCATACTATGCAGTTTCCTTATGCTGTCTTAAATCTAAAACTAAATGTAGAGAGAAGTGTAAGCTGAAGTCAATTTTTATCATTTCCCTAACTAATAGGGACTTTTAGAATATAATTATTGATTATATGACCCCACTGAGATACGCTACCCTGAAAAATGTCCCATTCCTATAACTTCATGGTCTAGTTTTGGTGTGTTTTTTGCAATTTGTTTTTATTATTTTGCCTGATTTTATCACAGCAATTTTCCAGCACAGAAAGTTTATTAAACTGGAGGTAATGCTAGCTATATATCTTTACAACCCTGACACTGAACAAACATGAAAGAACCCCCTGCATATGAAAGCCTGGTAAACACAGGGGTTTCTTACATTTACATATGTAATACAGAAAAGTAAAATCAATGACATGGAGTACCTATGTAATAAAGTAATCGCTTTAGAAATGTGTGTGATAATTGCATATCAGCTGAATAATTCATCACTAAAATTATTGGTAATGAATGTTAATTTAGTATGATTATCTCATGTGTGGGAATATGCTGATGTACAGTGATTTACAGTAAACTTTAAGGATGATCATTTTATTTTTAGACAATTGCATGTTCATTAAGTATGAAAAAAATGATGACAAAACAGGTTTCAGTGATGCATTCAATTTGCAAAGATAGAGCTACAATCACAAATGGCTTTTAGGTTCTATTAGCTGTAGCCTATAAATCATATACAAATATGTGTGTGCTTGTGAGATCACAGGGAGCTGTCCAGCAGAGGGCTCCTTTGAAACAGAATGAGAAAAATGAAGTTGCCATTCAAACTGGAGCCAACATGGGGACTTTTAATAAACCATACCAAGCCTTAGTAAAGGTTTGTTCCAAACTAGTTGAGGTGTCCAATCGGTTTCCCTCGAGATGGTTATTTCATGTGTTTATAAATGAATAAATATGAACTTCCCATGTTGCACTAGGCACTTCATACATATTATGCCATTAATCCTTACCACGACACTCTGAGATCATTTAATTTCTTTTCTTTTCTGAAGCTAAGGTTAAATAATTCAAGGTCACAGAGTCAGAATTTGAACTCAGTCTAATTTCAAATATTATGTTTCTTTCACCATACTATGCAGTTTCCTTATGCTGTCTTAAATCTAAAACTAAATGTAGAGAGAAGTGTAAGCTGAAGTCAATTTTTATCATTTCCCTAACTAATAGGGACTTTTAGAATATAATTATTGATTATATGACCCCACTGAGATACGCTACCCTGAAAAATGTCCCATTCCTATAACTTCATGGTCTAGTTTTGGTGTGTTTTTTGCAATTTGTTTTTATTATTTTGCCTGATTTTATCACAGCAATTTTCCAGCACAGAAAGTTTATTAAACTGGAGGTAATGCTAGCTATATATCTTTACAACCCTGACACTGAACAAACATGAAAGAACCCCCTGCATATGAAAGCCTGGTAAACACAGGGGTTTCTTACATTTACATATGTAATACAGAAAAGTAAAATCAATGACATGGAGTACCTATGTAATAAAGTAATCGCTTTAGAAATGTGTGTGATAATTGCATATCAGCTGAATAATTCATCACTAAAATTATTGGTAATGAATGTTAATTTAGTATGATTATCTCATGTGTGGGAATATGCTGATGTACAGTGATTTACAGTAAACTTTAAGGATGATCATTTTATTTTTAGACAATTGCATGTTCATTAAGTATGAAAAAAATGATGACAAAACAGGTTTCAGTGATGCATTCAATTTGCAAAGATAGAGCTACAATCACAAATGGCTTTTAGGTTCTATTAGCTGTAGCCTATAAATCATATACAAATATGTGTGTGCTTGTGAGATCACAGGGAGCTGTCCAGCAGAGGGCTCCTTTGAAACAGAATGAGAAAAATGAAGTTGCCATTCAAACTGGAGCCAACATGGGGACTTTTAATAAACCATACCAAGCCTTAGTAAAGGTTTGTTCCAAACTAGTTGAGGTGTCCAATCGGTTTCCCTCGAGATGGTTATTTCATGTGTTTATAAATGAATAAATATGAACTTCCCATGATATTTGTCCTATGAAAATACAAAGTGATTAAGCCCAGATATTCTTAAATGAAATGCAAGGAAAATCAGTAAGTGCTCACAGTAAGTTGTATAAATAGATGAAAATTTAATTATATTTATATAGGAGTACAATTCAAATGTACAAAAGTACTGTATTAAAAGGGAACCAATTTTTTTGGCCAAAGAAAAACATTTTTAAAAAGATCTGTACGAGGGACTTCCCTGGTTGTCCAGTGGTTAAGAATCCACTTTTCAATGTAAGGGATGCAGGTTCAATCCCTGGTCTGGGAACTAAGATCACACATGTTGTGGAGCAACAAAGCCCATGTCCTGCAACTAAGACCCAAGGCAGCCAAGATGAACAAATTAAATACATATTAAAAACAACAACAACAACAACAGGGTCTGTACAAGATCGCATAAATGACAATGAATAAAACTCATGGGGCTTCCCTGGTGGTCCAGTGGGTAAGGACACTGCCTTGCAGTGCAAGGGGTGCTGGTTCGATCCCTGGCCTGGGAAGATCCCACATGCTGCGGAGTGGCTGGACCGATGTGTCCAACTACCCAGCCAGGGCTCTGGAGTGCACGTGCCAGTAACTGGTGCTCTGCAGCGAGAGAGGCTGCTGTGAGAGATGGCTGCTCTTTGGGAGCCCAAAGAACAAATATGGATGAAAATAAACAAAGTGATTTACAGTAAACTTTAAGGATGATCATTTTATTTTTAGACAATTGCATGTTCATTAAGTATGAAAAAAATGATGACAAAACAGGTTTCAGTGATGCATTCAATTTGCAAAGATAGAGCTACAATCACAAATGGCTTTTAGGTTCTATTAGCTGTAGCCTATAAATCATATACAAATATGTGTGTGCTTGTGAGATCACAGGGAGCTGTCCAGCAGAGGGCTCCTTTGAAACAGAATGAGAAAAATGAAGTTGCCATTCAAACTGGAGCCAACATGGGGACTTTTAATAAACCATACCAAGCCTTAGTAAAGGTTTGTTCCAAACTAGTTGAGGTGTCCAATCGGTTTCCCTCGAGATGGTTATTTCATGTGTTTATAAATGAATAAATATGAACTTCCCATGATATTTGTCCTATGAAAATACAAAGTGATTAAGCCCAGATATTCTTAAATGAAATGCAAGGAAAATCAGTAAGTGCTCACAGTAAGTTGTATAAATAGATGAAAATTTAATTATATTTATATAGGAGTACAATTCAAATGTACAAAAGTACTGTATTAAAAGGGAACCAATTTTTTTGGCCAAAGAAAAACATTTTTAAAAAGATCTGTACGAGGGACTTCCCTGGTTGTCCAGTGGTTAAGAATCCACTTTTCAATGTAAGGGATGCAGGTTCAATCCCTGGTCTGGGAACTAAGATCACACATGTTGTGGAGCAACAAAGCCCATGTCCTGCAACTAAGACCCAAGGCAGCCAAGATGAACAAATTAAATACATATTAAAAACAACAACAACAACAACAGGGTCTGTACAAGATCGCATAAATGACAATGAATAAAACTCATGGGGCTTCCCTGGTGGTCCAGTGGGTAAGGACACTGCCTTGCAGTGCAAGGGGTGCTGGTTCGATCCCTGGCCTGGGAAGATCCCACATGCTGCGGAGTGGCTGGACCGATGTGTCCAACTACCCAGCCAGGGCTCTGGAGTGCACGTGCCAGTAACTGGTGCTCTGCAGCGAGAGAGGCTGCTGTGAGAGATGGCTGCTCTTTGGGAGCCCAAAGAACAAATATGGATGAAAATAAACAAATGAAAGACCAATAAAAGTGGCCAAAACATTAAAAAACAAACAAACAAACAAAAAACTCATGGGTTCTTCCCTTGTGAAACTTAAAAAAAAAAAAAAAAAAAAAAGGTCTGTACAAATTTTCCCCTTTTATTCAAAAGTATAATTTTAATGAAAAAGCATCCCCTTTCCCCCAATGAAGGGGGGTGGAAGTTTTGCAGGTTTTTTTTTTTTTTTTTCCCCTTAATTAACTATTTTGGTGAGGTGCTCAATTGTGTCCAACTCTTTGCGACTCTCTGAATTGTAGCCTGCTGGGCTCTTCGGTCTATGCGATTTTCAGGCAAGAAGACTGGAGTGGGTTTCCATGTCCTACTCCAGGGGTTCTTCTTGACACAAGCATTGAACCTCATTTTAAAAAATGGAAGGCTAGATTATGTGACAACTCTGAAAACCTTATGTTTTTCATTGCAACAATAAAAAGTGGGGGCAGGGGTGGGGGCTCAGCGCTGATAATGTTCTTTTTTTTTTAAATTTATTTTGGACGGGGTCGGATTGGGGAGGGAGGGGAGCGGGCGGGCCACTTCTGTTGGTCTTTCATTTCTCTATTTTCATCCTTCTTTGTTCTTTGGCTCCTGTGGGCCTCCCATCGCGGTGGTGTCTGTCATTGCAGAGCACCGGCTCTGGGAGCATGCGCTCCAGAGCTCCGGCTCGGTGATTGGACACATCAGTCCAGCCGCTCTGTGGTACGTGGGATCTTCCCAGGCCAGGGACCGAGCCGGCGCCTTTGCACTGCAAGGCGGTGTCCTTACCCACTGGACCACCAGGGGAAGCCCCGATAATGTTCTTAATCTCGGAGTTAGAGACAGCTTCTGATGTGTCATAAAGGTTCACCAACCATGACTCTGCTCGGTTCAACCTTAAAGTTTGCATTTAATTTTAATAAATCACTGGCACTTGTTGCAGAAAGGTGAACTTTAGATCCACAAAGGAGATACTGACATTAATTAAACAAAGGCAAATGAAAACAAATCCTTAAAATAATAATGTAAAATCCTTTGTAAGCACTCATGTAAAATTTGTCCTGTGTCATGGAGTCATTAACCTGACACTCAAGAACCACGATATGAGGATCACATTGCTCCAGAGTTGGTAGTAAGTCCAGTACACAAATCCACAAAGACAACATTCATATAGTATCCCTTAAATAAACCAAAACTGAGGTGTGAAAAATTGTTTGAGTAACTCTTATAATACACACCTGTGTAGATATATGTAGTTTTTTGCTGTTTTTGTTTTTAGTCAAATTATAGCTGGACACTGGTGTTTAGGGGCACTAGAGACTAGAAAAAGTTAACTAAAGACGTATTGTCTTGGAAAGCTGGAAAAGACAGATAAGGCAGACCATCTATAGTAACAAATCCAAAATCATGTTGATGTATTTATTATTTCACACATGGAAAAGTAATCAACCAATAAGGCAGCATCTCAGAAAATGGAACCTGGAAAAACAATATATCCTAAGTTTGCATTTCCCATGTGCATTTTTAAATGCTATTATTTTCTCCTCCTTTGATCTTTCCTTTGTATTTGTAAGGGGAGCTTTCATCTTTGGATGCCTGTGCAAGAGGTGCTGTGAAGCCTGTGTTCTTCCATGTTTATGATGCCAGTAGCCAGCTAGACTTCTGTAAATAACACAAGGGTATGAAGACAGTTACATCTGACTGCTTAACCCCTCAGCTTGCCTGGGCAGTTCAGGAGCCCCTCCTGTGGTGCTGTGTTTGCACACTTGCACAGATAAAGGCCACCACTCCTCTCATTAAATAAGAAGGCATGTGGGAAAATGAATAATTTAATTTGCAGGGAGAAGATGGATGGAGAAACCAAATGGAAGTCTACAGCCTTCCCTGAGCCCTCACCTCAGGGTCTCAGGAAACCTGGTGCCAATTCTGTCCTCTGACTGATGTCCCTGGAATGATCTCAAAGTGTCAGGCAAATCAAGGCTTTGATTTCACTAGGCTAGGAAGGGTTATCTTGCCACAGAGCAGACCCCCTAGGAGTTGGGGTGTGGTGGGAGAGGGAAGGAGGAAGAATACTGTTGGAATCATGCCTTAATGCGTGCTCTGCTAGGGGCTTCAGGGCTCTAAAAAATTTAAATGAATCCTCGACGGAAGATTACATGAACAATAACCCAAAGACTCAAGAAGTCCTCCATGTGACCATCAGCATAGCACAGACAAGTATAACCTACCAGTTTATTCTTCACTGCTAGAAAATAGTTAGTTCTTTAACCTGAATCCACGATATGAGGATCACATTGCTCCAGAGTTGGTAGTAAGTCCAGTACACAAATCCACAAAGACAACATTCATATAGTATCCCTTAAATAAACCAAAACTGAGGTGTGAAAAATTGTTTGAGTAACTCTTATAATACACACCTGTGTAGATATATGTAGTTTTTTGCTGTTTTTGTTTTTAGTCAAATTATAGCTGGACACTGGTGTTTAGGGGCACTAGAGACTAGAAAAAGTTAACTAAAGACGTATTGTCTTGGAAAGCTGGAAAAGACAGATAAGGCAGACCATCTATAGTAACAAATCCAAAATCATGTTGATGTATTTATTATTTCACACATGGAAAAGTAATCAACCAATAAGGCAGCATCTCAGAAAATGGAACCTGGAAAAACAATATATCCTAAGTTTGCATTTCCCATGTGCATTTTTAAATGCTATTATTTTCTCCTCCTTTGATCTTTCCTTTGTATTTGTAAGGGGAGCTTTCATCTTTGGATGCCTGTGCAAGAGGTGCTGTGAAGCCTGTGTTCTTCCATGTTTATGATGCCAGTAGCCAGCTAGACTTCTGTAAATAACACAAGGGTATGAAGACAGTTACATCTGACTGCTTAACCCCTCAGCTTGCCTGGGCAGTTCAGGAGCCCCTCCTGTGGTGCTGTGTTTGCACACTTGCACAGATAAAGGCCACCACTCCTCTCATTAAATAAGAAGGCATGTGGGAAAATGAATAATTTAATTTGCAGGGAGAAGATGGATGGAGAAACCAAATGGAAGTCTACAGCCTTCCCTGAGCCCTCACCTCAGGGTCTCAGGAAACCTGGTGCCAATTCTGTCCTCTGACTGATGTCCCTGGAATGATCTCAAAGTGTCAGGCAAATCAAGGCTTTGATTTCACTAGGCTAGGAAGGGTTATCTTGCCACAGAGCAGACCCCCTAGGAGTTGGGGTGTGGTGGGAGAGGGAAGGAGGAAGAATACTGTTGGAATCATGCCTTAACGCGTGCTCTGCTAGGGGCTTCAGGGCTCTAAAAAATTTAAATGAATCCTCGACGGAAGATTACATGAACAATAACCCAAAGACTCAAGAAGTCCTCCATGTGACCATCAGCATAGCACAGACAAGTATAACCTACCAGTTTATTCTTCACTGCTAGAAAATAGTTTGTTCTTTCAAAGAAAGAGAGGGAGAAGGGAGGGAGAGAAAGGAGGAGGGAAAAAAGAAAACAGATGAGACCCAGCATCTGTTTTTAGTCCTGCACTACTGAAATTTGGCCCTGAGCTGTTCCTCCAGCATGTAAGAGCGATGGCAAAGGCTCCTGATTTTACCATCTTGATAAAGCCTCATTGTTTTGGAAATTTTACTTGTACGATTTTCAGGACAGCCACCCAGATTATATTGCAATTTTCTAAACCAACAGCTCTGTAAATGACACCAGGGACACTGTCTTCTATCTAAATGATGAAGGCTGAGTTGACCACTCTGAGTTGACCAGATGAGCCATTGCCCTGCAGAGAATCCTGAGTTTCACTGTGCCCTCAGGCATTTGGCTCAGACCTGAAGGGCATCTACAGAAGGGAAGAAATTTTACCTTCATGGTCTTCTGTATAGAAACAGAAACAATTAAAAAAAAACAAAGTCTCTGGACTAAAAGACAGCTGAGTGGCACATGTCATCATCAGAACCAGATTTCCAAAATGCATCTTTTTAGTTCCATTTATTTAAACTTGTTCTTCTCAACATCCTCATCACTTATGTTCCTACACAGAGATCAGAGGATATTCATTAATAAGTCACTATTGGGACACTTGTCACCACTTATTCTCAAATTAATATACTGTCCTCCTCATATAAAGATTATATAACTGACCCATGGTCAAAAGGAAATATCTTTGAAATGGCTTTTTAATTAATTGTCAGAGCTCCATACATAGTCTTTACTTTGCCTGAATCAAAAGCATCAACTGAAGGCTAGATGGCTAAGCACAGCATGTCAGATACAGTTGTAGAATTAAATAAAACCAATTTGCCTTACAGAAAACTGGATCTTTGGACTTAAGTCTCAACAGTAGAAGTCTCTTAACCCACTGAACTGAACTTCATGAAGATAAAAGAGATATCATAGGAGTATACCACACAACCTGAATTTGAAGATATAAAAGGTAGATTTTGACTCTACACTTAGCCGGCTACATTCTATCTTGTGGAGGAGAGTTAGTTAAACAATGCCTGAGAATATCATCTGTAGATACAGATGGTGATTCATTTGATTAATACTCACCAAAACTGGACATCATTTAACAACTACCTATTAATTTCTCCTCTTCTCTCTGTAAATACACATAGGCCATTTTTGTCCTTTTCTGCATGATATCCTTGCATATATTTTGAAATAACTTCCATATTCCTAGTAAGTCACTTTTTTCCCCCTCTTTAACTCAAGCATCTGTAGTTTCTTCAACATTTCTCAAAGAACATGACTCTCAAATTACTTATTATCATGGTTTCTTTTCTCCAAATAGTCTCTAGGTTTGCTGGGGTCTCTATAAAAACATAGAAAAAGCAACCTACAAAGCTGACTGTACTATATTGGAGAATTATGATTTCCTGTGTGACAGTTGATTTATCTTAAAAATAAAAATACAGAAGAGAATTATAAAGCCCCAAAAAGAAGACTGGTCATCTAGTACGAGTCTATGATGATGCCCAGGAGATTTTTTAAAAAGGCCATTTTTTCATATTAATAGCATGATTTATGTTTATGAATGGTGAGAAATCTACCATTTGCCTAAGAGTTGGCCTAGTGCTCAATGTCACTAAATATCTGTTCTTTACCATTAGTAACACCTTGGAAGTCCCAATACCTGTACACACCTACCTAAAATGTGAAGGTGTCATTTCTATAAGAGCATTTTCTAGTCAGCTAGATTGTACAAGTTGCTGGAAGAAGAGAGATCTTCATGCTTTAATCTACAATGAACATAAACATTGCCTGTTAACAGTCTTGTAATTTGCACTACTTTATTTCAGTTTAGCAACAGCAAATATATATAGACTTATCTATAAAGAATTCATAGGCATAATTCATAAATTCATAACTATAGCTGATAATAACAGCTAACATTTATGAAGTAACTACTTTAATGTTGCCATGCCCTGTGGTATGTGTATCGTGCAAATAATATGCCATTCAATCCCAGTATTCTCTGAGATGGATGCTATTACTATTATCCTTGTTTTACAGAAGGACACTAAAATTTAGAGAAGTTAAAAAATGTGTCTATGGGGCTTCCCTTGGTGGTCAGTGGGTAAGGACACCGCCTTGCAGTGCAAGGGGTGCCGGTTCGAGCCCTGGCCTGGGAGGATCCCACGTGCCGCGGAGCGGCTGGACCAATGTGTCCAATTACCGAGCCAGAGCTCTGGAGCGCATGCGCCCAGAGCCGGCACTCTGCAGCGACAGACGCCACCGTGATGGGAGGCCCACAGGAGCCAAAGAACAAAGACGGATGAACATAGAGAAACGAAAGACCAATAGAAGTGGCCTGCCAGCTCCCCACCCTCCCCGACCCTCGCCCAAAATAAATAAATAAATAAATCTTTAAAAAAAAAATGTGTCTATGGCAAATGAAATACCAATAGAAGTGCCCCCCCCGCCCCCACACTCCCCACCCCAACCTCCCCCCTCCAAAAAAACAATCTATATATATAAAAAAAACCGTGTCTATGGTCAAACAACTAGCAAGTGGGGAATGTTGGAACCAAAGCAAGGTCTATCTAACATCCACACAGCTGATCAACCCATGGTCCTGCCCCTCCAGTGCACCCCAGTAGGGCTATCTCTCATGGTATGAAAGCCTTTCTAGAAGGATTGAGGTAGAGTCCAAGTTATCATGCACTAGAGCTGAGTCCACAGATTCTCCGTCTTATTGCTCATGGGAACATTAATGTATCACACTCAAGAATACTGGTATGTGTTGCCATTTTCTTCTGCAGGGAATTTTCCCAACCCAGGGAGGAAGCCCATGTCTCCTACAACAGCAGGTAGATTCTTTACCACTGAGCCATTGGGGAAGCCCCTCACTAACATAAGTACCATGAAATTAGACCTATTTTGTTAACAGATGCCAGAATTTACAGAAGACTATTGATCTTCAAAGAGTCACTATCTATTCAAAAAGAATTTATTCAGTGCCAATATATGCCAGGCCTTGTTCTGAGCACTGGGAATACAGCAATAAACAAATCAGCAAAATCTGTTTTATGGAACTTATATTCCAACTATCTTGTTGACTTTCAAAGTACTTGGCTCTTCTCTCTTGGAAACAGATTCAAAGTTGCATAGAAACAGAGTTTCACTGTGCTCCGCTCACATCATGAGTGTCTAGAGCCTGGCAGCTGATTCTCCCTTACGTCACATTCACAGGGAGGGCGATGCTCCTGCACTGCCCACTGAGGGATGTGCAAAGAAGTCCACAGTGGATGTTCCAAAACATGACACAACACAGATGTAATGCCTTCCACAGTGGAATTTACGGCGTATGTAGCAGGAAACACATGTGCCTCATTATTTATGATTCCAGTTGGTACAGTTGGTTTGAACTCTTTTCGGACAAGCCAGAGAAGAACATGTCAAGAGGCAGAGAGAAACCGGCTCAGGGTTTGAAGTGGCCACAGATGAGATGCACAGCAGCTACTCCGCACCCAAACCAAAACAACAACAAAAAAGAACACATCATCTTTCCAAACAATAATTCTTCCTTTGCTCTTAGGAGACTATTCCATAAAAAAGTAAATGTTAATATCTTACAAGTGATCATGTACACAGGAAATTACAACTATCTCTCTGCTAGGTAAAGGGAATGATAAATCCAGTCAGATAAAAACCAGTCTACCACCTTATATTATACATACGACTTTTCCAAGATTTGTACAAGGCCTACAAAATCATGCCTGCAAAAAAGCGTTGTTCATCAATAAAGAGAAACTGAGTAAGTCAAAAAGCACTCAAGGTAAGCCAAATTAAAGCCTCTGGCTTATCATCCTGCATAATGTCCTACAACTTAGCGATAAGGAAAAATCTGCCATAACTCTCAGCAAATGTGACAAATCAGCAACTTCCCATGATAAAGCATGAAGAGATCATATTTCAATTAATTATCTTAATTCAGACTATGGACACAGCTTGACCTATTCTTGAAGATGGTTCTTACCAAATGTATGAGAAGAAGAATATCATCATGATTTTGGGACCATGGCCCAACCCTCTGCTGGTCCTCATCTTCAAGCAACCCCCTCCTTCAGCATGAAATGCTTGGTTCATCACTTCAACCTCTCTCTTAACAATACCCTAAATGTCCTTGCCCATGACCTTTTGTCACATCCTTCTGGCAATATCACAACCCTAGAGGAAGGAATCAAACTGTCTTTGAGCTGCAAGCCTACATCCACTTGCTGCATATCCCACCACCGGGAAGATCACCCACTATGAACTCAGAACTCAGGTTTTCTGACCTAGAGCATGACCTAACATACATTCCAATAGGTTCCAATGAGTAAGGTCTCCCTTTCTCCACGAGCATTTTAAACCTTCTCTGCTCTCTCAGGTCTTAGTTCAACCACCCCTTCCCCTTTCTCTCAGCAGATGTCTGAACTTCTATTTCCAGAGACCATGATGAGGAGACCCCTAACCCTCATACCAGCAGTCTATCTGCTTCTGCATACACCCTTTTCTTCAAGCTCTCTTTACATGGAGGTGGAATCTTCTCAGGGAGGGCCATTTCCTCCACTGAGGCCATGACTGCTCTCACTTCCACCTTCCTTCTCAATTATCCCCTCTCATATTCTCACCCTCTCTCTTTCCTGGCTCATTTCTCTTAATGCTCAAAAATCAAGGATGGCAGACTGTTTTCTGTGTCTACCCATATCCATGCTCCATTCTTCCTAAGGAAGCAGTAAGTTCATGGAACGTGAGTTCTCTCCCCATCACCAGATAATGACTTGATTAGTCTAAACAGAAGGTTCTCAAATTTGAAAATGTACCAGATTTTTCTAGAAGAATTGTTTGAAACAGACTACTAGGCTTCTCATTCAGTATCACTAAGATGGAGTCCAAGAATTTGTATTTCTCTAATAAGCTCCCAAGGGATGCTGACAGTACTGGTCCAGAAACCAACCTTTGAGAACCCATTGTCTGAATTATGTTCAGTAACCATATTGTCCTTTACGAAAGGTTCAACTAAAGTGGGCAAATAACTCATTTCTAGTCAATAGGCTACAAGGAGAAGTCTGATGGGGTAGTAGTACAGAAAAGTTGGGAAAGAATTATGTTCCCTTATAAAAAGACAAAGGACAAGGATTATACTTCTTAGTTTTGCTGTGAGAAGAAGAATATCATCATGATTTTGGGACCATGGCCCAACCCTCTGCTGGTCCTCATCTTCAAGCAACCCCCTCCTTCAGCATGAAATGCTTGGTTCATCACTTCAACCTCTCTCTTAACAATACCCTAAATGTCCTTGCCCATGACCTTTTGTCACATCCTTCTGGCAATATCACAACCCTAGAGGAAGGAATCAAACTGTCTTTGAGCTGCAAGCCTACATCCACTTGCTGCATATCCCACCACCGGGAAGATCACCCACTATGAACTCAGAACTCAGGTTTTCTGACCTAGAGCATGACCTAACATACATTCCAATAGGTTCCAATGAGTAAGGTCTCCCTTTCTCCACGAGCATTTTAAACCTTCTCTGCTCTCTCAGGTCTTAGTTCAACCCCCCCTTCCCCTTTCTCTCAGCAGATGTCTGAACTTCTATTTCCAGAGACCATGATGAGGAGACCCCTAACCCTCATACCAGCAGTCTATCTGCTTCTGCATACACCCTTTTCTTCAAGCTCTCTTTACATGGAGGTGGAATCTTCTCAGGAGGGCCATTTCCTCCACTGAGGCCATGACTGCTCTCACTTCCACCTTCCTTCTCAATTATCCCCTCTCATATTCTCACCCTCTCTCTTTCCTGGCTCATTTCTCTTAATGCTCAAAAATCAAGGATGGCAGACTGTTTTCTGTGTCTACCCATATCCATGCTCCATTCTTCCTAAGGAAGCAGTAAGTTCATGGAACGTGAGTTCTCTCCCCATCACCAGATAATGACTTGATTAGTCTAAACAGAAGGTTCTCAAATTTGAAAATGTACCAGATTTTTCTAGAAGAATTGTTTGAAACAGACTACTAGGCTTCTCATTCAGTATCACTAAGATGGAGTCCAAGAATTTGTATTTCTCTAATAAGCTCCCAAGGGATGCTGACAGTACTGGTCCAGAAACCAACCTTTGAGAACCCATTGTCTGAATTATGTTCAGTAACCATATTGTCCTTTACGAAAGGTTCAACTAAAGTGGGCAAATAACTCATTTCTAGTCAATAGGCTACAAGGAGAAGTCTGATGGGGTAGTAGTACAGAAAAGTTGGGAAAGAATTATGTTCCCTTATAAAAAGACAAAGGACAAGGATTATACTTCTTAGTTTTGCTGTGAGTGGATAATATGAAGAAGCCTGCTAATGTCCATTAGGTGTCAAGAACAAGGACAAAAATCCGAAAGAAAGGCAGAGTGAAAATATGGTGAGAACTGGGCTTGAGTATATTTTTGAGCCATTTCAGCAACCCTGGATACGTCCATCTCCAGTCTTCTCAATATATGAAACAAATAATAAAGGCTGTTTAATAAAGTTGCCACTAGTTAGCTGTACTTGATTGCTGCTAATAGAATACCTAATTAATTAATCAACTCCTTATCCTCCTCTAGATGGAACCCTATCTTCTACTTTCATTTAAATACAAACTTTTAGGATGACAAATATCCTTCACCAGCTTATCTCCTATTGGCCCTTCAGCCCATTCCAATACTTCTTGCACACTTTCCAAGTCACTAAAAGTGTTTTCCTGGGGTTCTCACCATAACCCTCTTGATTGTCTAACAGAGGTCCCTCAGACCTAGTCCAATGGGATTGTCCACAGCATTTGAAACTGTTTATCTTCTCATTTCCTTGAAACACTCTTTCTCTTGGCTTCCATGGCACCAACATTTTCTCCTGGAGAGCATTAGCACTCTTCTGAAGTCATCGCTCTTCTCTTTTTAGGTATCATCCCTCAACCTCAAATCACATTTTTACACAGGGGGTTCCCCTATATATCTTAAACGATCTTCTCTGTGAGCTCCAACATGCAATTGCTTTTCCTCCATATGATGTCTTGGATACTTCAGACTCAACATAAGCTAAACTAAATTCACAATTCCCGCCTACTTACTTCTCACCTCTCTTCTTCCTTGCATATTCCTTCTCTCATTGACTTATTTATCCAATGAGAAATGTGGGCAACATACATGGAGTCTTATTTCTCACCCCCTCTTTCAAATCACTCATCAATTCTATTTCTCAAAGATTTTTCTTGAGCTGAGAGAAATAGTAGATAAGTTTGTTTCTTTACAAATCATCTCTCTACACTATAGCTTTATTAATCATGTAAAGCTATATTCATTTAATTTCACCCCATCCTAAATTATTTGTTATAAACTTCTATAGTACTCTTACCGTCCATTATGTCTGTAATTACTAGTTTAAAGCTTGTTTTCTCCTTGACTAAAAGATATAGGAAGAACTTATTTCCACTGAATTTCTCAGTGTCTGGTGGGCAAAATTCTCTGAAGGCAGAGTGAAAATATGGTGAGAACTGGGCTTGAGTATATTTTTGAGCCATTTCAGCAACCCTGGATACGTCCATCTCCAGTCTTCTCAATATATGAAACAAATAATAAAGGCTGTTTAATAAAGTTGCCACTAGTTAGCTGTACTTGATTGCTGCTAATAGAATACCTAATTAATTAATCAACTCCTTATCCTCCTCTAGATGGAACCCTATCTTCTACTTTCATTTAAATACAAACTTTTAGGATGACAAATATCCTTCACCAGCTTATCTCCTATTGGCCCTTCAGCCCATTCCAATACTTCTTGCACACTTTCCAAGTCACTAAAAGTGTTTTCCTGGGGTTCTCACCATAACCCTCTTGATTGTCTAACAGAGGTCCCTCAGACCTAGTCCAATGGGATTGTCCACAGCATTTGAAACTGTTTATCTTCTCATTTCCTTGAAACACTCTTTCTCTTGGCTTCCATGGCACCAACATTTTCTCCTGGAGAGCATTAGCACTCTTCTGAAGTCATCGCTCTTCTCTTTTTAGGTATCATCCCTCAACCTCAAATCACATTTTTACACAGGGGGTTCCCCTATATATCTTAAACGATCTTCTCTGTGAGCTCCAACATGCAATTGCTTTTTCCTCCATATGATGTCTTGGATACTTCAGACTCAACATAAGCTAAACTAAATTCACAATTCCCGCCTACTTACTTCTCACCTCTCTTCTTCCTTGCATATTCCTTCTCTCATTGACTTATTTATCCAATGAGAAATGTGGGCAACATACATGGAGTCTTATTTCTCACCCCCTCTTTCAAATCACTCATCAATTCTATTTCTCAAAGATTTTTCTTGAGCTGAGAGAAATAGTAGATAAGTTTGTTTCTTTACAAATCATCTCCTCCCTCTACACTATAGCTTCCTTAATCCTGTGAAGCTCTATTCACTTAATTTCAACCCATGCTAAATTATTTGTTATAAACTTCTATAGTACTCTTAACGTCCATTATGTCTGTAATTACTAGTTTAAAGCTTGTTTTTCTCCCTTGACTAAAAGATATAGGAAGAACTTATTTCCACTGAATTTCTCAGTGTCTGGTGGGCAAAATACGTCTGTTAAATTAAAGTACGTTTTCTTCTTTTCAGTATTTCTTTTAAAATGCCGTGTATAATAAATATATACTATGCAAGGAATAATGAATACAGTGGATATTAATATGTATATTAACTTCACATGCATGCTAACCTGACACTGGTCAAGGTGAGATCAGAACTAAAATGTGCAATTTCCTGTTGTAAATACTGCTTTTGGTGACTTTCAACAAGATTTTTATTTTACAGACAAAAGTGTTATGTTTGAAAGACAATGTCAATTGCAACCAATTACATCTAACATCTCCCTGGAGCAAATCTAGTAATACTGCATAAATTAGGCAAAATTAAATTAAATAATTTGAATCCCTTAAAAAGGCAAAAAATCAACAGTCAGCAGGGAGAATCCATTCAAAATGTCTCGATCATCAATAAACTCCTTACGCCCTTCTTGGTCTCTGGTTACCTAGGTCTGGAAACATAACTGCTTCAGGCAACCTAGACTGCCCACCAGACTGTCAATGCACATTTCTCACCTGCCTTCAGTGTCCAGTGAATTGCATTCTTTACCCTACAGAGAAAATAAAGTCATGGACTGCTCCTTATCCTCTTAGAACAGTGTTAGGGATGCCTGTAACAAATGTGTATCGCTGAGGAGTCCCCAGTCCGCTGTGTGTTATACTGAACAGACCAAATGAGCTGACCATTATGCATTCCTCTGCCAGAAAAGAATACAGATTCATTCCACTGAATTTTAAAAGTTCCTTATTTTATTTCTCTTCATCCACCTAGCTGGCACCTCTGAACTCAAATGTGCTACTCCACAGCCATCTTAGTTCAGTATTAACCAAACTAGAAGTTTTAATGATGTGAGATCATTAGCATGTCCTTCTCCCTACTGGGAATTGGAACAGTCTTGAGATCCATGCCACATGCTCTTAAGAGTGGCTCAGATGTAAAGAATCTGCCTGCAATTCAGGAGACCTGGGTTCGATCCGTGGGTTGGCAAGATCCCCTGTACTGGGGAATGGGAACCCAGTACTCTTTTTCTTTTTTTCAATTTTTCCCCCATCATGCCTCTTTTATTTATTTATGTTTTGTTTATTTTCATCCATCTTTTATTCTTTGGCATGTGTGGTCCTTCCATTGCAGTGCCCTCTCTCCTTGCAGAGCATCAGCTCTGGGCGCATGAGTTCTAGAGCACTGGCTTATAATTGGACACACCCATCCAGCCACTCCGTGGCATGTGGGATCTTCCCAGGCCAGGGATCAAACTGGTGCCCCTCGTACTGCAAGGCGGACTCTCTACCCACTGGACATCTAGGGAAGTCCCATTCCAGTAGTCTGGATGAATTCCATAGACAGAAGAGCCTGGCAGGCTATAATCCATGAGGTCACAGAGAGTCAGACACCACTGAGTGACTAACAGCTATTTTAAGGAGAGATCAACAAATCTGTAATTCCTTATATGACAGTAGAAACATACGGAAAATTGCCTCTTAAGAAATTCATTCAACAAATAGTGTTTACTTTGTAGCAGTTACACTTGTAGACAGTTGGAATATAGCAATGGATAAAAGTAATCCTGTCTTCATGAAGTTTGCATTTTATAAAATATATATATATATATATATATATATATATATATATATATATATATGCGTGTGTGTGTGTGTGTATGCGTACACATGAGCGACTGCTGGCTGTGAGGGCAAGACTTGCTGCACCACAGATTAGATAGGGGACACATCTTGAAATCCTGGAGTCCTTGGACGGGCCTTGGACCAGCCAAACCCCAGGGGTAAGAACATTCCAAGTTTTACAAGACAAAACGAACAGCATTAACATGAAACCAGAGCTGCTCTACTCTCACAGATTGATGATGCTATCAGTTTGCATCCTGGAATTATAAACCAGAACCAGAACTGCAGTCTTTCAAAGTTTCACCCACTGAGGGGATGCACTGACTGGGACCTTTTTCCAATTGGGACTCCAGATGGGCTCCATCACAGGATTTCCCACTGCTGTTTGAGTCTGGATGTTAATCAAAACCTAATTTGGTGATGTATCGTCTGCTATTTCTATTTCTCTTTTCTTTTAATGTTACTATATTGAATGTTAGCTAGATAATTCTCTAATAAATATTAGCGTTATTTATTTGTATAGAACGAGAGACCTTTTTTGTTAACAAATCCTTTGAACCTGAGATGAAAGTGAAAACTTTCGGCAAAACAGTATAAAGTACACATATACAAAGACTTCTAAAATGTCTGACATTTTTCATACTCTTCTTAGAATCTCCATAGGGAGAGTGGGTATAATCAATAAGGAAGGAAGATAATTATACTTTCTCTCTCTCTTTATATCTACAAGGTTATCCCTTTTATTTTTTTAAAAAGATTTATTGACGTATAATTGATTTACCATGTTGTGTTCATTTC
Organism: Tragulus kanchil; assembly: GCA_022376925.1. Lineage (NCBI taxonomy): Eukaryota > Metazoa > Chordata > Mammalia > Artiodactyla > Tragulidae > Tragulus > Tragulus kanchil. The sequence goes on from JAIOJX010000024.1 coordinate 99,611,529, forward strand.
TGCGGTACAGCAAAGTGACTCAGTTACACATATTCCTTTTCATATTATTTTCTATTACGGTTTATCACAGAATATTGAATACAGTTCACTGTGATGCACAGTAGGATCTTGTTGTTTATCCTATATATAATAGTTTGCATTTGCTAATCTCTAATTTCCAATCCTTCCCTCCTTTACCCTTGTCCCATTTGGAGAATTCCCTTTTACTTTTTCTTCTCTGTCTCTGCATTCTTTTTTCTTTGTTGACTTCTTCGTCAAACTTGTAAAACTGTGGGACTAAATCTATCTTCTATTTAAAGGAGACACAATCCTGCCACCGTTACCTATCTCCTTTGATAAACGTTTGAACTGGGCTCAGAGTAGTTGGCAAACCTCACATATATTATTTGATATTTCCCCATCAACTCTCAGATGAGGATCTCAAAATGTTATCCTATAACACTTACTAAGAACTGACAATGTGTGAAATGTCATAGAGAGCTGAGAATTAGTCTTGGCTGCTGCTCAGTGGGCTCGCTAATGCAAACTTTAATTCACTAAGGACACCAAAAACCTCCTGAAAGAGCTATTAGGACAATTTTACAGAAACGAACAGCATAACATGAAACCAGAGCTGCTCTACTCTCACAGATTGATGATGCTATCAGTTTGCATCCTGGAATTATAAACCAGAACCAGAACTGCAGTCTTTCAAAGTTTCACCCACTGAGGGGATGCACTGACTGGGACCTTTTTCCAATTGGGACTCCAGATGGGCTCCATCACAGGATTTCCCACTGCTGTTTGAGTCTGGATGTTAATCAAAACCTAATTTGGTGATGTATCGTCTGCTATTTCTATTTCTCTTTTCTTTTAATGTTACTATATTGAATGTTAGCTAGATAATTCTCTAATAAATATTAGCGTTATTTATTTGTATAGAACGAGAGACCTTTTTTGTTAACAAATCCTTTGAACCTGAGATGAAAGTGAAAACTTTCGGCAAAACAGTATAAAGTACACATATACAAAGACTTCTAAAATGTCTGACATTTTCATACTCTTCTTAGAATCTCCATAGGGAGAGTGGGTATAATCAATAAGGAAGGAAGATAATTATACTTTCTCTCTCTCTTTATATCTACAAGGTTATCCCTTTTATTTTTTTAAAAAGATTTATTGACGTATAATTGATTTACCATGTTGTGTTCATTTCTGCGGTACAGCAAAGTGACTCAGTTACACATATTCCTTTTCATATTATTTTCTATTACGGTTTATCACAGAATATTGAATACAGTTCACTGTGATGCACAGTAGGATCTTGTTGTTTATCCTATATATAATAGTTTGCATTTGCTAATCTCTAATTTCCAATCCTTCCCTCCTTTACCCTTGTCCCATTTGGAGAATTCCCTTTTACTTTTTCTTCTCTGTCTCTGCATTCTTTTTTCTTTGTTGACTTCTTCGTCAAACTTGTAAAACTGTGGGACTAAATCTATCTTCTATTTAAAGGAGACACAATCCTGCCACCGTTACCTATCTCCTTTGATAAACGTTTGAACTGGGCTCAGAGTAGTTGGCAAACCTCACATATATTATTTGATATTTCCCCATCAACTCTCAGATGAGGATCTCAAAATGTTATCCTATAACACTTACTAAGAACTGACAATGTGTGAAATGTCATAGAGAGCTGAGAATTAGTCTTGGCTGCTGCTCAGTGGGCTCGCTAATGCAAACTTTAATTCACTAAGGACACCAAAAACCTCCTGAAAGAGCTATTAGGACAACTATCAGAAAGTTCAATTTGCTGTCTCAAGGTCTCAACAGTAGTGTTAGTGTCAAGAATGAAGAGCCAGCTACAAATCCTGTCCTGTTTTATGTTACTTACAGGAAAATTAAAAAAAAAAAATCAAAACTGAAAAATCAGTCCTGTTTGGCAAGTGATCTCATTTACTTTCTGTCCATAATGTCTACTTTCAATCCAACATCTTCTCCTTAGTATTAAATACTTTTCTAGTTGTTTAAATAAGGTATCAATATCCTTTCAAGAGACGAGAAGGCCCTCTGTAAATCTCTACACTAACAAACTGATTCACTATTAAAAAAAAAGTCCATGTAACATCTACCATGTATTCAAGATTTTACAATGGTCATTTTGAATATCATTTAAACCTTTATACAAATGATAGCTTACTATGCATCACTTTTCTGGCAACAAAGTGACAAAACATATCTGAATTCCTCATGGCATCAAAGATATCTGAAAGCTTCTAAATGGGAAAAGCCTCTCTGATTACATGTATAGAACAGTCCTCTACCTTTTCGAGTATTCTCTAAATTTCACAGCACTGGAAAGGTAAGGACTGGATAGGTTATTTCACTAGGAAGAATTATTTTGCTCAAGGATTGCTCTTAAGGAAATTTTATGAATGAAACTGACTCAAGTGAGGTTCCACGTCACACCTGTACTGGGCTGGCCTCAGAGATTAGGACATTTTCTTTTTCCCCCAACACAACTCAACAATGACAAGCGCCAGTGAAGACAATTTCAAAAGACAAGTGTTCTGCAAGATTCAAGGTGCATCTTGATTATGTACACATAAGAATCCAATGTCTACTGGAGGCTTCAGTTTTGGTTAAAAGAACCAAATGCTAGAGAGGGGAAAAAGATTTGCTAATTTTCTGCTTAGAACTCAGTTTTAACAACAAAGTAATACAGCATGAAAACCTGGTTATTCGACAGCACTTGGCTACACAGAGGACGGTTCAGTGAGTTGCTCTTGTCTGACTTGTCACAATGACTGACACTTTTCTAATATTGAGCTAGAAGCAAAGCACTATTGTTTATGCAATATTGCAATCCTGAAAGAGCTTAGGACAACTATCAGAAAGTTCAATTTGCTGTCTCAAGGTCTCAACAGTAGTGTTAGTGTCAAGAATGAAGAGCCAGCTACAAATCCTGTCCTGTTTTATGTTACTTACAGGAAAATTAAAAAAAAAAAATCAAAACTGAAAAATCAGTCCTGTTTGGCAAGTGATCTCATTTACTTTCTGTCCATAATGTCTACTTTCAATCCAACATCTTCTCCTTAGTATTAAATACTTTTCTAGTTGTTTAAATAAGGTATCAATATCCTTTCAAGAGACGAGAAGGCCCTCTGTAAATCTCTACACTAACAAACTGATTCACTATTAAAAAAAAAAAAAAGTCCATGTAACATCTACCATGTATTCAAGATTTTACAATGGTCATTTTGAATATCATTTAAACCTTTATACAAATGATAGCTTACTATGCATCACTTTTCTGGCAACAAAGTGACAAAACATATCTGAATTCCTCATGGCATCAAAGATATCTGAAAGCTTCTAAATGGGAAAAGCCTCTCTGATTACATGTATAGAACAGTCCTCTACCTTTTCGAGTATTCTCTAAATTTCACAGCACTGGAAAGGTAAGGACTGGATAGGTTATTTCACTAGGAAGAATTATTTTGCTCAAGGATTGCTCTTAAGGAAATTTTATGAATGAAACTGACTCAAGTGAGGTTCCACGTCACACCTGTACTGGGCTGGCCTCAGAGATTAGGACATTTTCTTTTTCCCCCAACACAACTCAACAATGACAAGCGCCAGTGAAGACAATTTCAAAAGACAAGTGTTCTGCAAGATTCAAGGTGCATCTTGATTATGTACACATAAGAATCCAATGTCTACTGGAGGCTTCAGTTTTGGTTAAAAGAACCAAATGCAAGAGAGGGAAAATGATTTGCTAATTTTCTGCTTAGAACTCAGTTTTAACAACAAAGTAATACAGCATGAAAACCTGGTTATTCGACAGCACTTGGCTACACAGAGGACGGTTCAGTGAGTTGCTCTTGTCTGACTTGTCACAATGACTGACACTTTCTAATATTGAGCTGGAAATCATATGGATATTTAATACAGCAGCGTTTACATCAAATAGAAGCAAAGCACTATTGTTTATCAGCAATCTATTGCTGATGGCATGGATCTATATAGACATAATTACTGTTGAATGACGAGCTCTGATCTTTCACATTATGGCATAAACAAATCTGCAGAATATTCACCATGTTTCATCTTGTGTGATTTGGGAAACCTCATAAAGCCAACTTCTTGAGTACGTCCTATGAGTTCCACTTGAATTTTGACTAAAATTTACCTTTTAGATCTGTTATGCCACTCATGAATTTTTTACAGTATCCATCTGTGCTTTGCAATCTCTATTCTCCATGGTTCCACATTGTTTTGGCTAACTAACAGGCCCATATGTTGCCTTAATGTATTTCTGCACAATGTTTGTGCTTTAAAAAAAAAAAAAAAGAAAGAAAAAAAACCACAGGGAAAAACCACAGGTCTAAATAAGCTATAAAGAGCATCCACATACAGTTAGACTGTCTTTACTGAGTCTGGAGACATTATGATTCTGCTGCGACAAGCAGCATTTGTCTTCATTTTGTCTGACTGTCCTCATGTGTTATTATTAGTGGCTGTCAGGCTGAGGTAGAAAAAAATAGCATCACTTGAGTAAGAAGTTGAATGCATAAATGCAATACTACACATGGCGGCTGAGGGTGAAGAGTCTGTTTGAAATGCTTAAATGCAAACACCAGGATGAGGACATTTAAAAGTGAAAATCCTTACTTGGCAAATGTGAAGAGGAAAAAAAAAGAAAAAAAAAATATATGATTTCCCTGTCTACAAAGCAAAGTGAAGGCTAATTATTGACAAAAAATTTAGCAGCCTCTGAGTATCTCTGAGGACTATCTTTTCAACATGTCAGCTTAGCTTTAATTGGAAAACAAATTTAAATTTGCCTCCAGTTTTAACAACAAAGTAATACAGCATGAAAACCTGGTTATTCGACAGCACTTGGCTACACAGAGGACGGTTCAGTGAGTTGCTCTTGTCTGACTTGTCACAATGACTGACACTTTCTAATATTGAGCTGGAAATCATATGGATATTTAATACAGCAGCGTTTACATCAAATAGAAGCAAAGCACTATTGTTTATCAGCAATCTATTGCTGATGGCATGGATCTATATAGACATAATTACTGTTGAATGACGAGCTCTGATCTTTCACATTATGGCATAAACAAATCTGCAGAATATTCACCATGTTTCATCTTGTGTGATTTGGGAAACCTCATAAAGCCAACTTCTTGAGTACGTCCTATGAGTTCCACTTGAATTTTGACTAAAATTTACCTTTTAGATCTGTTATGCCACTCATGAATTTTTTACAGTATCCATCTGTGCTTTGCAATCTCTATTCTCCATGGTTCCACATTGTTTTGGCTAACTAACAGGCCCATATGTTGCCTTAATGTATTTCTGCACAATGTTTGTGCTTTAAAAAAAAAAAAAAAGAAAGAAAAAAAACCACAGGGAAAAACCACAGGTCTAAATAAGCTATAAAGAGCATCCACATACAGTTAGACTGTCTTTACTGAGTCTGGAGACATTATGATTCTGCTGCGACAAGCAGCATTTGTCTTCATTTTGTCTGACTGTCCTCATGTGTTATTATTAGTGGCTGTCAGGCTGAGGTAGAAAAAAATAGCATCACTTGAGTAAGAAGTTGAATGCATAAATGCAATACTACACATGGCGGCTGAGGGTGAAGAGTCTGTTTGAAATGCTTAAATGCAAACACCAGGATGAGGACATTTAAAAGTGAAAATCCTTACTTGGCAAATGTGAAGAGGAAAAAAAAAGAAAAAAAAAATATATGATTTCCCTGTCTACAAAGCAAAGTGAAGGCTAATTATTGACAAAAAATTTAGCAGCCTCTGAGTATCTCTGAGGACTATCTTTTCAACATGTCAGCTTAGCTTTAATTGTAAGAAAACAAATATGTTGGAACATTTGCCTCCAGTCCAGGGTTTCAGATAATGTTGACAAATACCTTGTATTTTAAAGTCAAGCTTTCAGTGTTCAAAAAGAGTAACTTGAAACTATGTTTTCCGTGCCAACCACTCTCAATCACGGGTATCGTCCCATTCTCCAGGGGCACTCTGGGGCAGCAGTGCTCACACCGTCCTTCCCACTGTTTTTTTGGAAGTCTTCTCCCACTCAGTTGCTCACCATTTCAGGAGCCAGTTCATCATGCTGCTTTTTTCCTTCATTAAAATGAGACAAACCAGATTATCATAAGACCCGGAAATTGTTATACTCAAGCTCCTTATCAGAGAGAAACACTTTAATTATCCATAAAGTGGGAGATTTCCCTCTAAAAATAAATTTATCTTCTTATTTTCCTATCTTAAAAGATTATCTTCTCTTCTGGTCTCATTCATGGTCATTACAGTTTTCACCAAAAACTTTAAAAGACGCTTTTAAAGAAACAACACCCTATACATACAATAAGATTTACCTCTTCCAAAAATATCTCATAAAGTTTCTGTCAAAAAGTACCTCCTGTGGTCTTCTCTATCAACTGACAAAAAACACAGCTCTTAATGGTTTTAAAACCAGTCCTTTAAAGGACTAAGGCATACCTCTCTTTTTCGGTATACAATGAAAAATAGGTTGATCTTGCACTAATACTGAGACTAATTTTTTAAAAATTATTCTTGTCTTGCCCTTCCCTGGAGTTGTCCCTAACCACCATTTCACTTTAATCATATTCTTAATCATAAGGCTTAGCCTAGATGGTTTTCCTTGTTGAACTAGTCACATTAACTGCTTTCTTTCTGAAGCCTTCTTTTGGTAATCGTCAGATTTGAGAGTTTCACCATAATTTCCACAATGTAGTGTCTTACGATATCAATTTAAGCCAACGGTTAATATAATACCCTATTACCTATTGTCTTGTGTATATTCATATACAATTTTGTTCTTCCAGCTAGACTGGAAGTACCATGTGGGTGGAGAGCTTTAATCTTATGCTTTATAATCCATAGCACCTGGACCATAGTAGGTGGTGGTCAAATAATTGATAACAGATGAACAAAAGAGTTTATGCTAAAATAACTGATTTGCATATAGTAGGACAAGCCTCTGATTACATGTTAAGAAACCTAAGCAAGAATAGGCCTGTCTAAAGTGATAAATGGAGCCCTGTGTGGAAGATCAATGATCGTGGAAATATTCAAATGAAAGTGTTTTAACTCCAAAAGGATTTTCCCTAAGCGTTTCTCTCCCATCTGCACCACCCTCTCCCCAACCCTCCCCCCTCCCCAAAATAAAAAACCTGAGGACATCCTAAACAGAGAAACAAATCTTCAACTAGATTCACATATTCCCTTAAAAGTCATCAAGAGTTAAATATACAGATTTTTATAGAAAGGAATGCAGGGACAGGGAAGCAAAGAGTCCATGGAAATGTTTGTGAAAATATTTGACTGCCTTTGACTGTCCCTTAAAATAAAGACATTATCTTCTCTTCTGGTCTCATTCATGGTCATTACAGTTTTCACCAAAAACTTTAAAAGACGCTTTTAAAGAAACAACACCCTATACATACAATAAGATTTACCTCTTCCAAAAATATCTCATAAAGTTTCTGTCAAAAAGTACCTCCTGTGGTCTTCTCTATCAACTGACAAAAAACACAGCTCTTAATGGTTTTAAAACCAGTCCTTTAAAGGACTAAGGCATACCTCTCTTTTTCGGTATACAATGAAAAATAGGTTGATCTTGCACTAATACTGAGACTAATTTTTTAAAAATTATTCTTGTCTTGCCCTTCCCTGGAGTTGTCCCTAACCACCATTTCACTTTAATCATATTCTTAATCATAAGGCTTAGCCTAGATGGTTTTCCTTGTTGAACTAGTCACATTAACTGCTTTCTTTCTGAAGCCTTCTTTTGGTAATCGTCAGATTTGAGAGTTTCACCATAATTTCCACAATGTAGTGTCTTACGATATCAATTTAAGCCAACGGTTAATATAATACCCTATTACCTATTGTCTTGTGTATATTCATATACAATTTTGTTCTTCCAGCTAGACTGGAAGTACCATGTGGGTGGAGAGCTTTAATCTTATGCTTTATAATCCATAGCACCTGGACCATAGTAGGTGGTGGTCAAATAATTGATAACAGATGAACAAAAGAGTTTATGCTAAAATAACTGATTTGCATATAGTAGGACAAGCCTCTGATTACATGTTAAGAAACCTAAGCAAGAATAGGCCTGTCTAAAGTGATAAATGGAGCCCTGTGTGGAAGATCAATGATCGTGGAAATATTCAAATGAAAGTGTTTTAACTCCAAAAGGATTTTCCCTAAGCGTTTCTCTCCCATCTGCACCACCCTCTCCCCAACCCTCCCCCCTCCCCAAAATAAAAAACCTGAGGACATCCTAAACAGAGAAACAAATCTTCAACTAGATTCACATATTCCCTTAAAAGTCATCAAGAGTTAAATATACAGATTTTTATAGAAAGGAATGCAGGGACAGGGAAGCAAAGAGTCCATGGAAATGTTTGTGAAAATATTTGACTGCCTTTGACTGTCCCTTAAAAATAAACAGTTTATTTTCAATGCCTCAGAAGAATCTCTCTGTGGAAATTCTCTGGACGAGGGGTTAACACACTACCCATTACCAGGTGCATACAAGCCTGGGCAACCTCCCTGTTGTACATTAGTGATCATTCTTCATGGCAACTCTGGATTCTTTCTGAAGGACGAATCCAAGATGAGAAACTGCTGAGTCTTTGGTCCTTCCTCCTCTTGTCTATTCAACTCAGCGCCTATCAGATCTCTCCCTGGTTGATTCAAGGCAAGAACGGGACACACATCAATCACTGTATAGGTCACGTGGGACCCCAAAAGCAAGGTTAGGTAGGGCATTAGGTAGGGCTCTTGGAGGACATAAACTGTAAAGCGTTAGGTTACTATCACCTTCCTTGGTTCCTCTGGAACTAATTCGTGTGTGTGATTACAAGTGTGTCCTAAAAACACATCCTGCATCACTTTGAGTAATATTTTGATATTTAATAAATAATCTATGTCCTTACAAACATTCAGCATCATTAAGGTATGTGCGTATATTTGTGTGTAATTCCAAGGAAACTGAAGCCATCCAGAAGGGAAATGTACTGTGGAAGGCACACAGAAGTCCTGCATCAATAGAAGTTCCAAAGTTGTCCTGTGTTTTTACAAAGACAAGTTGTGTTAACTAATACAATGAAAGAGTTATTTATCATAGTTTCTTTCTTTTCCTGCTCTCTTATGCTTCCAGCAAACCTCTTTGTTTTTTCCAAAAAGTCCCTCACACTATCAAGGCTGCTTTATAATTTACGGATGTTATCCTCAGAAAGGCTGATGATATTTTAAAGGACAACAGCATCAATGGCCTGATGGGGCTGCCGAGGGGGCACGTAATATCTAATGGTGCAACAATGTTCAAGAGAAAAGACTATGTGGGCTTGTTTCTCCGAATACCTGGGAAGATTCAACAGGAATCCAAACATATCTTCCCTTCAAATGTTTCAATAGGATATTTAATTATGGACCTGCTGATAACCCTTTTCCATACTTGAAAGTCATCAGAGGTGGACAGGGACACTCTGAGACATGAAGCATCACCGTGGAATCCAAAGGGAAAGGAGAGGGTCCCTGTCAGAGAAGGCTGCTGTCACACTGCAGTTATATTTTAGCCCACACTATGGCATCCCCTGTAAGTGACAATTCCTCTTGCAATAGAGGTTTTAATGGCTATTGATTCAATTATTTCATAAATAAGTGATTTGGGGGGATTTTCCAAGAACTTGCATTTAATATTCCTTCCTTTCAGTGGCAATGCTCCATGGTCTGAGATAACACAGACTCACACTCTAAATTTTCATTTATAAAATCCCTATCTAGCAATGAATCTGAATAAGGTTCTTAATTACACCATCTTGCCCACACTTGGCTGAAAGTATGAAGTGCCAACTCATAGTGCTATTTCACTAATACTAACCACTTAAGAATAAAAGTTACTCAAAAAAGTAGAGCCAGAATACCATCTCTTTGGCAGTTAAAGAGTTTTCTTCTCTTCCCAGAAGCCTCTTTTTTGTAATTGGAAACCTTATTAAAACAATTCAAAATAAACGAATTAGAAGGGAGAAAAAAGAAAGCTCAGAAGAAATATGCAAATTTGTTAGGCACAAACACTAACACTTGCACCTAGAAAGTGTTAAAGTTCTAGAAAGACATATTGGACTCACTTTTCAGCTTCTCTTACTTCTATAAAATGAGAAACTTAACTTTTGTGATGGAGTAATAATAGTAAGTACCTATCTCTAGTAGAAATATTGTCATTTGCTAGGCAGGAAAAAAAAGAACCTTTTTCTCTTTTTTCTCTTGGATTTTTGAAGAAGGCATGCAAACAAAACAAAATGTACTAAACAGCACTTGACAAATGCAGCACAGAAACACACAGTTCCCTTCAAATTTTAATTACCGGAAGTCTGTATTTAATTTTAAAAATAACTTAAGGCTTTCTCAATTTATTTTTACTTACTATTTTTTAACCGGAAAAATAATACTAAAAATCTCTTACCAGAAACATGTTATGAAGCCGTGTTATCTATGAGGATTTTAATAAAATCCTGGAGCTAGATAAAATCTCAGTACATCTTCTAGCCCAGTGCCCTGACTCCATCCAAGACAAATTATTTTTTTCCCTTTAGCGATCTCCATGGAATAGAGTCCTCGTTGTTTTTCAATACCTTGTTTTCACCTTCAATCAAGTTTATTATCAGGGAATTTATCCCTTACATTCAGCTTAAATTGTGCATGTTGAAGCTTAAGCCATCTTCTGTAGCATCCTACCTGTGCACCCAGAGTTGGTACATAAGCACTTAGTGTATGCTTCATGTGTGCAGAGATTGATTTAAACACAAAGAAGACAAAGGTTTGTTGCACAGGTGCCCCTGGGTAGCTGGAAACAAAGACATCCTAGGAGCTTTATGAAATTTGAGTGTGGAAAGAAACTTGGACATTGCACAGTCCAGAAGAGCAAATAATTATAACACTTCAATCCATGTGAGTCTATATTAAACACAGCAATGGTTAAGTGTGGAAGAGAAACAGACTCAAAACATTTTTGGAAAGAGATAGCATTAATCAAGGAAAATATTCTAGAACAGGTTGAAAGCATCATCTTATAGGATATAACAGGAGGGTCAACAGCAGAATTGGCATGCGAATTAGAAGGGAGAAAAAAGAAAGCTCAGAAGAAATATGCAAATTTGTTAGGCACAAACACTAACACTTGCACCTAGAAAGTGTTAAAGTTCTAGAAAGACATATTGGACTCACTTTTCAGCTTCTCTTACTTCTATAAAATGAGAAACTTAACTTTTGTGATGGAGTAATAATAGTAAGTACCTATCTCTAGTAGAAATATTGTCATTTGCTAGGCAGGAAAAAAAAGAACCTTTTTCTCTTTTTTCTCTTGGATTTTTGAAGAAGGCATGCAAACAAAACAAAATGTACTAAACAGCACTTGACAAATGCAGCACAGAAACACACAGTTCCCTTCAAATTTTAATTACCGGAAGTCTGTATTTAATTTTAAAAATAACTTAAGGCTTTCTCAATTTATTTTTACTTACTATTTTTTAACCGGAAAAATAATACTAAAAATCTCTTACCAGAAACATGTTATGAAGCCGTGTTATCTATGAGGATTTTAATAAAATCCTGGAGCTAGATAAAATCTCAGTACATCTTCTAGCCCAGTGCCCTGACTCCATCCAAGACAAATTATTTTTTTCCCTTTAGCGATCTCCATGGAATAGAGTCCTCGTTGTTTTTCAATACCTTGTTTTCACCTTCAATCAAGTTTATTATCAGGGAATTTATCCCTTACATTCAGCTTAAATTGTGCATGTTGAAGCTTAAGCCATCTTCTGTAGCATCCTACCTGTGCACCCAGAGTTGGTACATAAGCACTTAGTGTATGCTTCATGTGTGCAGAGATTGATTTAAACACAAAGAAGACAAAGGTTTGTTGCACAGGTGCCCCTGGGTAGCTGGAAACAAAGACATCCTAGGAGCTTTATGAAATTTGAGTGTGGAAAGAAACTTGGACATTGCACAGTCCAGAAGAGCAAATAATTATAACACTTCAATCCATGTGAGTCTATATTAAACACAGCAATGGTTAAGTGTGGAAGAGAAACAGACTCAAAACATTTTTGGAAAGAGATAGCATTAATCAAGGAAAATATTCTAGAACAGGTTGAAAGCATCATCTTATAGGATATACAGGATACATACTGTCAAGGTGAGAAATGAACGGTCTGAATAGGAAGCAGGGAGGGTCAACAGCAGAATTGGCAGCCTGAGAGACATTTACACGTAAGACCATAATTATCTTGGGTAGAAAATATGAGCGCTGTGCTATGGAGAAATCACAGTCAAAGCAAGAAGCATTGTGTACGGATGATTCCTCAGGATGCTCTAGGAGACCCACTCTGTGTCTCAGGTGGACGGTGGTATCTACATGTGGGCTTGTGCTGTGCAGCCGGGTGATGGACCTGCAGGAGACTACTGAGAAAAAAATGCAACATGTGTTTGCGATGCTGTAGGATTAAAAATATCAGAACAATCTCCTTGCAGGCAAAATGGGCTTTGAGGTGAACTTTGAAGAGAGCAGTACAACATTTGGACAGAAAGAAGATTTTGAGTGGACAAAAAATGAATACAAGGCCCTTGCTTGGAGGCAAGGATGTAGTTAAGCTGAGAGGCTAGGAAAGGCACAACCCAGGAACAACATGGGGGGGAAAGGTCTGATCTTGGTAAATATTGGCTGAAAATAACTTCTAAGGGATTTTTTCTTTTCTTTTCTTTTTTTTTTTTTTTGGTCCTTTGCCTATGTTGGTTTACATCCTGCAGAGTTCATGGGTTTTTCAGTGGGGCCAGGATGAGCCCCCTCCTCCTCCCCCAAATTTTGTCTGTAGAATAACATAAAGAATCTGCCTGATAAGAATGGAATCTCCTCAGCATGGTTAACAGAGAATGAGAAAGCTTCTATTTAGAGATAAAGATTAGAGATAAACTTGATGGGATTATACAGAGGAAGACTGAAATCCTTTAAATCCACCTCTAAGGCTCTATATTGTGGTTGTCCATACATGGCAGGAGGAACACCTGTGCGGGCATAAATGCATCTTATGAACTTTGGTTACAAAATAGATTTTCTGATGAAATTCGGGCATTTGACATGTTCCAGGAAAAAACAAGAGCACTGGACTCATATTTTGTAAAGTAATAGAAAAGTTTCCTTTCATATACTTTAGACACTGGAGGGTGGGAGAGGGAATTCTACCATTTAAATGTCTTATCTATTCTTATCTTAGACTCCACAACCTTCAAGCCCTAAAGGCAATTTTGCACTACTTTGAGCAGTTTCTGTAAACCAGTAGTTCTTAAGGAAGAGACAAAATCAGCATCAAATTGCCCTGCCTGCCAACACCAGATATCTAACCCCACCACCCCTAAGGACTTTCCCTCCACTCTAAGTATTCTTCTCTGAGAGATAGTATTTCTAATGTGGTATTTGTTTCAGGGAAATACTCATCAGAAATCAAGAATTAAATTCTAAAAACAAAATATAAAGAAAACTTCTATAATATAGAAGTAGATGAATGACTCAGCTGAGTTTTAGATTTGGAGTGAAAACCATCAGTAATGGGCAAAGAAATAGAGGAAAACAATAGAAGAGGAAAGTCTAGAGATCTCTACAAGAAAATTAGAGATACCAAAGGAACATTTCATGCAAAGATAGGCTCAATAAAGGACAGAAATGGTATGGATGTAACAGAAGCAGAAGATATTAAGAGGAGATGGAAAGAATATATGGAAAAACTATACAGAAAAGATCTTAATGACATGGATAACCAAGATGGAGTGATCACTCACCTAGAGCCAGACATCTTAAAAGTGCAAAGTCAAGTGGGCCCTATGAAGCATTACTAAAAACAAAGCTAGTGGAGGTGATGGAATTTCAGCTAAACTAGTTCAAATATTACAAGATAATGCTGTTAAAGTGCTGGACTCAATACGCCAACAGATTTAGAAAACTCGGCAGTGGCCATAGGACTGGAAAAGGTCAGCTTTCATTCCAATCCCAAAGAAGGGCAATGCCAAAGAATGTTCAAACTGTCACACCTCTGCACTCATTTCATACACTAGCAAAGGAATTCTCAAAATCATCCAAGTTAGTCTTCAACAGTATGTGAACAGAAAAATTCCAGATGTACAAGCTGGATTTTGAAAAGGCAGAGAAACCAAAGATCAAACTGCCAACATCTGTTGGATCATAGAGAAAGCAAGAGAATTCCAAGAAAAATATCTTACTTCTGCTTCATCGGTTACACTAAAGCCTTTGACTTGTGGATCACAACAAACTGTAGAAAACTCTGACAGACATGGGAATACTAGACCACCTTACCTGCCTCCTGTGAAACCTGTATATGGGACATGAAGCAACAAGTTAGCACTGGACATGGAACAACAGACTGGTTCCAGATTGGGCAAGAATTACATTAAGGCTGTATATTGTCACCCTGATTATTTAACTTATATGCAGAGTACATCGTGCGGGATGCTGGTCTGTATGAAGCTCAAGCTGGAATCAAGACTGACTGGAGAAATATTAATAACCTCAGAGATGCAGATGACACCATCCTTATGGTAGAAAGCAAAAGTGAACTAAGGAGCCTCTTGATAAAGGTGAAAGGGGAGAGTGAAAAGGCTGGCCTAAAACTCAACATTTCAAAAAACTAAAATCATGGCATCCAGTCCCATCATTTCATGACAAATAGATGGGCAAACAATGGAAACAGTGACAGACTTTGTAATCTTGAGCTCTAAAAGTACTGTAGATGGTGACTGCAGCTGTGAAATTAAAAGATGTTTACTTCTTGGAAGAAAAACTGTGACAAACCTAGAAAGTGTATTCAAAAGCAGAGACATTACTTTACTGACAAAGGTCCTTATAGTCCGTGTAGTTTTCCCAGTAGTCATGTATGGATGTGACAGTTAGATCATAAAGAAGGCTGAGTGCTGAAGAATTGATGCCTTTGTACCGTGGTGTTAGAGAAGGCTCTTGAGAGTCCCTTGGACTGCAAGGAGATCAAACTAGTCAATTGTAAGGGAAATCAACTCTGAATATTCACTGGAAGGACTGGTGCTGAAACTGAAGGTCCAATACTTTGGCCACCTGATGCAAAGAGATGACTCATTAGAAGAGACCCAGATGCTGGGAAAAAATCAAAGGAAGAAGGAGATGGGGATGACAGAAGACAAGATGGATGGCATCACTGAGTCAATGAGAGACAACGAGAGATGAGAAAAGACCCTGGAAAAGACCCTGATGTTGGGAAAAATAGAAGACAGAAGGAGAAGGGAGCAACAGAGAACGAGAAGGTTGGATGGTGTCACTAAGTCAATGGACATGAGTTTGAGCAAGCTCTGAGAGATGGTGAAAGACAGGGAAGCCTGGCGTGCCACAGTCCATGGGATCGCTCACTGCTCATTGAGCTGGACACAACTGAGTGACTGAACTGAACTAAATGGGCAAAAGACAGTTAGGAATGTTGGAGGAGAAATGCTTGGTTTCAATCAGAGATTGAATTGTACTCCTTTTGTCACTGAATTACACATGACATAATTGAAGGAAACTACTATTTGATTCTTCAGGTTTATAAACTAAGGTTGGTATTCTTTCTTGTGTCTCTTAGGGATGATTTGCAATTTAATTTCACATGTGAAATACTAAAATAAGTTAAGACAAGAGGTTAACAAAAATTTATACTCTGTCCACCAATTTAACTTATTTCTTAATTTTTTTTTTTTTTTTGCTAATACAGAGTAGGGAAAGGACTACAAATGTTTATTACTCAATTGAAGCAAATCGTGGGAAGTACTTGAGCCTAATGTCTCTACTCTTTCCTATCACTTGAAATCTGTAAACTCTTTTCATTTGCACACATAAGCATAATGTCTGGAAATATTGCTATATCCACATAGCATGTGCCACTAAGGACATAATTGTTTTCACTTGATTCTGACGAAAAAAAGATGAGAGAAAAAGAATATACTTATAAAAAGAGGAAGGCTGATTTTCATTTATGACTTAATATGAGAAGAATGAATCAGTAGGTATAGGTGTGTTTTAACAGCAAAAATAAGGAAGAAGTCAGAATGTGATGGTCTTTGCTCCAGAACACAATCCAGAAAGAAGGAAAAATTTTCCCTAAAATCCTTAAGATTCTAGATGGGGTGAAGTCAACCAAGTAGATGAGAGGACAATTTCAGCAGAAAGGACACTTTGCAGTGTAACAGTCTGAAGTCTTTTCTGGGGACACATAGAGATGGGTAACATTTTTCACTATCTTCATCCCCACAAACTGCACCTGCCCACCAACAACACGTTTTGTGTAGTTTTCGAGTCCTCAGACCAGAACTTCTATTGCACTCTGCTCACACCAGAGCCCTTTACACGATCACTTCTGAAGGACACTGCAGCAGTTGCACATCCTCAGCTTCCGATGCCCAGCAAGCTGGGAGGTGAGGAGCTGAAGGACGCACTCTAGGGCTTTACAGTCAAAGGCAGGAAAATCAATATCCATTTCCAAAAGATAGATCTAAGGATGTTGGAGTTCCTAAATACTCTCAGTTACTCCAAAGCAAAGCAGTCTTGATGACAGTCACAAAACAACCACAAATGGGGCCATGCTCTCATGCAGCTTCTAGAGACCCAGGGCTCACAAAAAGAGAAATTACATCAGAAGCAAATGGAACTTTTTAAAACAATGCTTAGACTTTTCTCAGAAAAAAAGAAGAACAAAAATTCACATCAGAGTATAGCACTAAGGAAAGTGCTGTCATAACATATGAGGGAAATAAAAAAAAAAAAAAAAAAACATTAAGAATATATTCAAGCAAGGAAATACAGTTCTGATACAGGCTAGAGAGAATAAACTGACCATGTGGGATCAAAAGAAATCTAACAATGATTTTAATAAACTGGTGGGCTTCCATACTTGCATTTCCTATTATATGCACTTCCTTTATTTGCAATGTCTTATATTTCATAAAAGGTACAAAGTTCTACAAATTTTGTACCTAAAATATTAACATTTTGATGACTATAGTGCTACACTGAGAATTCCTTGAAGCCAAGACTCTGTTGACCACTGCCTCTGTAGTTCCTACTTACAGAAATCTTTATATAAATATTGAACAGACATTGGTAATTTAATGGTTTACAAAACTTACATCCAAAGACATTATCTGATTTAACATTCATGACCCTTTGATGCATGCTTCTTATTCCCATTACACAGGTAAGAAAACATGATCAAATAAGTTAAATGGTTTGCCAAAGATCATATTATTAGGATCCAAATTTGAAGGTTTTCTGATGCTTTCAAGTATATGGTTTCCTTAAATTTTTCACTATCTTCATCCCCACAAACTGCACCTGCCCACCAACAACACGTTTTGTGTAGTTTTCGAGTCCTCAGACCAGAACTTCTATTGCACTCTGCTCACACCAGAGCCCTTTACACGATCACTTCTGAAGGACACTGCAGCAGTTGCACATCCTCAGCTTCCGATGCCCAGCAAGCTGGGAGGTGAGGAGCTGAAGGACGCACTCTAGGGCTTTACAGTCAAAGGCAGGAAAATCAATATCCATTTCCAAAAGATAGATCTAAGGATGTTGGAGTTCCTAAATACTCTCAGTTACTCCAAAGCAAAGCAGTCTTGATGACAGTCACAAAACAACCACAAATGGGGCCATGCTCTCATGCAGCTTCTAGAGACCCAGGGCTCACAAAAAGAGAAATTACATCAGAAGCAAATGGAACTTTTTAAAACAATGCTTAGACTTTTCTCAGAAAAAAAGAAGAACAAAAATTCACATCAGAGTATAGCACTAAGGAAAGTGCTGTCATAACATATGAGGGAAATAAAAAAAAAAAAAAAAAAACATTAAGAATATATTCAAGCAAGGAAATACAGTTCTGATACAGGCTAGAGAGAATAAACTGACCATGTGGGATCAAAAGAAATCTAACAATGATTTTAATAAACTGGTGGGCTTCCATACTTGCATTTCCTATTATATGCACTTCCTTTATTTGCAATGTCTTATATTTCATAAAAGGTACAAAGTTCTACAAATTTTGTACCTAAAATATTAACATTTTGATGACTATAGTGCTACACTGAGAATTCCTTGAAGCCAAGACTCTGTTGACCACTGCCTCTGTAGTTCCTACTTACAGAAATCTTTATATAAATATTGAACAGACATTGGTAATTTAATGGTTTACAAAACTTACATCCAAAGACATTATCTGATTTAACATTCATGACCCTTTGATGCATGCTTCTTATTCCCATTACACAGGTAAGAAAACATGATCAAATAAGTTAAATGGTTTGCCAAAGATCATATTATTAGTAAGATCCAGAATGTTACTTGAACTTAGGTTTTCTGATGCTTTCAAGTATATGGTTTCCTTAAATATTGTCACTGGTAATTTACTCTAGAAATCACTTTGCAATAATTGTGGCAATACATATCACCAGCAATAAAAACATGTCAGGCCATTTGGACCATTCCTTGGAATGGTTCAAAGGGACTATTGCAGATGAAAGTGAAAAAGAGCTACATACCAAAGATATGCAATTTTCTTATTACTATGTTATTGAGAAGTAAAATGCAGTTAACTTAAAAGCAAGAAGAGACTAGCTAAATAAATTATAACTTATCAACTTGATTATTATATAGTTATTAAAATAATTTTAGAGACTGTGGAAGTATGAAAGAAAAACATGTTAGATGAGAAAAAAAGAAATTCTAAATTATGATTCTGCTAGATTAAAAATATACAAAACTTTACAGAGTCAAAAATCCTTGAGTGCCATGTCGCTTGACTTTATGTTGTTCATTGAGTTACACAAAATTTAAATATCTAGAATGTGAAGTAAGACATAGACAGAAGCACCCTACAAGGTGGTTCTGCCATAAAAGTATCAGATGACAAGAAGAAGACTAAATCCTGTTGAATGAAATAATCAGCAAGTCTTTGAAGTAGATAGCATCTAGCTGAGCTTGAAAGATTGGGCAGAATTTCACTAGGTTAAAAGCACTTGTCGATGGTTGGGAAGATACTCCAAACTGAAAACAGCAAAAGCAAAGACACAGAGGGAAGGGAAAAGGCAAAACACACCAAGAAGTGGCAGGTTAACTGTATTCAATGAACTGGTCTGAGATTAGACAAATTGTAAATTAGCGATAGAGCTGAAGAGGTTCTCTACCTTGGTACCATTGACATCCTGAGCTAGAAAATTTCTCGTGAGAGCTTTCCTGTATATCACAGGGTAGCAGCAGTGCTCCTGGTTTCTACCGACTAAATGCCAGTAGCAAGTACCTACTCTGTGACCAACAAAGCTGTCTCCAGGTATTTTTAAATGAATCCTGGAAAGGCAAAATCACTCTGGTGGAGAAACACAGGGCTAAAATCTAGATGGCCACTTGATTTTGGCCTGAGTGTGAGCTCTATCTAACATATGAATCACTTAGAAGGACTAAGGCTATGCTCTCAAGGCGCATCACTGAAATCCACAAAAGATCAGAACAGTTGAGCAAACCAACCTGAGCAGAAGGTAGGTTTGGACCCATCGTTGTGACTGACCTCCCCGAAGGTGCCTTGACCCTCTGCAAAAGAAGTCTGGATTGCAATGGAGAATAATGATCTTTCTGTTATCTCAACTAAGAGATTGATAAAAATAATGAACACATACTAGTTATTAATCCAAGGACCATGTATAGGATGGATTAAATCAGCATCTGAAGGCAGAAAGACAGGAGATGGTTAAGAAGTGGTTAGCAACCATCTGAGTATGAGGAAAAAAGAGCCTGAAGGGGCTTCCCTGGTGGTCCAGTGGGTAAGGACACCGCCTTGCAGTGCAAGGGGCACCAGTTCGATCCCTGGCCTGGGAAGATCCCACGTGCCGTGGAGTGGCTGGACTGATGTATCCAACTACTGAGCCAGAGCTCTGGAGCACATGCGCCCAGAGTCAGTGCTCTATGGCAAAAGAGCCCACTGTGATGGGAGGCCCACACAAGTCAAAAAGAACAAAGATAAATAAATGAAAGATCAATAGAAGTGGCCAAAAAAAAAAAGAGCCTGAAATACTGTGACAGACGTGAAAAAGGATGATATCTAAATTGAAGAATACCATCCAAAGTTTAAATAAGTCAAATGTACTTCATCCAGTCTAAGCCCCAGGAAGCTTTAATGGTCACTGCAATTTAACTATGAGCAGAAAAGCCGCCTGAGCTTGGTCACATTTGGTAAGTTTTAGTACTGTAGAAAGACTCCTTCAAGAATTTCTTTCATTTATTATTTTTAATTCCTTGGACTTAGGCAGCTTCATGACTGTCAACCAGAAAAGGATTAATAAGTTTATAAATATTTATAAGTTGACTTCATTTAGTGTAGTGATTTTTTGGGAAAAAAAAATAGCAACTCAACTTGGGACTGTCAATGTTTGAGCTACTAAAAGGACAGTGACGCCCCCCAGTCATTTAGAACTTGAGACATTCTTCCACTTAGCACACCAACTCCCTGCAAAATAGTTCATGTGCACAGTGTGACAGACCCTCTAGGACTGGACTTTTTGCTAAAGTTCACTTAGGGTATGAAACGATGCACCTCCATTCTAGTAAGTTCTGGAAGTCTGTATTCTTACTCTTTTCTGTGGAGTTCAATGGGTCAGAGACAGACTGTGCTGAAACCATAGCATATGAATGAATCTCACTAAGCTTTCTGCTCTTTTCTTCCACTTTCAAATTAAACTGATGATTTGAATAAACCTGCTTCCCACCTCACAAAAGACATAGTTCAAAGAAATATTTAATTATATTATCTACCATTTTTCCCATTTAGGTAGGGCTTTAACAAAAAATGAAATTAGAGAGCTAAATGATTTGTCATCTTTTAAAGTGATGAGAATGTGGTGATGAAAACATTGTAAATTAGAATGAAATAAACTCTATGTAGTCCCTTTATTCTAAAACACCTATTATAATATATGTAATACTAGTTAGAGTTCATACAGGATCAAAGGGTTTTTTTGCTGTTATTGTTCTTTTTTGTTTTCAGTATAAAGGCCACTAGAGTCTTCTGTGATAAATTCCCATTAGGGACCCTGAAATTTTCTGCTTATATTGTTGCTCCATATTGGCTACTAACCTTCTAAATAATCTCAGAATCACTAAATGAGGCTCCTCAATGCCTCTCCCCACAAAATTACAACAATCTAATTTTTTTTTTGACTTAAAAAAAATCACCTGTCACTAATAGTATGGGCCCTATTCTTGAAATTATTCCATGCATAAAGACATTGAAGCACTGAATTTCAAGACAGGAAATATTTAAAGGATTCTATCAGTGGGGAGAACTTAGACAGCATAGGAAGATTTATTTTATACTTCTCAGTATCTTATGATCTGATAGTTTTGCTATTGAGTAAGCATTTGTGTCCAAATATAAAGCTGTATATTAATGACATGATTGATAATCATCTTCCATCAAGATATTCTACATTCTCCACCTTCCTCCTGAAGAATACATGATAAAAGCATCAAAGTCTTTTGTCATTCCATCAACTACCACCACCAACATCCTGCTCATGTGCAATACACCATCGTAGGCCTTCAACTCTGAAATAAAAAAGACTGAATGGGGTCCTATCCTCAGCTTTCTTATTCCTGATGCCTTCCTTCACAAAGGACACAGAACAGCATTTCCTATGGGACAGTGCCCAGAAAAATCACTGGCACCCCACAAGGACTGCTATTAACAGTGATAAGAACATGAGCTACATTTATAATCAAGAGAAACATGACCAGATTCTTGTCCTGGTTTAATAAGATAATTGAAAATTACCTCATGCAAGGTGTTCAATGACCAATAAATGTTTGGATGGTGGCCAGTGGCCTGGGGATATACAAGTATTTGATTAAGAAAGGATCTTTGGCTGTATCCCAGAAAGACCAGAGCAAAAAGGGGCTTGGTTATGCAGTCCCTTTTCCATGTGCATGGCATGAGAGCAAACACAAGTCAGGACAAGGTTGAGTCAGGGACAATCTGTAACCATATGGCCAGTGATGAAATGTTCAAACTGGGCTTGTTTTTCCTACCATGCTTTAACCAAGAGCAATCTGATTGGAAACAGCCCAGCTCTTGTAGGAAAAGTTAAATGAATGGCCATGAAGACCTGGAGAGAGAACTCCTGATAATCAGTCATGTTTTACTAAGTTAATCTCACAAATGAAGACAATCTAGCAAAACTGGGGTAAAATTTGGGAAAGAACACTCAGCTCTATAGTTCCTTGCCTGAATGAAGTCATGTACATTCATAATACCTTAGGATTAGCAATTTTGAAAAGTATATCAAGAATTATGCTCCTACAGTGACAAATGAAAAAATGACATAAAGAATAGCATTCTGGGCTTCCCCTGGTGGTCCAGTGGGTAAGGACACCACCTTGCAGTGCAAGGGGCGCCGGTTCGATCCCTGGCCTGGGAAGATCCCACATGCCGTGGAGTGGCTGGACCCATGTGTCCAATTACCGAGCCAGAGCTCTGGCGCGCATGCGCCCAGAGCCGGTGCTCTGCAACGACAGACGCCACCGCAATGGGAGGCCCACAGGAGCCAAAGAACAAAGACGATGAACACAGAGAAATGAAAGACCAATAGAAGTGGCCCGCCCACTCCTCTCCCTCCCCAACCTGACCCCCTCCAAAATAAATAAATAAATAAATCTTTAAAAATAATAATAATAATAGCATTCTGTTAACTTCCACACTGAAATTTCTTATCTTCTGCCTGCTTACATATAAACCTTAATCAGGGAAGCAATGTTCTAAAATTCATTTATTTTGCCAAGTAACTTATTTGGTGTTTGAGTTTTATTTTTGCTTTTCTTTTTCATTTTAGCCACCCAGGAGAAAGAATTCCTGCAGCTGAGAAGCATCTTACCAATACTGTGTTTCTTGGGTGTACCCTGGACAAACAAACCAAAAAAGCCAGCGAAGTGTTCATCTGTGGTTAACTCAACTTCCTCATGTTAGTTTAATACTGTACTTCATTCCAAACAGAAATTGAAGAAAGAAAAAAAGAAAAAAATAGAAGTGATAGTAAAGGAAAATAGAGGCACTGAAAATTTTAAGAAGCAAATAAGGGGTAAATTATTAGTTTGCATTTCCACGAATGAACATGTAGACTGGGAATCAGCCAGTCTTCATTTCTATTATATTGAACCATATGCCACTGCTGATATTTAATGTTTTTGATCTAAAATTGATAATTCCTATGACTCAACATAATGCTAAGCATTGGGAGAAATTTAACCAAAGGTGCCACAGAAAAGTAAATTTCATTTAGACCTGAGGATCAAAGGATGTGTTTTGGAAATAAATGATATGCCAGTTCAAAAGGAATGACTTTACACTTTTCCTCTCAGGAGCTGAATACCAATGACTGTATAGGCCAGAATATAGCTAGGTCCAGTGGAAATGGAAGAACTAACTTTCTTAGATGCTCTATGGTCAAGAAGAATACTCACTGAGTCTGCAATGGCCTACTAAGTTCTGCAGGGAGGTACAAAGGATAACACTGACTCTAGACTGGGACACAGATCAGCTAGTAGAGGGGAAAAAAGAAAACCATACAAACGCATCACCCACTGAAAAGCTTTCTCGGTTTTTTGTCATGGGGAAATAAAAGAGTTCAATTAGCTACCACAGATCATTTGTAGATCTTGAGCCAAGTTTACAGGGAATCCAGCTTTATTTCCCTTCACATTCTTAATCTTCTGGGTCTCAGCAGGGGTTGAAACAGTTCCATATAAAAACCCAGGGCAATTATTAGGCCCTTTGAACTGTACTGTGTAGGGCAATTCCAGTGGGACAAATGTGTTTATAGGCAAATTAGTAGCTTCAATGGTTTCCTGTTAAGCTAACAAGTCATTAGAAGGGTCTGCCCCTCTAAGCACAGTCTCTGAAGGTATTCATAACTGTGATTCTGGGTTAGAGAAATGGAGTAGTTGGTTAAAACCAGTGTACCTGGCCCCTTTTCTTCCCATACATCCCACCCCCCAATGTGAGCATAGAGGGACGACTATCAGAATGAGCACCCTGTGAGCTTTATGCTATGGTTATGATTCTTGGTTTTGTTTTGTTTTTCTTTTTGTATTTTTAAATGCAGTTTTGAGTAAAACCTTGCTACCTAACATATCTGATTAAATGAAGAGACAGACTTCAATTATGCTCTTCAGAATGAGTGAAGACATGAAGGAAGGGCTAAAGGAAACCACCTGGCCAAGAATTACCCACTGAGCCTTCTTCCTGGCATTCTTCTGCCAGATGCCCATGAGGTGTGTAAAAAGCACAAGCCAGCTTTGTCCAGAATCAAAGACACCAAGGTCTGGAACCTCTGTGGTCAACAGATTCCTAACTCTTACAGGAGTTGATAGCAAAGCGGGAAAATCTTTTTTCCAATTTTTATTCTTTCTCTTCCTCCCTTTTATACTCTCTATTATTCCACACACACACACTCATATATGCTGACCACTGTGCTTAGGTAAGATGTAGGCAGGATAGAGCTCAATATTCTCCAACTACCAGTTTCAGGCTGACCATAAACAGGTAAGCAATAGATGCTGCTACAGTAATTATGAATACAAAGAGCATCACTCACTGAGTCTGCAATGGCCTACTAAGTTCTGCAGGGAGGTACAAAGGATAACACTGACTCTAGACTGGGACACAGATCAGCTAGTAGAGGGGAAAAAAGAAAACCATACAAACGCATCACCCACTGAAAAGCTTTCTCGGTTTTTTGTCATGGGGAAATAAAAGAGTTCAATTAGCTACCACAGATCATTTGTAGATCTTGAGCCAAGTTTACAGGGAATCCAGCTTTATTTCCCTTCACATTCTTAATCTTCTGGGTCTCAGCAGGGGTTGAAACAGTTCCATATAAAAACCCAGGGCAATTATTAGGCCCTTTGAACTGTACTGTGTAGGGCAATTCCAGTGGGACAAATGTGTTTATAGGCAAATTAGTAGCTTCAATGGTTTCCTGTTAAGCTAACAAGTCATTAGAAGGGTCTGCCCCTCTAAGCACAGTCTCTGAAGGTATTCATAACTGTGATTCTGGGTTAGAGAAATGGAGTAGTTGGTTAAAACCAGTGTACCTGGCCCCTTTTCTTCCCATACATCCCACCCCCCAATGTGAGCATAGAGGGACGACTATCAGAATGAGCACCCTGTGAGCTTTATGCTATGGTTATGATTCTTGGTTTTGTTTTGTTTTTCTTTTTGTATTTTTAAATGCAGTTTTGAGTAAAACCTTGCTACCTAACATATCTGATTAAATGAAGAGACAGACTTCAATTATGCTCTTCAGAATGAGTGAAGACATGAAGGAAGGGCTAAAGGAAACCACCTGGCCAAGAATTACCCACTGAGCCTTCTTCCTGGCATTCTTCTGCCAGATGCCCATGAGGTGTGTAAAAAGCACAAGCCAGCTTTGTCCAGAATCAAAGACACCAAGGTCTGGAACCTCTGTGGTCAACAGATTCCTAACTCTTACAGGAGTTGATAGCAAAGCGGGAAAATCTTTTTTCCAATTTTTATTCTTTCTCTTCCTCCCTTTTATACTCTCTATTATTCCACACACACACACTCATATATGCTGACCACTGTGCTTAGGTAAGATGTAGGCAGGATAGAGCTCAATATTCTCCAACTACCAGTTTCAGGCTGACCATAAACAGGTAAGCAATAGATGCTGCTACAGTAATTATCTTCCAAGGACTTAATTTGGAATGTATATTGTCATCATGATACTGAAGACAACTATTTTATTTCACATGTTGCTATTTAAGATAGTTCACCTGTGAAAGATATTCTGCTATATCTCTTTTATGTTACCTAGGTAAAAAGTTTATTGCAACAAAGGCCTCTAGAAGGGGGATCAGGAGAGTGGGCTAATAGAATATAATAAGGACAGAGATACCTATTCAGACTCAAATAAACACATGACTTTTTCAAATTTTTTTAAACTTCATGCCATGAGCTCTTTCTTAGTTATTTATTATTTTCACGCATCTTTATTCTTTGGCATGTGTGGGCCTCCCATTGCAGTGGCCTCTCTCGGTGCAGAGCACTGGCTTGTAATTGGACACACTGGCCCAGCCTCTCTGTGGCATGTGGGATCCTCCCGGGCCAGGGATTGAACCAGTGCCCCTTGCACTGCAAGGCAGACTCTTTACCCACGGGACCACCAGGGAAGCCCAAACACATGACTTTTTTATTCTTACTTGTGGATGAATGAACAACTCTGCATGCATTAATCCAAATCATCTGTTGTTGTGGAAAAAGAAATTTGTGATGAATTTTAGTCATGTTCCTATAAATGCTGAGAGATTTTTAAAGATGGGATTTGCTAAAGGCTTTGTAAATGTTTTCCTAGGACAAAGCAAAATGCTCATGAAATAATGTGAGTAAGTCAGCCCTATCTGAAAGCTAGAGTTAGTAAAAGAGACTAGAGTCATCCCATGGAAGCCTTGCATAGCAAAGACCTGGTCTGGTCAAATCCCACCACCGTATGAAGAAGTAGTCAGTTTCATGGGTCATGGCCCAGCTTTGTCCAGAATCAAAGACACCAAGGTCTGGAACCTCTGTGGTCAACAGATTCCTAACTCTTACAGGAGTTGATAGCAAAGCGGGAAAATCTTTTTTCCAATTTTTATTCTTTCTCTTCCTCCCTTTTATACTCTCTATTATTCCACACACACACACTCATATATGCTGACCACTGTGCTTAGGTAAGATGTAGGCAGGATAGAGCTCAATATTCTCCAACTACCAGTTTCAGGCTGACCATAAACAGGTAAGCAATAGATGCTGCTACAGTAATTATCTTCCAAGGACTTAATTTGGAATGTATATTGTCATCATGATACTGAAGACAACTATTTTATTTCACATGTTGCTATTTAAGATAGTTCACCTGTGAAAGATATTCTGCTATATCTCTTTTATGTTACCTAGGTAAAAAGTTTATTGCAACAAAGGCCTCTAGAAGGGGGATCAGGAGAGTGGGCTAATAGAATATAATAAGGACAGAGATACCTATTCAGACTCAAATAAACACATGACTTTTTCAAATTTTTTTAAACTTCATGCCATGAGCTCTTTCTTAGTTATTTATTATTTTCACGCATCTTTATTCTTTGGCATGTGTGGGCCTCCCATTGCAGTGGCCTCTCTCGGTGCAGAGCACTGGCTTGTAATTGGACACACTGGCCCAGCCTCTCTGTGGCATGTGGGATCCTCCCGGGCCAGGGATTGAACCAGTGCCCCTTGCACTGCAAGGCAGACTCTTTACCCACGGGACCACCAGGGAAGCCCAAACACATGACTTTTTTATTCTTACTTGTGGATGAATGAACAACTCTGCATGCATTAATCCAAATCATCTGTTGTTGTGGAAAAAGAAATTTGTGATGAATTTTAGTCATGTTCCTATAAATGCTGAGAGATTTTTAAAGATGGGATTTGCTAAAGGCTTTGTAAATGTTTTCCTAGGACAAAGCAAAATGCTCATGAAATAATGTGAGTAAGTCAGCCCTATCTGAAAGCTAGAGTTAGTAAAAGAGACTAGGAGTCATCCCATGGAAGCCTTGCATAGCAAAGACCTGGTCTGGTCAAATCCCACCACCGTATGAAGAAGTAGTCAGTTTCATGGGTCATTCTTGCTTTTTTGATTTACACTAATTATTTATTATTCAGAGGATTAAACACTTCTGAATTACACACTTACAAATTACTTCTGAGGTGAAAGGAGGAAAACATTCTTCGTCAATAGCATCATGGCTCTGCCCCATTGGAGATCCAATTTCAACTCTTATTTTGTCCAAAAATGGCCTCTTCCTGCTTAAAGGGCTCCAAAACACCTCCCCCATGCTACACTGGTGCCAAATGCTGACTGTGCAGAAAGGATGCAGCTAACAAAGCTTCCAGGCCCAGACCATCCAGACGCTTGGGACAGAGAGCTGCAGCAACATGCAGCGTTTGCAGCTATTCCCACCAAAGACGAAGCAGGCAGCCAACACTCTGCACAGCACACCAGAAGAAAAGCCTTCTGTGGAAATCGGCTGAACAAGACCGAGGTTGCACAGATGCAAAAGCAGAGACTAAGACTTCTCTGGATTTCGTAAACAGGCCTCAAGGATGGATCCAGGCACTACAACACGGACGTGGGAAAATGGAAGCAACATGGGACAGACAGACAAAGACTGGACCAGATCAGGAAAATTCCCTTATTCATATTTCTTATCTTTCAGGGAGAAGAATCTGTGTATCACAACCCCCTGAATATGTTTTCTGCCTGATTCTATCGAGAAAAACTGAGCGTACACAATTCTCATTCCAGAGAGCTTCATTCTCCATAAACTCCTATGTCATTTTCATAAAGCCCACGTTATACAGTCTTTCTGATCATTGTTAAATGTGAATATCTGGATGAGATAGCCTCTAATTAACATGCAAGAATCTCAAAGCCAAAGGTGCAAAACTGCAATCACCAATTTAAGAAGACACTCATCTCAGTGAACGTGAAAATACTTGTTATGAACTGACACTGTTAGTTAAGAATAGATAAAGAATGTTTGAGTTTACTGGTCTAAGAAAGTAAAAGGAAGAAAAAGAAGTAGCTACTACAGAATTCTGTCTTAACAAGGGTGAATTCTGCCTGACAGTGCTACTCAGTCTATCAACAAAATTCTAGTTCATTCCATGCCCTGTGTTTCGCCTTGGCTACCAGAGGCCCCTTCTGTAGGCCAAGAAAAGTTAAAGGGTAATAACACAATATTAAATTATTTTTTTCCTTCTTAATGTCTTCAGAAAAGCACAATGCCTGCCCCTTATGGTGCACTAATGAGAACTTCATGCCTCTATGGAGGACTTGGTTTCAATCCCTCAGTTTGAGAAGACTATGAAAAAGCAGGTGCTTCTTTGACTTGGTGGCAGGAATTGTCAGTCCTTTCAGCGAGAACAGGAGGGTCTTTTTAGTTAGAGAAAAAAAAAATGTGTTCTTCCATTTCCTTTAGTATCTATCCCTCCTTCTCAGGTAAGTGAAGGAACATTGAGCACCATGCTGACTGTTGTTGTATAGCATTATTTTTATGACATTTGTACACAGTTGCATGTTTTCTTCTTAAATATTGGTGGCTACTGTTAATTAAATTGGTTTGTGGGAGGACATAGGATTTCCAGGTTTTAAGTTATAGTTCTCATGGATTATGAGAGAAATCAAACTCCTCTGTGTAAAAAAAAAAATAAGAAAAGAAATGACATCAGACGGACCACCTGGATGCCCACCATTACCTGTGGACACAATTAACAGTTAATCCTTGAAGGTCCATCTTTTAGTTTATACTGAAGGAAGCACAATCAAGAGTAGGGGTAGAAAAGATAAAATGCACAAAGATTAAAATGGTGTCACTGTCCATTCATGACCCTATAATTTTACTGAGTCATTTAATGAAAATGCAACCCAAAAAGAAAAAATAAAATGGTGCATCATTGTTAAATGTGAATATCTGGATGAGATAGCCTCTAATTAACATGCAAGAATCTCAAAGCCAAAGGTGCAAAACTGCAATCACCAATTTAAGAAGACACTCATCTCAGTGAACGTGAAAATACTTGTTATGAACTGACACTGTTAGTTAAGAATAGATAAAGAATGTTTGAGTTTACTGGTCTAAGAAAGTAAAAGGAAGAAAAAGAAGTAGCTACTACAGAATTCTGTCTTAACAAGGGTGAATTCTGCCTGACAGTGCTACTCAGTCTATCAACAAAATTCTAGTTCATTCCATGCCCTGTGTTTCGCCTTGGCTACCAGAGGCCCCTTCTGTAGGCCAAGAAAAGTTAAAGGGTAATAACACAATATTAAATTATTTTTTTCCTTCTTAATGTCTTCAGAAAAGCACAATGCCTGCCCCTTATGGTGCACTAATGAGAACTTCATGCCTCTATGGAGGACTTGGTTTCAATCCCTCAGTTTGAGAAGACTATGAAAAAGCAGGTGCTTCTTTGACTTGGTGGCAGGAATTGTCAGTCCTTTCAGCGAGAACAGGAGGGTCTTTTTAGTTAGAGAAAAAAAAAATGTGTTCTTCCATTTCCTTTAGTATCTATCCCTCCTTCTCAGGTAAGTGAAGGAACATTGAGCACCATGCTGACTGTTGTTGTATAGCATTATTTTTATGACATTTGTACACAGTTGCATGTTTTCTTCTTAAATATTGGTGGCTACTGTTAATTAAATTGGTTTGTGGGAGGACATAGGATTTCCAGGTTTTAAGTTATAGTTCTCATGGATTATGAGAGAAATCAAACTCCTCTGTGTAAAAAAAAAAATAAGAAAAGAAATGACATCAGACGGACCACCTGGATGCCCACCATTACCTGTGGACACAATTAACAGTTAATCCTTGAAGGTCCATCTTTTAGTTTATACTGAAGGAAGCACAATCAAGAGTAGGGAGTGGGTAGAAAAGATAAAATGCACAAAGATTAAAATGGTGTCACTGTCCATTCATGACCCTATAATTTTACTGAGTCATTTAATGAAAAGATTGAACACAAACCCCATATAATTCCACAGAAATGACCAACCCCACAAGTAAACTATGTGGCTTTATGCAAGCTGCATGACTGACATAAGCTATTTACCATTTTATCAGTGATAGAATAATAGAAGCAGGTGTTCCTGCTGGTCTAAGCAGAATACATTCACTAAACATTTTATAAATCTATCAGACTGTTGTATCAGTGATGTATTGTACTATTGCATTTTTCCTAGGCCTAAGTTATGGGGGAAAAAAAGAAAATCACAAACCTCCTGCTAAGCCTCAGAGAGCGAGGTCCACATTTCCTATGCTCTCTCTTTTTTAAAAATGCCTATTTACAAAAACAAACAAATAAGCTTTGTATTGTACTCAGGGAAATGCCCTTACATTAATTTCAAAAAAAAAAAAAAAAAAAAACCTACAATTTCCTTGTGAGCAAGCCAACTTTCTAAGTTCTGGTTCATTTATTTCTCTTCAATATTTCAAAGCTTTGTGGCTTTGGAAACTTTTTTTTTAAGTGCTGCAATTGTAGGAAAGGCAACGCTGATAAAAATGAAATCTGGGATTGAAGGTTCTGTTTGGTGACTTTCTATTGTTCACAGATCCCTTCTGCAGTTCCCCTTTGATCTAGAAATTCTTAAGCTCCATTCAGTGCCAGGTCTCAGCATACAATCTGTACTCTCCTATAGAGGCCCAGACACGCAGTTCTCCTGTCCCCTTCCACACTGTGAAAACTGGGGACTCTCCCTCCTATTATTTGCTGGCACCTGATGGGCTGCCAAACCAGCATACGTGAACAAGTGCTTGGTGGCCCTTGTCACAAAATGGTGTTTCTCTGCAGTGATGAACTCACTGGGCTCTGGGTTAATCCTGATGGCTTCTGCAGCCAGCATCTGAGCACCCAGAAGACACGTGATCTTCTCTGAGAGAATGCATAAATGAGTAAATATAACAACAACAGGAAGTGGTAGACTTGCAGAAGACTGGCTGTGTCTCCTGAGGGCGGTGAGCAGGGGGAAGCCATGAAAGGGTCCATGTGGGTGGTTCTTAAGTTTTCTTATTCCTTGACCTGAAAGTCGGGGAAGGAGTGCGACTGGGAAGGACAGGTACACTCTCTCAGTCCCACAGGGACCTGATGGTGACTTTGTAGCCCTGCTAGCTGAGTCTAGAGCTGGCTCAGGGGAAAGTGAGGGTCTCTGGGTGTTTCTCATACCATCTCACTCATCTGAGTTAAGGAAGCATCTCCAAAAATACAGCTAGAGGTTCTACCAATCCAAAGAATGTTATTTCCTTCAACTCATGCATTGGTGGTCACATTACTTGAAGTCTCAGTTCGATACGGACAAGAAAAGTACCAATTGATTGGTGATACTTTGGAATTTTTTCAAATAAAGAAAAAAAAAAAAAAAAAAAAACAGTGAAGAGCCTGAGAGCCTGGGATACAAAGACACCACTAAATTGAGTATGTACTGGTTTTGAAAGGAACTTCAGTTATCAGAGAAGCAGAAATAAACACAATTATCATGGGATGCTTAATTTAGACACTCCAAAGGACTTTCGGACGAGAACGTGTCCTAAGCAATGGATTGAATGGCTCAGTGGACAAGAGACCAGCCACGACCTTTCCAGATGGATATCAGTTTGTATGGACACACCTAAGTCTTTGGTGGACTCTTTCAGGACACAGGAAGACCGCTTACATTTCTCTTTCTCCAACTTAAGAAAACAAAGCATACAGCTTTTAAACTGAAAAACAGTTGATTCTCATGTTGCTACCATTCTTGGGGCTCTAGGCTGCACAGCTAGGGAGACTGTTTTCACCTCAGATTTGCAGTAATGAAGGCCTCTGGCCATGGTGCTGTGTGGTTAACATATGTTCCAAAATCCTGTGTAGGGGTATCGGCTGAGATAGCTGAAACAGAGTTTTGTTGTTGTCGCTGTTGTTTGGTTTTGTTACTACACAAAAACATTAACAGGGGCTCCCCTGGTGGTCCACTGGGTAAGGACACTGCCTTGCAGTGCAAGGGGTGCCGGTTTGATCCTTGGCCTGGGAAGATCCCACATGCCGCGGAGCCACTGGACCGACGTGTCCAACTATCAAGTCGGTGCCCTGGAGTGCATACGCCCAGAGCCGGTGCTCTGCAGCGACAGAAGCCGCTGCAATGGGAGACCCACACAAGTCAAAGAACAAAAGATGGATGAAAATAGATAAATGAAAGACTAATAGAAGTAGTCAAAAAAAAAATTAACTAACTAAATACATGTATTTTAAAGGAACTAATCCTGATTGAGTGTGGTGCTTCATATATGTGTATTTCATTTGACCTTGACAATACCACTCTTCTCTCACCACAATCTCTATTGTTACCCTCTATTTACAGGGAGGCCTGAAACATGCTCACAAGCCCGCAGCAGAGCCTGGACCAGAGAGGAATCTGATTCTAGAGTCCCCACTGACGGTATCATGACAGGACCAACTCAACGTTTCCTAACATTCTCTCAAAAGATTCATGAAAAGGACCCAGGGACTTCCCTGGTGGTACAGTGAAACAGGCATCCATCTGCCAAGGCAGGAAACACAGGACCCAGACAGCATCCCTGATCTGAGAAGACTCCATATGCCTCAGAGCAGCTAAACCCAAGAGCCACAACTCCTAAGCCCTTGTACTCCAGAGCCCTTGAGCCACAATGGAAGTCACCGCAGTGAGAAGCCTGAGCACCCCAAAGAAGAGGAGCCCCAGCCCATGGCAATGCGAGAAGGCCTGCACACAGCAACAAAAGATCCAGTGCAACCACAAATGAATAAATAAAATAATTTTCAAAATTAAAATTATTTAGAGAAAGAAAAGGAAAGTCAAAGTCAAATCACTCAGTCATGTCCAACTCTTTGCAACTTCATGGATGAGCCATGGAATTCTCCAGGCAAGAATACTGGAGTGGGTAGCCTATTCCTTCTCCAAGGGATCTTCCCAACACAGAAATAGAACACAGGTCTCCTGCACTGCAGGTGGATTCTTTAGCATCTGACCCAAGGCCCACCAACTTATAATTTCCTCTATATAGAATTTCCCTAATGAATCACTGAAGTTTCTGGAGAATAAGGTAACTGTGTACCTCATTTCCTGGAAGTGCTATGTGGGGTTCCTGACACCTGTGATGGCAATGTGAAGGGGCCAGGACAACAAACACCTCTTACCCTGCTCGCTTTGCAGAGTCTCTGTATACCAGGACTTGAAGATAGAAATTCGATTTTCAGACTTTCCAGATTGCTGCAATTAAATCAACAGATCTCTCAAGGTGCATTGCATGACTGTTTCTCATAAGGCTCTGAAAGGGTAAATCATTTCTAAAGATAATTTTCTAACATCTTGAAAGAAGCCTCAATATGCTAACTCAGTAACAAATTACAAAAGACCCGGTATAACTTTGCATTCTGCACCAGCTAATGTGTATGAAATCTAATGAGGCTACTTCTTTCCACTTATGAATCCCTTTTCAAGTGAAAAGAAAAGCACCTTAAGAGGAAGGATGAAAAATATAAGTTGGATCCCAATTCAGTTCAAATTTGACCCCACCCTGACGGTATCATGACAGGACCAACTCAACGTTTCCTAACATTCTCTCAAAAGATTCATGAAAAGGACCCAGGGACTTCCCTGGTGGTACAGTGAAACAGGCATCCATCTGCCAAGGCAGGAAACACAGGACCCAGACAGCATCCCTGATCTGAGAAGACTCCATATGCCTCAGAGCAGCTAAACCCAAGAGCCACAACTCCTAAGCCCTTGTACTCCAGAGCCCTTGAGCCACAATGGAAGTCACCGCAGTGAGAAGCCTGAGCACCCCAAAGAAGAGGAGCCCCAGCCCATGGCAATGCGAGAAGGCCTGCACACAGCAACAAAAGATCCAGTGCAACCACAAATGAATAAATAAAATAATTTTCAAAATTAAAATTATTTAGAGAAAGAAAAGGAAAGTCAAAGTCAAATCACTCAGTCATGTCCAACTCTTTGCAACTTCATGGATGAGCCATGGAATTCTCCAGGCAAGAATACTGGAGTGGGTAGCCTATTCCTTCTCCAAGGGATCTTCCCAACACAGAAATAGAACACAGGTCTCCTGCACTGCAGGTGGATTCTTTAGCATCTGACCCAAGGCCCACCAACTTATAATTTCCTCTATATAGAATTTCCCTAATGAATCACTGAAGTTTCTGGAGAATAAGGTAACTGTGTACCTCATTTCCTGGAAGTGCTATGTGGGGTTCCTGACACCTGTGATGGCAATGTGAAGGGGCCAGGACAACAAACACCTCTTACCCTGCTCGCTTTGCAGAGTCTCTGTATACCAGGACTTGAAGATAGAAATTCGATTTTCAGACTTTCCAGATTGCTGCAATTAAATCAACAGATCTCTCAAGGTGCATTGCATGACTGTTTCTCATAAGGCTCTGAAAGGGTAAATCATTTCTAAAGATAATTTTCTAACATCTTGAAAGAAGCCTCAATATGCTAACTCAGTAACAAATTACAAAAGACCCGGTATAACTTTGCATTCTGCACCAGCTAATGTGTATGAAATCTAATGAGGCTACTTCTTTCCACTTATGAATCCCTTTTCAAGTGAAAAGAAAAGCACCTTAAGAGGAAGGATGAAAAATATAAGTTGGATCCCAATTCAGTTCAAATTTGATGAAACTGAAATCCTAGATAGAAGTACATAAGATGCCTGGTGTGGCCATTTTTATTTTCCATTTGCAAATATATACAGAAACATACACAGACACTATTCACTTCTTCTAATCAAAAATATTTCCAAATACCACTGAATATGAATTGTATACAACAGGCAAGAGACCTTCAGAGTTAAACTTTTGTCTAGTCCAACTAAGAATGTCTCCGGCTACATTTATCTAAATTCTGGTCTACATTCTTTCCAAAGCTGTTTGTATTATTGTTAATTAGGTCCATTAATTTATCTGCCAGAATAGATTTGCAGCATGGCCATAGCTTTTTTTTTTTTTTTTTTTAATGCAGTAAGATATAGATTTAAAGTAAACCCATACAGGGCCAGAATTTTTTTAGTTTTTTGGCTTTTTCTTTACAGCCTTAACAAATTCGAACCTGCCTTGAATTTTCCATGGGGATAAGGTGTGAGTAAGACTTCTGCACTCACGGGTACACATTTGTTACTATGTCCCTTAAGACATTTTATTTTCTTGGAATTCAAATACTATTTCTGGAGTTTCTGAGCGCTTAGGTTTGGGTATTGCATGAGTTCCTCTTAATGATAAGTATGCATGACAAATTTTAAAAGATATTCATTTAAAATGGACTTTAAGAGCTATCTTTAAAAATATTCAGAATTCTTATAAAATTCTAAAAGCTGAAGAAAATAAATAACAAATTCAATAGTCAAAAACAGAAAATATGTTTTTTTTTTGCTTATAAACCTCAAAAGGTATCTTAAGTAACCAAAATTATTATTTGGGGTTAAAAATGTAACTGTAGCTACAGAAGAGCTAGTGTATGAAAGGCTCTGAAAGGGTAAATCATTTCTAAAGATAATTTTCTAACATCTTGAAAGAAGCCTCAATATGCTAACTCAGTAACAAATTACAAAAGACCCGGTATAACTTTGCATTCTGCACCAGCTAATGTGTATGAAATCTAATGAGGCTACTTCTTTCCACTTATGAATCCCTTTTCAAGTGAAAAGAAAAGCACCTTAAGAGGAAGGATGAAAAATATAAGTTGGATCCCAATTCAGTTCAAATTTGATGAAACTGAAATCCTAGATAGAAGTACATAAGATGCCTGGTGTGGCCATTTTTATTTTCCATTTGCAAATATATACAGAAACATACACAGACACTATTCACTTCTTCTAATCAAAAATATTTCCAAATACCACTGAATATGAATTGTATACAACAGGCAAGAGACCTTCAGAGTTAAACTTTTGTCTAGTCCAACTAAGAATGTCTCCGGCTACATTTATCTAAATTCTGGTCTACATTCTTTCCAAAGCTGTTTGTATTATTGTTAATTAGGTCCATTAATTTATCTGCCAGAATAGATTTGCAGCATGGCCATAGCTTTTTTTTTTTTTTTTTTAATGCAGTAAGATATAGATTTAAAGTAAACCCATACAGGGCCAGAATTTTTTTAGTTTTTTGGCTTTTTCTTTACAGCCTTAACAAATTCGAACCTGCCTTGAATTTTCCATGGGGATAAGGTGTGAGTAAGACTTCTGCACTCACGGGTACACATTTGTTACTATGTCCCTTAAGACATTTTATTTTCTTGGAATTCAAATACTATTTCTGGAGTTTCTGAGCGCTTAGGTTTGGGTATTGCATGAGTTCCTCTTAATGATAAGTATGCATGACAAATTTTAAAAGATATTCATTTAAAATGGACTTTAAGAGCTATCTTTAAAAATATTCAGAATTCTTATAAAATTCTAAAAGCTGAAGAAAATAAATAACAAATTCAATAGTCAAAAACAGAAAATATGTTTTTTTTTTTTTTTTTGCTTATAAACCTCAAAAAGGTATCTTAAGTAACCAAAATTATTATTTGGGGTTAAAAAATGTAACTGTAGCTAGCATGCATAGAGCACTGAGTGTGTCTACTATTATTCTAAGTGCTTTCTCCCAAGTGTTAGTGAGGTTTCTGTTTTTCAGCTGAGGAAACTGAGACACAAAAAATTGGGGCAACTTGCATAAGACCACATAGCTTATAGCCAAGTCTGCCACTGAGCCACGGGGATCTGAGTCTAGAAAGCATGCCTTTAACCACCCCAATACTGTCTGTGAACAAAAATTTAGAGTAAATACTAAGAAATCCTTTGGATGTTAGGTTAGTGAGTTAAAAAATTTTTTTTTAGTCGAAATGATTTAGGAAGGAAAGGAAATGGCTTCTTTCAGTGGGATCAAGGACAATGGGCAGCAGGGGTTACCTAAACTTCAACTATAACAGGTCAGGTGTTGGAAAGAGTATTTCAGGAAGAACTTAGTGCATTTCTAGTGTATCTTTGTAATGTTTTCTTCCTTGTGGCCTGTGGTGATTTTCCATCTGCAGGTGCAGTGACACGCACAAAGCCCCTGCACTCTTACAGAGAGCGTAAGCGCTGAGCAAGTCTGTTTGAAATATATGTCTCCTTGAAAGTTTAATGGAGGCTTTTTCCTCATTCTCCTTGTTGCTCTTTAGGAAAGCTGGCATACTTTCAGGGACGCCGGCCTTCCCTTGTTCTCCTACAAGAGGCAAGCCCTCCATGTTCCTAAGGAAAAAACGATCACTTTGATCATGCTGCCTATATGTCTGACTCACTTCACGAACAATGCACTTATTTTAAAAGTTCGTTCTCACTCAAGAAAACCAAGTGAATGACAGAGTTTGGAGGAAAGTCACCTGTTAGACATCTTTTATAACAATGGTCCTGAAACCTATCAGAGGTTACCCAATGGTGTTTTCCTCAAATGTATGCTCATCCTCAACCACTAAAACACCTTGTGGCACGTTCTTTAGGTCCATAACCATCCTCAACAATAATCTATTTTCAGTTACAAGTAAAGAAAGCTCCAACTCTTCATGTTTTAATAAACAAATGGTTTAACAATTGAGAGCTAATTGTCACAGTGAGACAATGTGAAAGGTTTGTAATCACAGCTTTTAACTGTTACAATTAATTTTCATATTGCAGCAAAAAATAACCTTGGGAGCCCTATAGAATTAAAAAAAAACATTTTGTACTCAAATGTAAAGTTTACGTGCTTCAAATGAATTTTGGTATTTTAAACTTTCTCAGTCTCTTCAAAACAACTAGTCAATACCTCCTTGCTATTAATATCTTCCGTGAAGCCATAAAAATATCATTTTCAAAGAATAGATGGGCCCTATTCATGGACAAAGTACTTTTAATGTTTTATAGATTTATGTTTTTAGATTTGTATCACAAATCTTTAACAATCTGTACTTGTTTAAAGACAGAATACATTTAGAGACAAAGAAAAACTCAACATTATACTAGAAGTAGACTGGCACAATGAACATTCTTGTTAAGAGGAAGCTCTTATAAAAGCATGTTAATAAACACAATAACCCTCAGACCATATCACTAATAGCGAGTTAAAATAGTACTGAGATATGAGGATGTAATTTGTGCCCAAAATGTACCAAGGGGGGCTACCTAGGTTATTTTGGGTTTTTTTTTTTGCCAAAGGAAAATAACAAAGGTTTAGTCTTGGATAATTAAATATACTGAGGATTCAAAATTCATTTATTTGACAATAGAAAAGGTTCAGTAGTTATCTTTCCAGTAGCTGACGGGAATTGGGCAGTGTGGTTTTGACTACGGCTCTCTGCTTTCTGTAACTTTCTTTAAAATTATTACCCTATGGACACGAGACCTTTCTGAGCAGTGTGAACTGCTACCCTCAAAACAAATGGAAGATCAGATAGGAGAAAACCTCTCTCTGAGACACAGCTGCACATCACTTGATGTTTCTTCATCATCCCTCTCTGACGGAAGAAATGAAAAGAACATTTCCCTAACAAAATTTCTGGCATGGGCATACTGAAAAGATAATTGGAGGTTTCCTATAGATCAGTCTGACTGAACTTAGTAAGATGAAGTCAAACAAAAACTACCCCCCAAATGGGTTACATTCAGTTAAATCACCAGAGGACCTTTGTGTCTGTTTCTGACGTGTTCAGAACTGAACACTCTTAGAGCCAACATTAGGGCATCTGATCCAGTTACCACACACATGCTGGGGCTCCGAGTGTGATGGCTATCCAAAGAACATACCCTTTGGATAGTGGCTGAGCTGGGTATGAATTCTGGCTGAATCACTGTATGCTTTGAATGAGTCTATCTCTAACATCAGTTTTCTCACCCCAAAATAGAGATGATAATACTAGTCTCCTACATTTCTTTGGAGAACCACTTGAAATAAGGAGACAGTACAGAACCTGGCATACATAATGCAATGGCCGTCACTTGCAACAGGAAAAATCATTAGCATTAACTTCACACAAGAGACCAGTTAGAATCAAACACTGACGGGACAGAGCTCTCTAGAAGTAGAGTGGTAGAGCATAAAGAATTTGGGATTTAGAATCAGAAAATTAAGGACAGAGAGAATCTCAGCTCTGCTGCTAGGTAACTGAAGGACTTTGGACAAATTACATCAGGTTCTCTCATTTGTAGTCTCTCCATATCAGTAATAGGGATAATAATTGCCTTTAATACAGAATAAAGGAGATGAGGTCAGTTTGAAAGTGCCTACTATTGTGGCTTAGCATTTAAGGGTTCCCCAATGACTCAGTGATCTCCCCTGGTGACTCAGCAGTAAAGAATCTACTCACAGTACAGGAGACTTGGGTTTGATCCCTGGGTTGAGATGATCCCCTGGAGAAGTGAGTGGCAACCCACTCCAGTATTCTTGCCTGGAGAATTTTAGGGACAGAGGAGCCCAGCAGGCTACAATCCATAGGGGCGCAGAGAGTTGGACACAACTGAAGTGACTTAGCATGAGCACAATGACTCAGAGGGTAAAGAATCCACCTGCAAGGCAGGATACACAGGAAATGGGGGTTTGGTCCTGGAGTTGGGAAGATGCCCGGGAGAAGGAAATGACAACCCATTTCAGAATTCTTGCCTGAAAAATGCCATGGACAGAGGAGTCTGGCAGGCTACACTACAAAAAGTCCCAAAGAGTCAGACATGACTGAGCAACTAAGCACAGTGACAAATGTTAGCAGAAGTTCAGTCTTTCTATAGAGCTCCAATTACAAGATTCTTTTCAGGAGATCTGACATAGAAAACCAGGTCAGCAGCAAGTTTTAGATTTGTAACTGGCATGAATTTGGCAAACACTGGTCTCTTACATGTCAATATTACAAGTGATTTTTAAAAGGCAAGAAATCACTTTCTTCTTAACGCAGGCTCACCATTTCCTTAAATTTGATATACGCCCCTTATAGTGTGAAAATCTGTTGCAATACCGCCATTTGATATTTGTGTCCACAACATATGACAGAAAGAAAGTCTTAAGCATATAAATATGGTTACCATGGAATAACTGATAATTGAACATGTTTAAATCTTTTTAAATTCCCATAAATAAAGCACTTGTGTACACTGTCAGACTAGGCGCAGCTTTTAAAGAGAGATGTTTTATATGCATACACTCAATTTATAGTGAATATGAAGAAATGAGTTCAGCTGAAATTCTTTCAATGGAGTTTTAAGCACTATAAGAAATCCAAAATAGTTAGAATATGAACACAATTCCCTTTGCAGGAAATTCAGTATTTAGGAGATTATGCATGATTTGCAAATGTGCTATCACAAAGAACAGAAGAAGGAATAGACTGATTTGAAGTATGAGGACTTTTCAGAAGCTGTATGATTTTCTCTCCTGATGGCTCAGACTTAAAACATAAGCACAGGGTGTGTGAATTAATCCTGAAACAAAGAATAGTTCTGCCTTGAAAATCTTAATTGACCTAGCAGCTAAAAGAGAGCCTTTTTCATATATAAGGTCAGAGTCAAACAATTAAGATACTTTCTTGAACCAAAATCTCACATGTATAATTCCTAGCCCTATTCAGAGTTGAGAGAAATAGAGTGGAGTTTTACCATTAAATCAAATGAGACTATGTTAAAGGCACAAGGAAGGGAGAATTTAGGATGGAACTTGAGCTGTTTTGTTCTTGATTTAGCTATGGTTGTGATATTTATGATCCAAAGGAGCCAAGATTCAGCCCTCATTATAGATGTTGTCCCAGAGCCTGCTAATCTGGGTAAAATGCAATTTGCAAGATAGTTGTTTTCAAGAAAAGTTCATAGGCTCTTCACTATCCCTTTCTGACTCTTCATTCTTCTAATACCCAAGTGAAACAAAGCCATGTCAAAGGTTAATCAGATGCTTCCTGAGGACTTGCAAGGGCAAAGTCATTTGAGAGAGACAAAGATACTCATGCACAAGAAGCCATGTAGGTTATGAAGGCGACACAGAGTCTTCAAATTCTTTGCTTATCATGTATCTGGGGAGGTAGGACAAAAACAGAAAGTAATTAATGCTACGAAAAGTGCCTGATACCTAAGTGGTCTTTAATTAACACTCAGCAATGAATAAAAGAAAGAGAATAACTGAGTGAATGAACGAACAAGTGAAAGTACTAATAAGGCAATATACAATATATGACAAATATCAGGGGACCAGGCCATCCAGGGACTGGAAAGAGTACATGTCTCCTGTATAGAATTTGATTCAGATTTTAAGGACAGGTTTTAGATATAGATTTGCATATATATTCACATTTATAGTTACTAAATTAACTGACTTTTACCAGGTAATAATGAACTTATCCCAAGTGGTAATGTATAAAAGAATTCATTTACCAAGACTGAAAAAAAAAAAAAACTTAATTGTAAAATAGCACTGTTCTTAGATAATTAATGGTTGATTCTGGATAAATGCTCTCAAACTTAAGGTAAGAATTATGCTTCTGACAGCTTCATCGACAGACTAATATGAATGACAATATTTATTTTCCATTGTCACTAAGGCACTGATATAGCTAATATTATTTTAAAGTATCTGCTGATTACAAAATGCAAAACAGTGACAGCAACTCTTCACATGACCCTTCATTAACCTCTGAAGAAGTTTCTCTTGAAACCAACACTTCAACTGCCTTTCAAGAGTAATTTTATTTATCTTTCGATTTGGGGGCTAATGAGACTATGTTAAAGGCACAAGGAAGGGAGAATTTAGGATGGAACTTGAGCTGTTTTGTTCTTGATTTAGCTATGGTTGTGATATTTATGATCCAAAGGAGCCAAGATTCAGCCCTCATTATAGATGTTGTCCCAGAGCCTGCTAATCTGGGTAAAATGCAATTTGCAAGATAGTTGTTTTCAAGAAAAGTTCATAGGCTCTTCACTATCCCTTTCTGACTCTTCATTCTTCTAATACCCAAGTGAAACAAAGCCATGTCAAAGGTTAATCAGATGCTTCCTGAGGACTTGCAAGGGCAAAGTCATTTGAGAGAGACAAAGATACTCATGCACAAGAAGCCATGTAGGTTATGAAGGCGACACAGAGTCTTCAAATTCTTTGCTTATCATGTATCTGGGGAGGTAGGACAAAAACAGAAAGTAATTAATGCTACGAAAAGTGCCTGATACCTAAGTGGTCTTTAATTAACACTCAGCAATGAATAAAAGAAAGAGAATAACTGAGTGAATGAACGAACAAGTGAAAGTACTAATAAGGCAATATACAATATATGACAAATATCAGGGGACCAGGCCATCCAGGGACTGGAAAGAGTACATGTCTCCTGTATAGAATTTGATTCAGATTTTAAGGACAGGTTTTAGATATAGATTTGCATATATATTCACATTTATAGTTACTAAATTAACTGACTTTTACCAGGTAATAATGAACTTATCCCAAGTGGTAATGTATAAAAGAATTCATTTACCAAGACTGAAAAAAAAAAAAAACTTAATTGTAAAATAGCACTGTTCTTAGATAATTAATGGTTGATTCTGGATAAATGCTCTCAAACTTAAGGTAAGAATTATGCTTCTGACAGCTTCATCGACAGACTAATATGAATGACAATATTTATTTTCCATTGTCACTAAGGCACTGATATAGCTAATATTATTTTAAAGTATCTGCTGATTACAAAATGCAAAACAGTGACAGCAACTCTTCACATGACCCTTCATTAACCTCTGAAGAAGTTTCTCTGTTAGAAAAACCAACACTACTTCAACTGCCTTTCAAGAGATCTCTGGTATTTGTAATTCTCTTCTTGTACTGCTGCTGCGGTTCTATACCTTTGCCATAATCAGTGTACTAAAAACTGCCCAAGCCTAATTTCTTATCATTTTCAAGCCTGGAGAATTTGCTAAGAATTTTTTTTTTCTTGGCTGTCGACTAGTTTGATGGTTCTTACACTGAGAAATGAGAGCCATCTCTTCCTCCATCCCCATCACCTCTACTTGCATGCATATTTTAAGTACCAGTGGGACTTCTGAATATATTTTAAGTGTCTGGGTAATGATAAAGAACAATTTGCAAGGCAAATGCATTTATCAGCCTGATCTCTTGACCTAAGGTTTTTAAGATGTTTGCTGAGAATTTTGGGCATCAACACTGGCCTTTGGATCTCTACTGTCTTCAAAATTCTAGTTGTGTTATTTTCTTTGACTTGGGAAAAGTAGCAACGTAAAAGATTCATAAGACAAATAGGAAAAAATACCATAAATGAAGATAATGCTAGCATGAAAATAAT
Source organism: Tragulus kanchil (assembly GCA_022376925.1). Classification (NCBI taxonomy): domain Eukaryota; kingdom Metazoa; phylum Chordata; class Mammalia; order Artiodactyla; family Tragulidae; genus Tragulus; species Tragulus kanchil. The sequence continues at coordinate 99,655,547 of JAIOJX010000024.1, forward strand.
TCATTCAACAATAGGATTAGTTAAAATGAGCAAAAAATTCTCACCACAAACAGCCAGGGAAGGAGAAGAAGGTCAAGTTTTTGTCCTTTCCTAGCCAGAAAAAATAGGAATCTTAATCAAAAGTTTGGAATTATAGAGGAAGATCTTTCCTCTCACTTGTTATAGTATGCTTTGCTAAAATTGTACTTTAATTCCGGATATTGCAAAGAGTGGCATTAAGTAACTCTGTTCTAGAGGAAAAGATATATATACCATGCCCCTTTAGTAAAACTGTTTTTAAATTCTAATAGAATTTCAAGGTTATTATCTATTTCAGATCAACAGTGGGGGTCAGAGTTCACAGCAGCCAGAATTTACAAACCTCCAATGGGTTTTGATTGACAGCAATCAGCATCTCTTCAGCATCACTGAGGGAACAAAGTACAGGTCAAGACAGCGGGCGATTTCATCTGTCATTTTTAATTATCTAAATGATATTCACAGACAAAACCTTTCCCATCCATCAGGGCATCACATTACCATAGACAATGTTTGTTTAAAGAAGAGGCCATAAAATCAAACAATTATGAATGCAGACAAGCCTTGCTATTGACTGCATAAATAATCAAGCAAGAGTTCCAAAACTCTCTCTTAATGAATTGGTAGATTGCTGGCAGGAAGTGGCAAGTAATAATATAGACAACAGTCTAATGTCCTTATTGACTTTTACTGAAGCTTGACTACAGTCACAAAGATTTCAGAAATGACGTCAAGTGAGGTTTCCATAGAAGCGGTATTGATAGCAGTCCACAGCTAAAATACAAGTAGTTAACTCTTGACCTCATGGTAGGACCAGAGATCCCTCGAGAGTGCTGAAATGCTTGCAGCGTAATACATCATGAACTGGGCCAACAGCCTCGGGGACCCTGACAGCTGTACCACACAGGCAAGGCGGAGAGGAGGGGGGCTGCTTTTGCCGTGTGTAACACGGAAATCTTTAATAATTCAGCAGCAACCCCCCAAATCAATAATATTTCAGTCTGTTACATGCGTAAAGTTTCCTAACCCCCCTCTTTATTTTTCTATTTTTCAACAGTGAAGGAAGAGTATATACCTACAAACCACGAGACTGGTAGCAGCTAGCTGAGGCAGAAAGACCTGGAAGCGCTGAGGCTCAGAGATGGCACAAACAGCCCAACAGAACTTGGGAGATGTGATGCAAAGTTTGGATAATATCTATCCTCTGGCTAATGTATACCCTCCATAGAAATGTAAATTGGTACTATGTGTTTCTGTAGTCATCTCCTTATTCCTTTATTTGACTGACTTCATAAGGAGTCTGTCTTCCTTTTATTTTTTTGAAAACTATCAGTAAATAGGGTGATCCCAGCTTAACAAATACCTTTTGATGTCTTTAGGAAAATCATCAATGAATAATATCTACATCAAGTAAAACATCTAGTTACAGACACACCTTACTAATAAGCTACTAATTGACAGACACTGCCCATAACTTTCCCACTCACTTATCTCAGCATACAAAATGCTGTCATATTATGCAGTACAAAATGACTTTAAAAATAAATATATTTACCTTGAAAAATATAAAAAAAGGAAAATCATAAAATATAACATTGAAAATATTAAAAAAGGAAAATTTCTTGATATCACAAAGAAGGGTTTAAGGGAATTAGTTGACATCTGAGCCAACAAAGAAGATTTTCTGCTCAGCAAGTCACAGCCCACAGTTGTGACCACGAAACTGATAGGCTGGTTCTCTGTCATTAACCTTCAGACGTCAAATACACATTTTATGAATTGAGAGGACATGAGGAGGAGAGGAAGGGAAAACACAGAGTAGAGGAAGGCAAAACTAAGTAGGTAGAAGACCAGAGTGACGGGGGAAACATGAATGGTAAAAGAGAAAATCTGTCTCAGTATAGAAACTACACACTCTAACACAATTTCATCTATCAGCTTCTAGGGGCTTTCCAGGCTTTCAGACTCTTCGGAAACATGGAAATAGTCCTCAAACAACACAAATAAGTGTTCTATTTTTTTTTTTTTTTTTTTTCAAAAAAAGATACTAGCACATGTCTTAGGCTGATGAATTCCTAGTTCATTTCTGAGCTTCACTTCTTAAGCTATTATTAGATTGTTTATTATACTAAAATTTGTGCTTAAAAAAAAAAAAAAAAGAAAAAAAAAAAGGCACAGTTACCAGCATCAGAGACACCTAGTACAGGTCCTGTCTTCATCATCTGACCTTGAGTCTTTTTTCTCTTATCTATAAAATGGGAACGGTAACAGTTATTTTACTGGGAGTTTGTGAAGATTAAATGCTCAGTCATACAGAATCTAACAAATGCTCAGAAAACAGCATTTCCTTTGTCCTCTAGTTTATAACTGTTTAATACATGCATGTTATCAACCATAGGTAATTTCCAGGGCAGGAAAAATGAGCTGCTTTTTACTTCTGTATAAAGTAGACTATGGTAAAAGTGATCATCACCCACATGTCCTTGAACTATTAAGATAATCCTTCCATTAGTCAAACTTCCTCAAAAAATTTACAACTAATTTCTCCAAAAAATATACAATTTTCATAAGAATTTTAATGATTTTAACTAGTTTTCTTGGGAATTCCCTAGATGCCTAATGGTTAGGACTCTTTAAGTCTAGATTGGGAGACTAAGACCCCCTAAGCCATGTGACCAAAAAAATAACTAAAAGTAAAAAAATAAATAAATAAATAACTATTTGCTTTAAATTGAAAATGTCAATCCTAACCTGAAAATAAACCTCTAGAAATCTTTCAGTTGTTGACTCATTAGGAACTATTTTTTCTTCAATGAAAGGATCACCTTCATCAATACAATTATTCTCTTATTCATTTAAAATTCAATTAGTCCCTTTTAAATTGTGGTATGTTTGGGATAAAGCAGATCTGGGAGTTTGACCCAAGACCAGCTGCCACCAATACACCCAAGGGTGAACATTTCTCTGAAGTTCTGGAAGAGTCAAAAAAAATAACATGGCATCCGTAGGATTAACTGCAAGGTTATTGCCATTGGCCTCACTTTGTGCTTTTTTCTTTATATCTGACCATAAAAATGTCAACGCAATGTATTCTCAGCACTGAAAAGATCACCTCTCTCTGTCTTTATCTCTCTCTCTCTCCTCTCAATCAAAAATTAGAAGAGCTTTTGAGATAGAATGAATTTGAATGAAAATTAAAGTTAATAATGTCGGTAGTGAATTAAGACATGGACCAAAGAGCATGGACTTCTGTTTCCTCTCTGTTTAAATACGTATTCTTGTCTCTTGACATTTGACCATTTGCTTTGGTATGATGATGTTTTGGACATCAAAACATGTCCTTCATGGACATTAAGTAATTCAGAGGAATGCATAGTATAAATAGTAGGGACTTCTGAAGAACAAAACATGTAAATGTTCCAATGTACATATTTGTGAAAGAAAATACATTAGTCAAACTTTTTCTCTTTTCAACCATAGGTAATTTCAGGGCAGGAAAAATGAGCTGCTTTTTACTTCTGTATAAAGTAGACTATGGTAAAAGTGATCATCACCCACATGTCCTTGAACTATTAAGATAATCCTTCCATTAGTCAAACTTCCTCAAAAAATTTACAACTAATTTCTCCAAAAAATATACAATTTTCATAAGAATTTTAATGATTTTAACTAGTTTTCTTGGGAATTCCCTAGATGCCTAATGGTTAGGACTCTTTAAGTCTAGATTGGGAGACTAAGACCCCCTAAGCCATGTGACCAAAAAAATAACTAAAAGTAAAAAAATAAATAAATAAATAACTATTTGCTTTAAATTGAAAATGTCAATCCTAACCTGAAAATAAACCTCTAGAAATCTTTCAGTTGTTGACTCATTAGGAACTATTTTTTCTTCAATGAAAGGATCACCTTCATCAATACAATTATTCTCTTATTCATTTAAAATTCAATTAGTCCCTTTTAAATTGTGGTATGTTTGGGATAAAGCAGATCTGGGAGTTTGACCCAAGACCAGCTGCCACCAATACACCCAAGGGTGAACATTTCTCTGAAGTTCTGGAAGAGTCAAAAAAAATAACATGGCATCCGTAGGATTAACTGCAAGGTTATTGCCATTGGCCTCACTTTGTGCTTTTTTCTTTATATCTGACCATAAAAATGTCAACGCAATGTATTCTCAGCACTGAAAAGATCACCTCTCTCTGTCTTTATCTCTCTCTCTCTCCTCTCAATCAAAAATTAGAAGAGCTTTTGAGATAGAATGAATTTGAATGAAAATTAAAGTTAATAATGTCGGTAGTGAATTAAGACATGGACCAAAGAGCATGGACTTCTGTTTCCTCTCTGTTTAAATACGTATTCTTGTCTCTTGACATTTGACCATTTGCTTTGGTATGATGATGTTTTGGACATCAAAACATGTCCTTCATGGACATTAAGTAATTCAGAGGAATGCATAGTATAAATAGTAGGGACTTCTGAAGAACAAAACATGTAAATGTTCCAATGTACATATTTGTGAAAGAAAATACAGGATTTACGGTGTACCTTTTTAGAATATTTTAAGGAATAGAGCTACATTTTTAAATTAAATTGCAAAAGGTAGGGGGCATGCAGCTATTTTCATTCCAAGAGAGTTCAAGAAAGAAATGTCGTGACAAAATAAGAAAAAAACAAACAAGTGTCACCCTTCCATTCTTAGTCTAAGTATAGATTTTAGATTCTAAAAATGCAATGTAGTATACAAACATGGATGCATACTTTTCCTCACATTTTAATAGCACAAATTTCTAGGTATATACTAGGCAAAGACTGAAGAGAAGGAAAATGCATTTAGAGGGGGACATCCATCCTCTATATACGTGGTGCAGAACACCCTACAAATTGGCTATTAGACCTGCCCTCATCTCTCTACAGAGGCAGCCACAGCTGGACCAGATCTATAATGTAATGGGGGGGGATGAGGTGTCTTTGGATAAGGGCCAGCATCTTAATTCCTGTTGAAAGAAATATGGCTGATAGAAATATTGACTGCTAAATTATTCTGAAGCAAGAACGCATTCTTCTTTTCTCTATCACTCTAACCTCTGATATAGTAAGCCACAGTCTCCCACATTTTTTTCCCTCCAATTGCTGTCTGCAGGGAGGCGGCACTCTTTCTACCCTATTACGGCCAGGAATCTTCTTTGCTTCTCTGTCTGCATGGCGAAAGACTAGGAAAATGAGGTATCAAAAGTCCTGAAAGGAAGCTTATACTTTTCTGCCATAAAATACAACCATGTCTAATTAAAAATACTCCAAGTATAGTATCTGTCCATCTTTCTTACTGAGTGACTATCTTCTGACTGGATGAATTCCTTTTCAACTAAATTGGGTTAATCTGACCCATCTCTAATTTACTCAATCCAGACTCTGAGAATCTAGTTTTATTTCTTTCTTTTTTTCAATAGGATTGCTAATTTTCTGTTAGTCTATTCTTACACTTTGTCAGTATCTTTTTCTTTTTTAATTTTTATTTTACTTTTTACTTTTACAGAGTTTTGTTGTTTACAGATATGTATGATCCCAGATTAGTCATATGTATATCCCCTCCCATCCCACCCCTCTCTCTCTTTTTTAAACATGAGACAGTCTAGATGACATCTGAAGAATAAAATTCTTTTCATGCAACAACATTCAGCTGACAGATGACCATATGACACCCTTCAAACAGTACAATATGTCACTATCAGAACACGACTGCTGGGAAGTATATATTCAAGGTAATATTTAATGTTCGAGTCAAAACATAATGGAATTATACCAGCACTTAGTATGAACACACATAAAGAGAGGAAAAAACATGCCTCACTTAAAAATTATGTGTTTGGGTTACAAAAAGGGAGAAAAATTGTTATATTTTATAAACAAGAGCCAGCTAATCATGTCTTAGCTCTAGAATCAAATGCAAAACAAATACAAAGTTTGGTTTTTTTTCCTCCTAGGATGAAGAAAAATGATAAAGTTAACCTCTCTGCTTCCTTTTAATGTCACACTAAAATTTATTCCATAAAATTAAGATTGCGGCAGCGCCTGATATAACCACTCCAGCCCTACTCGATTCAAGGCCTGGAGCCTTGCCACTCTGTAAAGGACAAGATGGAGGAAAGAATAGATCTGAGATATTCAATTCTTTCACTTTAGAAGTTGAACATAAAACTTAATATGAAGTTCCTTTTCTAATAATGCACAGAGTTGGAGGGTGACCAGGAAGACCAGGGAATTATTTAACTTTTCTAAACTTGTTTCCCCATCTGTCAAGTGCAATAAGATGATTTTTTTTTTTCCCCCAAAAGCATCTCCCAGCTCTGTCTCCATTACCATCTCACCAGCACTTCCCAGTTCAGGTTTATCACCTTTGACTGGAACTGTCCCAAGTGCTGCTGGTTACTCCCTCTGGCCGCATGCTCTTTTTCCTCCCTCATTTACTCCCAGGAAGATCAAACTTATACCTTCAGATTCAATTTTTTTTCATGACTCTACACTGCCTTTGCCATAAAGTCCAACCCCTAAACACTGGCATTTGATTTCGACCTGACATTCTATCTAAACTTCTCTCCTGACCCTCTTTTACCGGCTCTGCTGAAATCACCTTGTGAATGCCTCTCTTCTTCATTCATGTGTTCCTTGAAGGAGGGAGGTGTCTTACTCAATACGCCAGAGCCCAGCTCTGGACCAGCACAAAACAACCATTCATTAAGTGCTTTTTTTAAAAAAAATACATGCACTCCAATGTTCACTGCAGCACTGTTTACAATAGCCAAGGAAGCAACCTAAATGTCCAGCAACAAAGGAATGCATAAAGAAAATATGATACATACATACAATGGAATATTACTCAGACATTAAAATAAGAATAATGCCATTTGCAGCAATATGGATAGATTCAGAGATTATCATACTGAGTGAAGTCAGAGAAAGACACATATCATATGCTATGGCTTATATGTGGAATCTTAAAAAAAAAAAAAAAGAGGGGTAGAAATAACTTATCTACAAAACAGAAATAAAGACGTAGAAAACAAACTACCCCTGCTTACTAGAGGGAGGGGGGAACTGGAAGATTGGGATTGAGATATACATACTACTTACATTAAATAGATAATAAGGACCTAGTCTATACCAGAGTGACGTCTATTCAATACTCCATAAGGGGCTATATGGGAAAACAATCTAAAAAAGAGTGTGTATATGTATATGTATGTTGACTCTTTGTGGGCCCCTCATACTTAAGGCTCCTCTGTCCATGGAATTTTCTAGACAAGAATACTGGAGCAGGTTGCCATTTCTTACTCCAGATGTCTCTTTTTTGTTTGCCTTTTTTTTTTTTTTTAAATTTTTATTTTACTTTTTGCTTTTACAAAGTTTTGTTGTTCACAGATATGTATGATCCCGGATTAGTCACATGTGTATCCCCCCATCCCACCCCTCCAGGCCGTTGCACAGCACCCCTGCAGGATCCCCTTTTTCTCACAGCGCAATGACAATAGCTATCTTTTTCACTTATGATAGTATAGGTTTTCATGCCGACTCAGGGATCAAACCCTCACCTCTTGTGTCTCCTGCGTTGGCAGGCAGATTCTTTACCACTAGCATAACCTGGCAAGCCCCTGCGCATGTATAACTGATTCATTTTGCTGTACACCAGAAACTAATACTAAGCTGTAAATCAACTGTACTCCAATAAGAAAACAAAAATCAAAATAAATTAACGAAAAGGAGTAGAATGCTAACACTAACTCTCCTACAGTCCTCAGGCTGTATCTCCCCAGAACTACTTCTTATCATCTTTGCCAAGCCCTGAATATCTGGTCTTGCTGTTCTCTCCAATTAGGGTGTCCTTCTATCCTTTTCTACTTGGTAGAACCACACTTGCCCACCAAGCCCTGCTCAAGGATCACACTGCCTGTGGCATCTTCTCTGAGTCTGAGTGCAGAACTCAAACCTTCTCCCTCAAGGTTTCCTTTATTTTGAGTTTGCCATGACTTTATTTCTATATTTGCTTCCTTAACTTGACTGGAAAAGTTCACAAAAACAAGGACCATAATCACTTCGTGGTATTTGCAGTGTCTACAGGGTATAGTGCTCAATAAATAATGACATAAATGCCCACATGATGGATTAGCATGCAAAAGAGTGATAAATTGTAATTTCTGTGAGAGGCACTTATAATGTGGAAGCTACCAGCACACCAACCCTTCACTCTGGGAACTTTGGGGGACCACGTGGCACAGCTCCTTCCCACAGCTCTTCCCCTCTTGTCCTGCCCTCTCTAGAGGATTTACAGGCGAGTGCAGGGAACCGCCAGGCAATTACTCTGCACCTGGAAGCCTGAGTTGAAGTTACTTTCTGGTCTCTTGTGATGTATAGTATGTGGGATAACCTAGTGGAATCTCCCCACCATTACCAGCCATTTACACCAGAAAAATGGACAATCTAACACTGTGACTGGATAGAGGCATAGAGGTTCTCCCTGGGTCAACTACAGACCTCTGAAGTTTGCCAGCATTAGGGGTAAGGTTGAAGGAGAGAATGTCTTTTTCTTTACTTGGGCAACTACTATCCTAAACACTCAACCCCAGACATCCAGCTACCTTTGTAGACACTGGAATAGGCATTTCTCTCACAGACAGGACATTCTAGAGCCTATGATCTTAAGATGGTTAAGAATTATCTGTATTCATCTGATTTGCATAGACCAAACTCTGGGTAGGAAAATCATGTAAATAGGTGTGAACCTTTGAGTTACAGCAAATTAAAAATCATGAGGCCAAGGTCCCTTTCCTAGCTTGAAAGGCAAACCAACTGAGGTCCAGGTTCCTTGTTGGTTTCTCTTCAACATGAACGTTTCTAACTTAAGATCAAAGGGCCAGGAACTACTTCTTATCATCTTTGCCAAGCCCTGAATATCTGGTCTTGCTGTTCTCTCCAATTAGGGTGTCCTTCTATCCTTTTCTACTTGGTAGAACCACACTTGCCCACCAAGCCCTGCTCAAGGATCACACTGCCTGTGGCATCTTCTCTGAGTCTGAGTGCAGAACTCAAACCTTCTCCCTCAAGGTTTCCTTTATTTTGAGTTTGCCATGACTTTATTTCTATATTTGCTTCCTTAACTTGACTGGAAAAGTTCACAAAAACAAGGACCATAATCACTTCGTGGTATTTGCAGTGTCTACAGGGTATAGTGCTCAATAAATAATGACATAAATGCCCACATGATGGATTAGCATGCAAAAGAGTGATAAATTGTAATTTCTGTGAGAGGCACTTATAATGTGGAAGCTACCAGCACACCAACCCTTCACTCTGGGAACTTTGGGGGACCACGTGGCACAGCTCCTTCCCACAGCTCTTCCCTCTTGTCCTGCCCTCTCTAGAGGATTTACAGGCGAGTGCAGGGAACCGCCAGGCAATTACTCTGCACCTGGAAGCCTGAGTTGAAGTTACTTTCTGGTCTCTTGTGATGTATAGTATGTGGGATAACCTAGTGGAATCTCCCCACCATTACCAGCCATTTACACCAGAAAAATGGACAATCTAACACTGTGACTGGATAGAGGCACAGAGGTTCTCCCTGGGTCAACTACAGACCTCTGAAGTTTGCCAGCATTAGGGGTAAGGTTGAAGGAGAGAATGTCTTTTTCTTTACTTGGGCAACTACTATCCTAAACACTCAACCCCAGACATCCAGCTACCTTTGTAGACACTGGAATAGGCATTTCTCTCACAGACAGGACATTCTAGAGCCTATGATCTTAAGATGGTTAAGAATTATCTGTATTCATCTGATTTGCATAGACCAAACTCTGGGTAGGAAAATCATGTAAATAGGTGTGAACCTTTGAGTTACAGCAAATTAAAAATCATGAGGCCAAGGTCCCTTTCCTAGCTTGAAAGGCAAACCAACTGAGGTCCAGGTTCCTTGTTGGTTTCTCTTCAACATGAACGTTTCTAACTTAAGATCAAAGGGCCAGGTTAAATCAACCCTGGCAGCACACATTAGATCAACAGGAAGACCACATGTGACCACAGTCAAGACTGACCACAAGCATTTAAAAATGACCTGCAATGCCATCATCACTAAGAGTGCATATTTTCTTCACTAGGTCATCCAGTTGCCAAAGAGAAGTTAGAATACATCGTTGTGAATAGTACATGCCGATGTCCATGTGATTCCATTAATGTCACTTACTGTTATATGCATTGTCTCGCCAAGCCTGTGAACTCCGACAATCATGTTTAAAGCTTCAGTTCAGTCTCTCAGTCATGTTCGACTCTTTGTGACCCCATGGACTGCAGCACGCCAGGTTTCCCTGTCCTTGGCGTAAAGTTTAGTCAATGTTTCAAACCTGGCAAATGTTTTTACAACTCAATCGAAATGTAATTATAATAAAATAAACAATGAAATTTAACAAATGTCACCAAACCTGTTGACAAATAGGTCCCAATACAGAGAAAAATACAAAAGAACAAATCATTGTTTTCTCTTACACCTAGCCACAGTTATCCACCACGAATTGATGATTTCCTAAAGATAGAGGGTTACATAAACAAATGTTTGGAATTACAAGTAGATATATAAATTGGCCCCCAGTGCAAACACCTGCCCATTGGTCATTTCTGTTCAAGATACTGCCTTGAGATAATATGAAAAGATAAGCCTGCTCTTCTCTCTTTTTAAGAAGGGTTCTAGGGAATGAAAGAGATGGTAATATGAATTGTTTATATTCAGTTTCCTATTGGGGCAGCTATGATGAGATAAGAAATGTGCTTACTGAAAGGCAGGCACTCAAATTTTAGGGACTAAGCCTCTTTCTTCTCTCACCTAAAAAGAGGAAACAAATTGCTGACTGTCACTAGCAGATTAAGCTAATTCCTATGATAGAAGATAGACACCAAGAGTTTCTTCACCATACACTGATTTAAATCATTGTCCAGAATCATTTGGTCCTGCTTTTCCTTGAGCACTATTGTGTTTGCCCCCCAAAGCACAATCATGTATGTGTTCATTCTGGATACACACTAATCTGTTCATGGCTGCCTAACCCCCACCACCCTCCTTCAAAGATGGCCATTCAGAAGTGACCTATGGAGGGCGCTTAAAACCCATCACTCAAAGAGTCACATGGGTCCTCTGAAAATTAGCCATGGTAAGGCCGACATCAGGGCTTCTAACAGCTGTCTTAGCAGAGAGACTCCGACCCATAGCTGTGCCTCTGCCTGCTCTTGCCATGGTCGCTGTGTCAACCTGGATGCCAACTGCTGGCATAACCCGAGCAGATGCAGGACCCATATGTGCAACTCCAGATAAGATTTCCAAAGCTCTGGCATCTGGATGTCAGCTTTTCTTTCCTGGCCCCACAGCTGAATGTTCTGCTAGATCTGATTGTTTCTCTGCTGGGGGTCAGTCTGCTCTCACCCTGTTGTGCTCACTGGTGCTTTCTAGACTTCAGTGTGTTTGAAAACAATAAGCTAGATAATCACCTTACACCACAGCCCACCAGGAATTCACCTGTTTTGTGAGCTTTTGTAGTGAAGTCTACCAAGGGAAAATCTGAAAAAATATCAGTGCTATTTCCTCATTTCTTAATTTTAACCTCCATTGATTAGAAGCATAGGGTGCTGTGTCTAAAACAAGTATAGATAAGCTTATACTTGCATGCAACAGATTTCCAACAGAGGCAATTAGCATGCAAAGAAAATGCACAATGGCAGATACATTTGTGTGAGTGTTTCTGATTCTGTGGCAGCTTCCCCACAGCACGGGAACAGCTGTGTCACAGGCACCTACCCTGAAAAAAAAAAAAGCAAGAGAGGGTCTCCGTCTCCTCATCACCTCTCCTTGCTTGCTCCTTTGCAAATGAGCCAATGGATGAACGTTTCCTTCCAGGTGGGAGTAACAAAATGAGGAAAAGAGATACTTCCCAAGTGTGAATAGTCATAGATTAAAAATGCTAAAGCCTTCCTCCAGGGAGAAAGAATAGCTTGAAAATAAATTGACAATGACATGTCCTCATGCTCACCTGTGCCAGCTTTCCCAAAGTAAAGACCCTTCTTTCTCCTCAGACTAAGCCTTCTCCTTAGCAACTGATGAAAAGAATCTCCATCCTAATTGCCAGTGCATGGTCCATGCCTCAGTGAGAAAGAAATGGGAGAAATGAGCTTTGCTTGACCAATATGAACTCCATCCATTAGATCGCTAGGCAGTAGATGTCAACATAACACGCACACATGAGATTGTTTTAAAAGACACAGAAACTTGAAATGCATACTGTGTGCTGATCTTAAATTTAAATAATTTGATCTGAAAATAAATTAAAATCTCAAAGTCTGTGCATTGTATAAAAACTAAATCAAAATTCAGTATTATAATACACAATCTCTAGGTTTTAATTCTTTGAATATCCTAAGGTGGGTGCTTTCATTTAAAAATGAAACTGAGGGCTTCCCCTGGTGGTCCAGTGGGTAAGGACACCGCCTTGCAGTACAAGGGACGCTGGTTTGAGCCCTGGCCTGGGAAGATCCCACGTGCCGTGGAGCGACTGGACCGATGTGTCCAATTACCGAGCCGGAGTTCTGGAGCGCATGTGCCCAGAGCCGGCGCTGCAACAACAGAGGCCACTGCGATGGGAGGCCCACACGGGCCAAAGAACAAAGATGGATGAAATGGAGAAAAGAAAGACCAATAGAAGTGGCCCGCCCGCCCCCCCCCCCCAAACCCCATCCAAAATAAATAAATAAATAAATCTTAAAAAATAAATAAATAAAATAAAAATGAAACTGAGCCACTTTATCAACTACTACACATTGCTTAAACTGAACCTGATTGCTACTAACCACTTTAGCAAAAAATAACCTGTACTTGGTCTTTTAAGCCTAATTTATAAAATCTGAAAAATCTCAATCATTGCTATTTTAAATACATAAATGGAAAACAACAAAGACAAACACAGTCCTTTACTCCCTCAGTGACAGCATGCAGATCTCAAAGTTTATTTTGATTTTTAGTTTTTTTTTTAAACACTGAGGGAACAGCTGGCATATATTTTTATTCCTAATATTGACTTCTGGAGAAACAATTCATGTAAATAAAGCAGTAGATTATAACATATTGGTGGTGAGGTGGTGAGGGGGGGAACCCAGAAGGGTAAGTTTTTCCAGTTCTGAAAAAGCCTAGGAATAAAAAATCACCCCTGAATATTTTAGGCATGTAGAAGAGCTGACCAGCCCCCATGAAGTTGAAGCACCTCTATTCCTTTGTTTGATATTCTTCCTAAGTGCAGTCAAGTCTTTAGGATTTGTCCTCTCTTTCAAAGGGGTTTGACTTGGGCACAGTTAATCATCACTGTGATAAAGCAATTAAAGGTATTCATAATTAGGATCAAACTGAAAGTAAATAATCAGAAAATTAAGGGGAAAATGACATTATGATGGGGCTGTTTTCTCTTTAATGACCTCATAGCTGAGAAAGACATTCTCACATTGCTACATGGGGACTTGGGTACATAATGCATTAACCCTACCAGAAGCCCAGCATGTAAATGTCTACAAGAATGTAAGAATATATCTTGGAGTCACTGATTCGATCACTGACTTCTTAATAAGACTGCCCCAAACATAAGAGGCAATTAATGATCAATCTGTTAGAAGTTACGTGCATTCTTTACACAAATTTCAGTCTTTCTAAAAATGCATTAAGTACCTACTCAGAGCATAACACGCAGAAGACACAAAGATGAATGAAACATGATCCTCATCTTTTAGTTGCTTATGATCTAATAGGAGACACAAGACATGCATAAGGCTATTTTGCAATTTTTTCCCCTAAAACTACACATCGGTATGTTCATATATATTTAAATGGGGGTATTTGTAATTATGTGAAGGATAGCTATCCCTGAAAATGATATTGCATTTCTTAAGTTTCACTCAATTGTAAATGTAATCATTGGAATTTAGGATCCTGCCTCTAGGCCTGATTTTATCATTACGGTGTGTGTGCATTGGTCGCCTCAGTCCTGTCTGACTCTGTGTGACCCTACCAACCATAGCCTATCAGGCTCCTCTGTCCATGAAATTGCCCAGGCAGGAACACTGGAGTGGTCTCCAAGAGATCTTCACAACCCAGGAATCAAATCCACATCTCTTATACCTCCTACATTGGCAGACAGGTTCTTCACCACTGGTGCCACCTGGGACATCCCATCATTCCAGACTAGGATACAAAGATTCATTGGAAATTCTTTGAGAGATGGAACATTAATCTGTTTTTTGTATGCCTTATTATAGCAAGTTATCCTTGAATTGACCCTCTTTTTTTCTCCTAAGTGCAGTCAAGTCTTTAGGATTTGTCCTCTCTTTCAAAGGGTTTGACTTGGGCACAGTTAATCATCACTGTGATAAAGCAATTAAAGGTATTCATAATTAGGATCAAACTGAAAGTAAATAATCAGAAAATTAAGGGAAAATGACATTATGATGGGGCTGTTTCTCTTTAATGACCTCATAGCTGAGAAAGACATTCTCACATTGCTACATGGGGACTTGGGTACATAATGCATTAACCCTACCAGAAGCCCAGCATGTAAATGTCTACAAGAATGTAAGAATATATCTTGGAGTCACTGATTCGATCACTGACTTCTTAATAAGACTGCCCCAAACATAAGAGGCAATTAATGATCAATCTGTTAGAAGTTACGTGCATTCTTTACACAAATTTCAGTCTTTCTAAAAATGCATTAAGTACCTACTCAGAGCATAACACGCAGAAGACACAAAGATGAATGAAACATGATCCTCATCTTTTAGTTGCTTATGATCTAATAGGAGACACAAGACATGCATAAGGCTATTTTGCAATTTTTTCCCCTAAAACTACACATCGGTATGTTCATATATATTTAAATGGGGGTATTTGTAATTATGTGAAGGATAGCTATCCCTGAAAATGATATTGCATTTCTTAAGTTTCACTCAATTGTAAATGTAATCATTGGAATTTAGGATCCTGCCTCTAGGCCTGATTTTATCATTACGGTGTGTGTGCATTGGTCGCCTCAGTCCTGTCTGACTCTGTGTGACCCTACCAACCATAGCCTATCAGGCTCCTCTGTCCATGAAATTGCCCAGGCAGGAACACTGGAGTGGTCTCCAAGAGATCTTCACAACCCAGGAATCAAATCCACATCTCTTATACCTCCTACATTGGCAGACAGGTTCTTCACCACTGGTGCCACCTGGGACATCCCATCATTCCAGACTAGGATACAAAGATTCATTGGAAATTCTTTGAGAGATGGAACATTAATCTGTTTTTTGTATGCCTTATTATAGCAAGTTATCCTTGAATTCTTGTTCAATGTCAATAGTCAGGCTCAGTATTTCTCCTGCCCCTGCTAAACTGGTCTACATTTTAGAGACTCCATATATATATTTTTTCTAAGATGGATAACCTCACCAATACAAAAAGCAATGGACAGTCATATCAGTGGCAAAACCTGTCCCCACCAACCCTAGTGTCAATAATCTAGAAGAATCTCCAAGGATTGAGAAAACACATATAATTAAGATATTCATCAAAACAAATAATATAATGTCCATTTGGATTAATGTTGTAAGTTAAAGATCTCAAGGGGAATGCAGATATCAGCAGAAAAATAACTAAGTATATTTTAAACAGCTATTTTCAATGCATGTGACTAAAGAGAGAAATGCAGAACATGGAAACAAGTCAGAGCATCCTCTCCTACTTATGATTTCGTGTTAAACAAGGCATATTTTGGGACAAAACTGCTTTGTGCTTTTTCAAGCTTCTCAAGTTTCTCTGAAAATCAGGCTAACCTCTTCAGACATAGTTGCATGAGATGCTATTGAACACAGATTTGTTGATGTGGCCCAGAATGCTTTCTCCTCTCTTTCAGCCTCTGTAGGCTGCCTCAAGTCTCCATTTCTGTTAATGACCTATTGCTTCTGTCTGACTCAATACAGCCAGCTGGCTATGGAAATGCCAGGTCTCAGCAGGAGACAGCAAAATGGTCAGCAAACAGGGCTGAGCCATGTCATTTTCCTCAAATACTTTCCCAGAAATGGAATGACAAGGTATAAAATGCTGTCTTCTGCTGAGGGCAAATATTTCTTTATTAAACAAAAGTGCATATCCCTTAGTTTCCATTCAAACCACAGCTTAAAGTACGTCACCTGAAAAACGTCAACTGTAAAACAATTTTAATACCTACTATTTCTCTTATAATTCCTTTCTCTATCTCTTTCCCACTTCCACTTCTGGGTTCCAATCGCAGTTGCGCCAGCTACTAACAATTGGCAGCTACTAATCAAGTCCCTTCTCCACTCTGAACTTCAGTTTCATCCTTAAAATGGAAATAATAACAGTACCTAATTCAAAGATAGGTAAGGGGATCAATTGAGATTTTGCTTGTAAACCGCTCACTCAGTAAGCGCCTGATATAGACTGCCTAAACAAATGTGTGCTAATACAATGTTATTATTTTCCAAACTTTTGCATAGTTCTATAATTTAAGTTTGCATCCAGGGAACTGAGATCAGATGACTTTTTCCTTGTATACAGTCTTACACTTTCAATTTTAGAGGATCCAGGAGTTCCATTACTTCCATATGTTCTTAGCAGAATGAGTTTTCTCTATACAGAATTTCTATTATTTACATGTACTCCTTTAGATACTTAACAGTGAAGACACAGTGAGCAGTAGTGACTGAGGTATCCTGCCAATTTCAGTAGAAGATATGTCTTGAAAAGGGATTGTTCTATTTCATCCTGAAATTTCCCCCCAACTGAACACAATCTAAATGTATTCCAGTCTTCAGGTAAAGCCTGGTTAAATAATTACCAATTAGTGACCAACTTACAGCATAGAATCCCTAAATGGGTTAGTAACCTTCTAGTACTGAGAACAGTTTGATCTATAACAATCCAGTTCCATGTAAAAAATAATACAGCTTAACTGAGAATGTAACAAAGCTAATCATTCAGCAAAGGACACCGGTACCAACTCAAAGAACCAAGCTTGGGTACTTGAGAAAGACCCAACAATGCCTTTCAGAAGATTAAATGCTGTCAAAATTCTTGATTGGACTTTTACATTCAGTCCACCTAAATGTGATCTCAAGAGAGGATACAGTTGATCTCACCATGCATTATTAAATAGTTACTGAGTTTTATCTCCTATGTGACTACAATTCTAAAAGTATAATTTAAAATGTCATTGAACTATCCTTATGGATTAAAGATGCAATTAAAATAGTCACTGATGTTATCATTTGCCTTTGTATTTATGTAGAACTTGCAGGCTCCCCACTTACAAAAAAGAATTTTCCGTTTTTAGGTCAATTCTACCTTTGGTCTAATCTCTATACCAAGACTAAATGTCACCCGGGTTAATTGAATTAGTTTATCCAAAATAATAATCAGTACCTAATTCAAAGATAGGTAAGGGGATCAATTGAGATTTTGCTTGTAAACCGCTCACTCAGTAAGCGCCTGATATAGACTGCCTAAACAAATGTGTGCTAATACAATGTTATTATTTTCCAAACTTTTGCATAGTTCTATAATTTAAGTTTGCATCCAGGGAACTGAGATCAGATGACTTTTTCCTTGTATACAGTCTTACACTTTCAATTTTAGAGGATCCAGGAGTTCCATTACTTCCATATGTTCTTAGCAGAATGAGTTTTCTATACAGAATTTCTATTATTTACATGTACTCCTTTAGATACTTAACAGTGAAGACACAGTGAGCAGTAGTGACTGAGGTATCCTGCCAATTTCAGTAGAAGATATGTCTTGAAAAGGGATTGTTCTATTTCATCCTGAAATTTCCCCCCAACTGAACACAATCTAAATGTATTCCAGTCTTCAGGTAAAGCCTGGTTAAATAATTACCAATTAGTGACCAACTTACAGCATAGAATCCCTAAATGGGTTAGTAACCTTCTAGTACTGAGAACAGTTTGATCTATAACAATCCAGTTCCATGTAAAAAATAATACAGCTTAACTGAGAATGTAACAAAGCTAATCATTCAGCAAAGGACACCGGTACCAACTCAAAGAACCAAGCTTGGGTACTTGAGAAAGACCCAACAATGCCTTTCAGAAGATTAAATGCTGTCAAAATTCTTGATTGGACTTTTACATTCAGTCCACCTAAATGTGATCTCAAGAGAGGATACAGTTGATCTCACCATGCATTATTAAATAGTTACTGAGTTTTATCTCCTATGTGACTACAATTCTAAAAGTATAATTTAAAATGTCATTGAACTATCCTTATGGATTAAAGATGCAATTAAAATAGTCACTGATGTTATCATTTGCCTTTGTATTTATGTAGAACTTGCAGGCTCCCCACTTACAAAAAAAGAATTTTCCGTTTTTTTAGGTCAATTCTACCTTTGGTCTAATCTCTATACCAGACTAAATGTACTGAAACATTGCATCACCCTAAAATGAAGTATGAGAGTGGATTATTTCAGAGGGTATTTTTCTGATGCCCTCAAGGGTCACCTGCATTTTTTATATCTTTGGAAATAAGGGAAACAGCTGCTCCGACCTGACAATTTCTGTTGCAGTTATCCAGCCTCAGGAGCATTTGGCTAAGGCTCTACTCTGTGGGCAATCCGACCCTCAGCTACTTATTTTATTCAACCAGAATAATAAATGTTTATAATATTTTCAACCAATTTACCCTAATGTCTATTTTTACCAACAGAGATAAAGCAAACGGTATGACTTTTTCTTTCCTCGGGCAGAGTTCTATTCTGCCATCACAAAATAACACTGCCACATGCATTCCTTACCATGCAGTCCTAAATCATCAGATCCTGGGCTCTGGGAAGTGGCATCTACAAGGTGCTCCTGGACATTAATAAACACAGCTGGAATCTGGGTGATCAGAGGACATGCGACCCAGCTCCTGGGCTGGCTCACGGGCAGCTGCCTGCAGCTGAGAGAGGATGGAGTCTGGAGGTAATCCCTGGGACCCCCTAGCAGGACCCTGAGTGTGCCATCCTTTTACTGTTGCCTACAGCTCTTGGTTCTTAGGGTCTTTGATGGTTATAGTACTACCCATGTCTGGCGAACATGTATCAGCCATGATCTTTTTAGTTTCTCTCTTGACACCAGCAGTTCTTTCCACAACTGCTTGCAAGAGACAAGGATCACAATCCCATTTCGGGTGACTTACAGATAATCAAATGAAACAGAATCTCTGATGATGGAGAAACACTTGATTTTTACTTTCTTGGTTTTGCTTCCTGCATTTTTTGACCTTTCCACATATTTTTTTTTTTTTTTTGCAGTTAAAAAAAACCCCTATTTTTAAAACTTGACTACACATACATGTATGCACACACAAAAAAGCCAACTACATATGGATGCTTCTTCTACAATAATCTTTGTTTTAAAAAAGTTGGTGGAATCACCAACGACCTGCTATGTATAGGAAAGGGAACTTTACTCAGTACTCTATAATAACCCAAATGGGGAAAAATCTGAAAAATAATAGATACATATACCACTGAGCCACTTTGGTATACACCTGAAACAACACAACATTGTAAATCAACTGTATAATCCAATATCAAAAGAGTTAAATCAATAAAATAAAATTCTCTGGGGAAAAAGCTAGTGAGGTAGATTATAGATCTGACATTATCATATAAAACTGTTCAATTAAGTTCAACTTAGCTTTTATCCAGCCTCAGGAGCATTTGGCTAAGGCTCTACTCTGTGGGCAATCCGACCTCAGCTACTTATTTTATTCAACCAGAATAATAAATGTTTATAATATTTTCAACCAATTTACCCTAATGTCTATTTTACCAACAGAGATAAAGCAAACGGTATGACTTTTTCTTTCCTCGGGCAGAGTTCTATTCTGCCATCACAAAATAACACTGCCACATGCATTCCTTACCATGCAGTCCTAAATCATCAGATCCTGGGCTCTGGGAAGTGGCATCTACAAGGTGCTCCTGGACATTAATAAACACAGCTGGAATCTGGGTGATCAGAGGACATGCGACCCAGCTCCTGGGCTGGCTCACGGGCAGCTGCCTGCAGCTGAGAGAGGATGGAGTCTGGAGGTAATCCCTGGGACCCCCTAGCAGGACCCTGAGTGTGCCATCCTTTTACTGTTGCCTACAGCTCTTGGTTCTTAGGGTCTTTGATGGTTATAGTACTACCCATGTCTGGCGAACATGTATCAGCCATGATCTTTTAGTTTCTCTCTTGACACCAGCAGTTCTTTCCACAACTGCTTGCAAGAGACAAGGATCACAATCCCATTTCGGGTGACTTACAGATAATCAAATGAAACAGAATCTCTGATGATGGAGAAACACTTGATTTTTACTTTCTTGGTTTTGCTTCCTGCATTTTTTGACCTTTCCACATATTTTTTTTTTTTTGCAGTTAAAAAAAACCCCTATTTTTAAAACTTGACTACACATACATGTATGCACACACAAAAAAGCCAACTACATATGGATGCTTCTTCTACAATAATCTTTGTTTTAAAAAAGTTGGTGGAATCACCAACGACCTGCTATGTATAGGAAAGGGAACTTTACTCAGTACTCTATAATAACCCAAATGGGGAAAAATCTGAAAAATAATAGATACATATACCACTGAGCCACTTTGGTATACACCTGAAACAACACAACATTGTAAATCAACTGTATAATCCAATATCAAAAGAGTTAAATCAATAAAATAAAATTCTCTGGGGAAAAAAGCTAGTGAGGTAGATTATAGATCTGACATTATCATATAAAACTGTTCAATTAAGTTCAACTTAGCTTTTATATTATTTAGAGATTTTAAAATACCTTAAACTATTTTGGATTTGATTCTTCTAAGCTAGACTTTCTGCAAGTGTATTTTATCAAATACTATTAAAGACCCTGAAGCTGGGAAAGACTGAGGGCGATAGGAGAAGGGGTTGACAGAGGATGAGATGGCTGGATAGCATCACCGATTCGATGGGCACGAACTTGGGCAAACACTGGGAGATAGTAAAGGACAGCCTGGAAGTGCTGCAGGTCATGGAATCACAAAACGTCAGACACAACTTAGTGACTGAAACAGCAACTGTTCCCAGATGACCACAGATGTCTGCCATCACCAAAACAAAGCACACGATCCACCCAACTCCCATCCCTAAACCGTCTTCAAACCCTGAGGACTTTATGAAGGACTGAGGACTTTATGAAGGACTTTATGAAGTTCTGGAGATTCAGAGGAGAAAGCGACCCTAGCCATCTTGACTGAGGGTTCTGGATAAATGATAATGAGCTGGAGTCACTCGGTTCTCTGACATTCTTACCTGCTGCTGGTGACAAGAATATAATGTTTACTACCATCAAGGGCTATTTTAAAGCCCAAAGAAAAAAATATCTGGCCCAGATTTGCAAATATCTTTATCATCATGGAATTATTCATATTCATATTTGACACATAGCCCTAAGATTTTCTAAGACCTCTATCCACTTTTAAAATTGAAAGTATAATTAACTTTCTGTTCTGCTTTAATCTCCAAATAATTCGACCACCCTTAGTGCCTGAGAAAGTATGAAAGATACGTTCCCCATACCTTGCAAACAATCTTCCTATCAGCAGGCCCCAAACAAAAACAGCCCAGTCACAATGATATAGCAACTTTACTCATTATAATAACCCAAATGGGGAAAAATCTGAAAAATAATAGATACATATACCACTGAGCCACTTTGGTATACACCTGAAACAACACAACATTGTAAATCAACTGTATAATCCAATATCAAAAGAGTTAAATCAATAAAATAAAATTCTCTGGGGAAAAAGCTAGTGAGGTAGATTATAGATCTGACATTATCATATAAAACTGTTCAATTAAGTTCAACTTAGCTTTTATATTATTTAGAGATTTTAAAATACCTTAAACTATTTTGGATTTGATTCTTCTAAGCTAGACTTTCTGCAAGTGTATTTTATCAAATACTATTAAAGACCCTGAAGCTGGGAAAGACTGAGGGCGATAGGAAAAGGGGGTTGACAGAGGATGAGATGGCTGGATAGCATCACCGATTCGATGGGCACGAACTTGGGCAAACACTGGGAGATAGTAAAGGACAGCCTGGAAGTGCTGCAGGTCATGGAATCACAAAACGTCAGACACAACTTAGTGACTGAAACAGCAACTGTTCCCAGATGACCACAGATGTCTGCCATCACCAAAACAAAGCACACGATCCACCCAACTCCCATCCCTAAACCGTCTTCAAACCCTGAGGACTTTATGAAGGACTGAGGACTTTATGAAGGACTTTATGAAGTTCTGGAGATTCAGAGGAGAAAGCGACCCTAGCCATCTTGACTGAGGGTTCTGGATAAATGATAATGAGCTGGAGTCACTCGGTTCTCTGACATTCTTACCTGCTGCTGGTGACAAGAATATAATGTTTACTACCATCAAGGGCTATTTTAAAGCCCAAAGAAAAAAATATCTGGCCCAGATTTGCAAATATCTTTATCATCATGGAATTATTCATATTCATATTTGACACATAGCCCTAAGATTTTCTAAGACCTCTATCCACTTTTAAAATTGAAAGTATAATTAACTTTCTGTTCTGCTTTAATCTCCAAATAATTCGACCACCCTTAGTGCCTGAGAAAGTATGAAAGATACGTTCCCCATACCTTGCAAACAATCTTCCTATCAGCAGGCCCCAAACAAAAACAGCCCAGTCACAATGATATAGCAGCCCTGTTTGCCTCCCTTGCTCTATATAGTCTTACCCAGTGTGACCACACTAGGAGAATGTAGGTGTGAGGCTAGGACCTCAAACTAGCCCCCACCCAGAGACACACATGAAAACCAAACTTACAAGGTATCTGTGTGGTGGGTGAACCAAACTTACAAGGTATCTGTGTGGTGGTGGGGATTTTAAGCTTGTAGCC
The DNA here is from genome assembly GCA_022376925.1 of Tragulus kanchil. Classification (NCBI taxonomy): domain Eukaryota; kingdom Metazoa; phylum Chordata; class Mammalia; order Artiodactyla; family Tragulidae; genus Tragulus; species Tragulus kanchil. The sequence goes on from JAIOJX010000024.1 coordinate 99,678,590, forward strand.
ACAGGAAATGGTCACTAATTGTTCTCAAACTGGCTAACTTCCAGGGTGCAGTCTGTTACCCATGGTCAAGTTTTGCAGAATATTCGCTGTGTGTCAGGTATCGTGTGAGTGTCTCATCTATAATTCCCACAATCGTCTCTAAGGTAAGAACTGCTACCACCTCCATCTAGAGGAAACTAAGGCTTAGAGAGTTTAAAAAGATTACCCAAGTCAACAAAACTAAGGACAGGGATTCCAAGCTACTAGGTTATGTTACACTGAATCGTGTTCGTCTGTTTTGGTTTTGGTCTTCCCTATTCACAATGGGAATGCTGGGAGGCAAAACCCTCACTCACTTTTCTATCTTGGTATTTTCTCTGTTCTCCAATCAAACTAGGTATTCAGTAAATATTTACTAAACTGAAGCTTCAGTTTAATATTTTTTACACTTATGGTCTCATTTCCTTGATTCTGGCTACTTAAGACAATCAATTTTGTGACTAGAAAGTCCCCACCTATAATCACTACTAGTTGCAGTCAGGTGGCTCAGTGGTAAAGAATTCACCTGCCAATGCAGGAGACACAGGAGGCATGAGTTCGATCCTTGGGTCAGGAAGATACCCTGGAGGAAGAAATGCAAACCCACTCCACTGTGCTATCTGTGAAGACCAATAAATAGAAATACCATTTATGTAAACAGGTAATTTAGATTCTGTTCAGTGAAATTTATTTATCTTGCTTTAAATCCAATAGGACTTTAGTGATAACACTCCCATATTCCTGTGTGGTAATACTCCTGATAAGCATGAATAGTTTTCTTTAAAAACTTGGCCACTGTTCTAGACTACACAACATATAGACAGAAATACTAGCAGATGATTATTAAACATCTTCTATATGCCAGGTTCCGTACTAAACATGTTTAGCCATACGATTTCCTTCAATCCTCACAACATGCCTGTGAGGAAACCTTCTACTACTGTTTTCCCCATTTTAAAGATGAAGAAACTGAGGCTTAGAGAGGGTAAGAGGAGGTCTTGGCAAGAGGTTCACAGTTAATAAGCACATCACAATGTGAGCTCAAAGTGGTTGGATGCCAAAGTGCATGCATGAAAACTCGGCCACGTACATAGAAAACACAGATCAAAATAGGGCTGACAATACAAAGGAGAGAGTGGTCCCTCACTCTGGGATTAAATGTAACTTTGGTAATAATCTATTCATTCATTCATTTATTCATCAATTACTCCTTAGGCATCTATTACATACAGGACTCAACTTTTAAACTACTACTATTATTACCACTCAATTTGCTCCATCTCTGAAGGATGCAGGATGCTTACATCAAATTTAATGAAATCTGAACCTTTTCAAGAAAAGTTTCGGGAGGTATTTTTCCAGATTGTGGGAAGTAAACCCTAACACCCCTTTCTGTTTTTTATACAATGAATTACAGCAACAATGACTTTTAAAATGAGTTTTTAAACTTGCACAACCACAAAATATTTTCTCATACTCAATCATGAATATGACTTTATAGGATTTAGATTCATTTTGAAAAATACACTTTTCCCACAAAGAAAAATTCTAAGGCTATATAGGATTGTGAAATAATGCTTGAGTTGTCACCCTCTGTGTGCTTCAGTTTTTCAGTTTTGAGAACGGAGACTTAATGAAACATATATTCTTGAGTTCATGTGAAGGCCAGTGAGATAATTTTTGGCAAACCACACCAAGATTGCCCAATGAAACTGATTTCATAATGACGCAACATTAATTGAGATAGAAAATACATGCTGAGGTCAGAGAGATGTCTGCTTTATCGAAGCCCAGCAACTTAGAAGAAAGGCAGACAACAGATTCAAGTGGCTCCTCAGATATTAGTTTGGTTAACCAGATAAGGGGCAAAATGCATCTTTTTAGTAAATGCTATTTTAAAAGTGGACTTTAGTGATAACACTCCCATATTCCTGTGTGGTAATACTCCTGATAAGCATGAATAGTTTTCTTTAAAACTTGGCCACTGTTCTAGACTACACAACATATAGACAGAAATACTAGCAGATGATTATTAAACATCTTCTATATGCCAGGTTCCGTACTAAACATGTTTAGCCATACGATTTCCTTCAATCCTCACAACATGCCTGTGAGGAAACCTTCTACTACTGTTTTCCCCATTTTAAAGATGAAGAAACTGAGGCTTAGAGAGGGTAAGAGGAGGTCTTGGCAAGAGGTTCACAGTTAATAAGCACATCACAATGTGAGCTCAAAGTGGTTGGATGCCAAAGTGCATGCATGAAAACTCGGCCACGTACATAGAAAACACAGATCAAAATAGGGCTGACAATACAAAGGAGAGAGTGGTCCCTCACTCTGGGATTAAATGTAACTTTGGTAATAATCTATTCATTCATTCATTTATTCATCAATTACTCCTTAGGCATCTATTACATACAGGACTCAACTTTTAAACTACTACTATTATTACCACTCAATTTGCTCCATCTCTGAAGGATGCAGGATGCTTACATCAAATTTAATGAAATCTGAACCTTTTCAAGAAAAGTTTCGGGAGGTATTTTTCCAGATTGTGGGAAGTAAACCCTAACACCCCTTTCTGTTTTTTATACAATGAATTACAGCAACAATGACTTTTAAAATGAGTTTTTAAACTTGCACAACCACAAAATATTTTCTCATACTCAATCATGAATATGACTTTATAGGATTTAGATTCATTTTGAAAAATACACTTTTCCCACAAAGAAAAATTCTAAGGCTATATAGGATTGTGAAATAATGCTTGAGTTGTCACCCTCTGTGTGCTTCAGTTTTTCAGTTTTGAGAACGGAGACTTAATGAAACATATATTCTTGAGTTCATGTGAAGGCCAGTGAGATAATTTTTGGCAAACCACACCAAGATTGCCCAATGAAACTGATTTCATAATGACGCAACATTAATTGAGATAGAAAATACATGCTGAGGTCAGAGAGATGTCTGCTTTATCGAAGCCCAGCAACTTAGAAGAAAGGCAGACAACAGATTCAAGTGGCTCCTCAGATATTAGTTTGGTTAACCAGATAAGGGGCAAAATGCATCTTTTTAGTAAATGCTATTTTAAAAGTTATAATTCATTCATATGTATATTTCAGCTTACACCCATGTGAGTTACTAATAAAAGTTGTGAATTAACTTCCAACATGAAAAAGATTTTCCTAATGTCAATGCTGCTATCTTATCTGAGCTAAGGATATGGAAGAGGAGAATAGACAAATTTCTGCTTCTCCTTCCTTTCTTTTTAAATAAAAGTACACTAAACCTTACATCTGATTGTTTTACAGCTCAATTGATAAGGTGTGTTCCTCTTTTTTTGTTCAAGAAAATTTAAAAGCAACTAATTTAAATATGCAAAATTATCTTGAGTTGTTCATACGTGAACTTAAAAGCCGTGCAACACAGGAAAATTAAGTAATTATGCCTCCAAGTTATTTACTGCAATTAAGCTCATTTATCATATGCAAATTAGTGCAAACTGGTCTCATTAGTTACTAAATTACTCAATATGAGCTGAACAATGTAGCACTCCAGTTTGTAATGAAAAATCCCTGTAGAGGCAAGCAGTATCAATTAAGCTAATTTGCATATGCAAATATATTCGCTAACTTTCTCTTTTTCTATATTTAGTTTTACATTTTCTTACCATTCTGGATCATAGGAAACTGCAGGGTCACTCACCTTTTTCTCTTTCCTCTATTACAGCTAGAGAATAGCACTACTAGACGAGTTTTATTTTATTCAATTGGATATCACTTTGCCATCTAGGGCCATATGGAGTAAGAAGATGCACCTTCCCTAGAGACAATCATTTCTTTAATACTTGCAAGTTCCAATAAAATAATGAGTGAAATTCTAATCCATCAATAAACAGAAAATACACTTAATATATCATACTCTCTCACAGAACTCTTTTGAAAACACTGCCATTAAATGTAAAATGAATGTTGATTTGGCTAGGCAACATCTTAAGTAGTAATTTTTATGTTTATATTAGTCAATTTTTGAGCTGTTTTGTGTATTATTCACTTTTCTCTGCCCAAAGGTTTGAATTGTACTGTCAACATATTATTGTCTCTTGCTGGATGCAATTAGAAGAAAGGCAGACAACAGATTCAAGTGGCTCCTCAGATATTAGTTTGGTTAACCAGATAAGGGCAAAATGCATCTTTTAGTAAATGCTATTTTAAAAGTTATAATTCATTCATATGTATATTTCAGCTTACACCCATGTGAGTTACTAATAAAAGTTGTGAATTAACTTCCAACATGAAAAAGATTTTCCTAATGTCAATGCTGCTATCTTATCTGAGCTAAGGATATGGAAGAGGAGAATAGACAAATTTCTGCTTCTCCTTCCTTTCTTTTTAAATAAAAGTACACTAAACCTTACATCTGATTGTTTTACAGCTCAATTGATAAGGTGTGTTCCTCTTTTTTTGTTCAAGAAAATTTAAAAGCAACTAATTTAAATATGCAAAATTATCTTGAGTTGTTCATACGTGAACTTAAAAGCCGTGCAACACAGGAAAATTAAGTAATTATGCCTCCAAGTTATTTACTGCAATTAAGCTCATTTATCATATGCAAATTAGTGCAAACTGGTCTCATTAGTTACTAAATTACTCAATATGAGCTGAACAATGTAGCACTCCAGTTTGTAATGAAAAATCCCTGTAGAGGCAAGCAGTATCAATTAAGCTAATTTGCATATGCAAATATATTCGCTAACTTTCTCTTTTTCTATATTTAGTTTTACATTTTCTTACCATTCTGGATCATAGGGAAACTGCAGGGTCACTCACCTTTTTCTCTTTCCTCTATTACAGCTAGAGAATAGCACTACTAGACGAGTTTTATTTTATTCAATTGGATATCACTTTGCCATCTAGGGCCATATGGAGTAAGAAGATGCACCTTCCCTAGAGACAATCATTTCTTTAATACTTGCAAGTTCCAATAAAATAATGAGTGAAATTCTAATCCATCAATAAACAGAAAATACACTTAATATATCATACTCTCTCACAGAACTCTTTTGAAAACACTGCCATTAAATGTAAAATGAATGTTGATTTGGCTAGGCAACATCTTAAGTAGTAATTTTTATGTTTATATTAGTCAATTTTTGAGCTGTTTTGTGTATTATTCACTTTTCTCTGCCCAAAGGTTTGAATTGTACTGTCAACATATTATTGTCTCTTGCTGGATGCAATTAAAGAAGATGTTAATAACAGATGTGGCATTCTCCATTCCTACTCCAACACAGTTACAAGTAGCTCTTTTGCCTATGGACCTACTTTCTCTAAAGAATCTTCCTAGTCTTCTACAATTGATTTTAGTCTTCATACACTGAAGCAATGCTATGGCTAGAAATACTTAAAATGTTAACAGAGATACAAAACGTCACAAAGTATTTTAACTTTATTTCCCTTACTGCACTAATTTTTAAGTATTTCTGATGAAGAACTTACACTTTCTCATTGGTTTAACAAGAATTCTGAAAGACTGAAACAGTATGTAGACCAACCATGATTGCAGGGTACGTCCTTATCTCCAAACAATCTTCAAACTATGATTAAAAATGGAAACACAGAAATTTAAATGTAAACTCTAATCTTATTTTACTCTAAATGTGATCTACAACATCCTCTTTTAAACCTAGGCTTCTCTTTTACTTCTACTCTCTAATCCACGCTTGAAGGTGTTAAGCGAAGGAAAAACCACATGATTGAAACCTGACATTTCACTGAAATCTGTAATGTCATCCATTTTACACACGCAAATCTCTGATGATTTAGCTTACCAGGCAGAAATACAGTTACATTTGAATTCATCTGTTATCCATCCATTTTAAGAAAATACACACTATAGTTAAACTGGCCTGCTAAGGTGATGACCGTGTCTTCTACCAAAGAGTTGTTCTACTAAAAATAATTCTAGAAATTTAGCTGGGAAAGACAAGCACTCAGCACACCTGCCCAGTCTTTATTTTATTCAATTGGATATCACTTTGCCATCTAGGGCCATATGGAGTAAGAAGATGCACCTTCCCTAGAGACAATCATTTCTTTAATACTTGCAAGTTCCAATAAAATAATGAGTGAAATTCTAATCCATCAATAAACAGAAAATACACTTAATATATCATACTCTCTCACAGAACTCTTTTGAAAACACTGCCATTAAATGTAAAATGAATGTTGATTTGGCTAGGCAACATCTTAAGTAGTAATTTTTATGTTTATATTAGTCAATTTTTGAGCTGTTTTGTGTATTATTCACTTTTCTCTGCCCAAAGGTTTGAATTGTACTGTCAACATATTATTGTCTCTTGCTGGATGCAATTAAAGAAGATGTTAATAACAGATGTGGCATTCTCCATTCCTACTCCAACACAGTTACAAGTAGCTCTTTTGCCTATGGACCTACTTTCTCTAAAGAATCTTCCTAGTCTTCTACAATTGATTTTAGTCTTCATACACTGAAGCAATGCTATGGCTAGAAATACTTAAAATGTTAACAGAGATACAAAACGTCACAAAGTATTTTAACTTTATTTCCCTTACTGCACTAATTTTTAAGTATTTCTGATGAAGAACTTACACTTTCTCATTGGTTTAACAAGAATTCTGAAAGACTGAAACAGTATGTAGACCAACCATGATTGCAGGGTACGTCCTTATCTCCAAACAATCTTCAAACTATGATTAAAAATGGAAACACAGAAATTTAAATGTAAACTCTAATCTTATTTTACTCTAAATGTGATCTACAACATCCTCTTTTAAACCTAGGCTTCTCTTTACTTCTACTCTCTAATCCACGCTTGAAGGTGTTAAGCGAAGGAAAAACCACATGATTGAAACCTGACATTTCACTGAAATCTGTAATGTCATCCATTTTACACACGCAAATCTCTGATGATTTAGCTTACCAGGCAGAAATACAGTTACATTTGAATTCATCTGTTATCCATCCATTTTAAGAAAATACACACTATAGTTAAACTGGCCTGCTAAGGTGATGACCGTGTCTTCTACCAAAGAGTTGTTCTACTAAAAAATAATTCTTTTAAGAACAATTATTTCCCTAGGTATGCTGGGAAAGACAAGCACTCACGCACCACTCTGCCCAGTCTTCCCTGGTCCACTCCCAGGCAGAGACCCTCTGGCGTTTTACTACTGGAATGCTCTCGGGGATTCTCTCTTGGTCTCCCTCAAAGGGTCTGCCCATAGGATTCTCCTTTAGTTTGGGGTTTGAATGTCCTATAATGCAAACATTTCTTAAACTCAGAAATAATGCAAGGTCAGTGACATATATATAGGAGGGTTCATGCCATATAAAGAAGTCCAAAACTAACATTTGGGTATCACACTTCCACCACTATCTCCCTTTAGAGAATTTGTTATAGAATACTTTTATTCTCCCAGGATTTCACTTAAATAATAATTACAGTTCTGTATTATTTTTATACAAATAAGTGGTTACTTATGATTATATTCATCCAACTCATAAAATTTTCATTATTATAATAGCGAGAACTAGTTATGGATAAGACCATCCTTCAATCACTAACAGTTATTAGTAGTGATACATGTTACTCAATGTCAGTAACTTAACAGATACTTTTCAGTAGTTCACTGTAATGTGTTTATGATAAATACCAACATATAACCTTAAAACCTATCACATACAAGGTCTGATTTGACAGCTTTGACACCTGTGAGTTAAGTAAAGCAGAAAGACTATGGAGTATGCAAAACAGTACTACAATTTCATATAATGATTATATAAGCTTTATTTACAGAATTAAAAAATCAAACCCTTCTGCTAAGGGCATGCAAAAAAAATTTTAAGGAAAGTCATTCCACTAGTTACATGCTAATCTTATTTTACTCTAAATGTGATCTACAACATCCTCTTTAAACCTAGGCTTCTTTTACTTCTCTCTAATCCACGCTTGAAGGTGTTAAGCGAAGGAAAAACCACATGATTGAAACCTGACATTTCACTGAAATCTGTAAGGTCATCCATTTTACACGCAAATCTCTGATGATTTAGCTTACCAGGCAGAAATACAGTTACATTTGAATTCATCTGTTATCCATCCATTTTAAGAAAATACACACTATAGTTAAACTGGCCTGCTAAGGTGATGACCGTGTCTTCTACCAAAGAGTTGTTCTACTAAAAAATAATTCTTTTAAGAACAATTATTTCCCTAGGTATGCTGGGAAAGACAAGCACTCACGCACCACTCTGCCCAGTCTTCCCTGGTCCACTCCCAGGCAGAGACCCTCTGGCGTTTTACTACTGGAATGCTCTCGGGGATTCTCTCTTGGTCTCCCTCAAAGGGTCTGCCCATAGGATTCTCCTTTAGTTTGGGGTTTGAATGTCCTATAATGCAAACATTTCTTAAACTCAGAAATAATGCAAGGTCAGTGACATATATATAGGAGGGTTCATGCCATATAAAGAAGTCCAAAACTAACATTTGGGTATCACACTTCCACCACTATCTCCCTTTAGAGAATTTGTTATAGAATACTTTTATTCTCCCAGGATTTCACTTAAATAATAATTACAGTTCTGTATTATTTTTATACAAATAAGTGGTTACTTATGATTATATTCATCCAACTCATAAAATTTTCATTATTATAATAGCGAGAACTAGTTATGGATAAGACCATCCTTCAATCACTAACAGTTATTAGTAGTGATACATGTTACTCAATGTCAGTAACTTAACAGATACTTTTCAGTAGTTCACTGTAATGTGTTTATGATAAATACCAACATATAACCTTAAAACCTATCACATACAAGGTCTGATTTGACAGCTTTGACACCTGTGAGTTAAGTAAAGCAGAAAGACTATGGAGTATGCAAAACAGTACTACAATTTCATATAATGATTATATAAGCTTTATTTACAGAATTAAAAAAAAAAATCCCTCAAACCCTTCTGCTAAGGGCATGCAAATAATTGAAGCACTCCATTCATAAATCTGGCACCCAAGGGAAAGTCATTCCACTAGTTAATTTTACGAGTTACAAAAATGCTCTTACCACTTTCTCTTTTGCTAACTTTGATAAAGTAAAATATGAATATTCTATCTGATTTCTAAACTGGGAAAAAAAAAAGGAAATAGCACTCACATTTTTTCATACTAAGGAGGCATGAAGTGAGAACAATGATGCCTAAAGAGAACTTTTAAAGCCGGAATCAAGTGAGAGTTTAGTCACAAGTACTATATTTAGAAAGATTTCACAAAATGACCTAAGGTTCTTGGACATTGACTTACTGTCACAAATAGCAGAGTCCTCAATCTTGAACCCTGGTCTCTAGTTCCTCCTCTGATGAATGAGTCAAAGAATAATAAAGCCAACTAAAACACCCTGAAAATGCCTCCACCTCATGGTCATACAGAAGCGAGGCTAGCACCCCTTGAATGTCTCATCTCTCCTGCAGAGAATGCCCCTGTGCTGAAATTCATGCCTGAAACAGTTATAGGCTCACGGGGGCTACAATAAGGGTCACAGCCAGTAGTGAGGCTTTTGTGAATATGGTAAAATGGTGAAAGAAAAATGGTGGCCCAGCACTAGTCTGGGCCACGGCTTTGCCTGTGTCTATCAGTATGGGACCATTACCCTAGAAAATAACCTTGCAGGAGTTGATTTTTACATTGATAGAATCACCATGATATTTATTTTCCCCACCTCAGTAGGAAATAAGTCATATTTTAATGGATCCATCGAACTTTCTAAAGTTTTTAAGTGAATATATAGCTAAAGAGCCTCTTGATGAAGGTGAATGAGGAGAGTGAAAAAGCTCGCTTAAAGCTCAGCACTCAGAGGGGTCAGGGATACACCTATGACTGATTGGGGATCATGTATAGCTGTGAACAACAAAACTCTGTAAAAGATATATAACAATAACTTTGCTGTACACCGAAACTAATATAACATTATAAACCAACTATGCCCCCAATTAAAAATAAAAACCTCAACATTCAAAAAACTAAAATCATGGCAATCCAGTCCAATAACTTCATGGCAAATAGATGGGTAAACAATGGAAACACTGGCACACTTTATTTTCTTGAGCTCCAAAATCACTGTGGATAGTGACTGCAGCCATAAAATAAAAGAGGTTTGTTTCTTGGAAGAAAAGCTATGACAAACCTAGACAGTGTATTCAAAAGCAGAGACATCACTTTGCTGACAGTTGTCCATATAGTCAAAGCTATGGATTTCCCATTAGTCAGGTATGGATGTGAGAGTTGGACCATAGGCTGAATGCCAAAGAACTGATGCCTTTGAATTGTGCTGGAGAAGACTTTTGAAGAGATCAAACCAGTCAATTCTAAAGGAAATCAACCCTGAATATTCACCGAAAGACTGATGCTGAAGCTGAAGCTCCAATACCTTGATCACCTGCTGCTAAGATCTGATTCATTGGAAAAGACTGATGCTGGGAAAGATTGACGAGAAGGAGAATGGGAATGTCTCCATCTCTACAGAAGGGGCTAGCACCCCTTGAATGTCTCATCTCTCCTGCAGAGAATGCCCCTGTGCTGAAATTCATGCCTGAAACAGTTATAGGCTCACGGGGGCTACAATAAGGGTCACAGCCAGTAGTGAGGCTTTTGTGAATATGGTAAAATGGTGAAAGAAAAATGGTGGCCCAGCACTAGTCTGGGCCACGGCTTTGCCTGTGTCTATCAGTATGGGACCATTACCCTAGAAAATAACCTTGCAGGAGTTGATTTTTACATTGATAGAATCACCATGATATTTATTTTCCCCACCTCAGTAGGAAATAAGTCATATTTTAATGGATCCATCGAACTTTCTAAAGTTTTTAAGTGAATATATAGCTAAAGAGCCTCTTGATGAAGGTGAATGAGGAGAGTGAAAAAGCTCGCTTAAAGCTCAGCACTCAGAGGGGTCAGGGATACACCTATGACTGATTGGGGATCATGTATAGCTGTGAACAACAAAACTCTGTAAAAGATATATAACAATAACTTTGCTGTACACCGAAACTAATATAACATTATAAACCAACTATGCCCCCAATTAAAAATAAAAACCTCAACATTCAAAAAACTAAAATCATGGCAATCCAGTCCAATAACTTCATGGCAAATAGATGGGTAAACAATGGAAACACTGGCACACTTTATTTTCTTGAGCTCCAAAATCACTGTGGATAGTGACTGCAGCCATAAAATAAAAGAGGTTTGTTTCTTGGAAGAAAAGCTATGACAAACCTAGACAGTGTATTCAAAAGCAGAGACATCACTTTGCTGACAGTTGTCCATATAGTCAAAGCTATGGATTTCCCATTAGTCAGGTATGGATGTGAGAGTTGGACCATAGGCTGAATGCCAAAGAACTGATGCCTTTGAATTGTGCTGGAGAAGACTTTTGAAGAGATCAAACCAGTCAATTCTAAAGGAAATCAACCCTGAATATTCACCGGAAAGACTGATGCTGAAGCTGAAGCTCCAATACCTTGATCACCTGCTGCTAAGATCTGATTCATTGGAAAAGACACTGATGCTGGGAAAGATTGACGAGAAGGGAGAAATAGAGGATAAGATGGTTGGATGGCATCACCAACTCAATGGACACAAGTCTGAGAAAACTCCAGGAGAGAGTGAAGGATAGGGGGTCCTGGTGAGCTGCAGTCTATGGAGCCACAAAGAGTTGGACATGACGTAGTGACTGAACAACAATAAGATGCACAAATCACACACACATACTGCAGCCCACAGAATGGGTGAACCCAAAATTAAGGAGTCTTCAGCATGCTTTTCCACAAAACATCACTGAGGTTATGGGCAACAAGGAGGCTTGGCACCTGAGGAAGAGAATCCCCAGGCATTTCCTGAGCCCCACTCTGGTGCTCAGAGCTGATCTCTACCTTCCCTTCCATATTCCATCAGTTCCCTAATGTGTTCACTACAAATATAAATTCTTGCCTTTTATTGCCTGTCTTTTAAAATGTCCTCATCATTTCTTGGCAAATATTTATAATCTAGTGTTAATTTTCTGGGTTCAAAGTCAAGTCTCAAGCCATGTTCAAGTTCAAGCCATGTTCAAGTTCAAGCCATGTGAGTTTCAGTCATATAGTTGTTATGTGAGTTTTCTAAAAAATCTTAGTTTACTCAATTGTAAGACATGCATAGAATACCTGTCTCACAGGTACATATTCTAAGTATTAACTGATGACACAAGAAGAGTAGTTAGCAAAATACATAGAACTTAGTACATACCAAATATTCAATAAGTTTAAGCTAAAATCAACCTGGACTAGGGCTTTTTCATTAAACACACTTCACTTGGTATTTGCATTAGAAATGAAAACTTATAGACATAAACAAAATACTCAATGACAAAATGATTAAATTATGGTATATCTAAAGTATGGGAGTGCTTTATTTATGTGAGAGTTGGACCATAGGCTGAATGCCAAAGAACTGATGCCTTTGAATTGTGCTGGAGAAGACTTTTGAAGAGATCAAACCAGTCAATTCTAAAGGAAATCAACCCTGAATATTCACCGGAAAGACTGATGCTGAAGCTGAAGCTCCAATACCTTGATCACCTGCTGCTAAGATCTGATTCATTGGAAAAGACACTGATGCTGGGAAAGATTGACGAGAAGGGAGAAATAGAGGATAAGATGGTTGGATGGCATCACCAACTCAATGGACACAAGTCTGAGAAAACTCCAGGAGAGAGTGAAGGATAGGGGGTCCTGGTGAGCTGCAGTCTATGGAGCCACAAAGAGTTGGACATGACGTAGTGACTGAACAACAATAAGATGCACAAATCACACACACATACTGCAGCCCACAGAATGGGTGAACCCAAAATTAAGGAGTCTTCAGCATGCTTTTCCACAAAACATCACTGAGGTTATGGGCAACAAGGAGGCTTGGCACCTGAGGAAGAGAATCCCCAGGCATTTCCTGAGCCCCACTCTGGTGCTCAGAGCTGATCTCTACCTTCCCTTCCATATTCCATCAGTTCCCTAATGTGTTCACTACAAATATAAATTCTTGCCTTTTATTGCCTGTCTTTTAAAATGTCCTCATCATTTCTTGGCAAATATTTATAATCTAGTGTTAATTTTCTGGGTTCAAAGTCAAGTCTCAAGCCATGTTCAAGTTCAAGCCATGTTCAAGTTCAAGCCATGTGAGTTTCAGTCATATAGTTGTTATGTGAGTTTTCTAAAAAATCTTAGTTTACTCAATTGTAAGACATGCATAGAATACCTGTCTCACAGGTACATATTCTAAGTATTAACTGATGACACAAGAAGAGTAGTTAGCAAAATACATAGAACTTAGTACATACCAAATATTCAATAAGTTTAAGCTAAAATCAACCTGGACTAGGGCTTTTTCATTAAACACACTTCACTTGGTATTTGCATTAGAAATGAAAACTTATAGACATAAACAAAATACTCAATGACAAAATGATTAAATTATGGTATATCTAAAGTATGGGATGTCATAAGCTATTAATAATAATTTAAGCCTATCCTTTCCTAATGCAGACATGACCACTAGATATTGATTTTTTTTAAAAAGTTGATTGCTAAAAGCCTATCATTGACCAATGCTTGACCTCATGAATCTCAGAAATATAAAGACACTCTAAACAACATTAATAAAAAACTGTCCTGTAACACTACCTTCTCATCTCTGACCCAGACTTTACTGGAAACATCTAGACACTCCTACCTGTATCACTTTTTAGGTTTGTCTTCTGCACATAAATTTTGCTTTAAATGACAAACTTATGACATCTCTTCAATATTTATCCTACTAAAGGATTTATATCCACAGCCACATTGATAGTTTCTCCTTGCATGGTAAGCCCCTTTAGTTGTGTCTGAGTCTGTGACCCTATGAACTACAGTCCACCAGGCTCTTACGTCCATGGTATTCTCCAGGTAAGAATACTGGAGTGGGTTGCCATGCCCTCCTTCAGGGGATCTTCCCAACCCAGGGATTGAACCTGTGTCTCCTGCATTGATAGGAAGGCTCTTTACTCTTATCTTTGTCTACTTCTTTCTCATTTTCTACTTGCATATTAAAGTGGTGACATATGGAGTTGCCTCTACTCAGCCCTTTTATCTCTTTATTCCATATAATTTCCATTGGTCTGCACCTTACTGCTTGATCTGAGCTACGATTTATCTACATACCAGTGGTCAGGAATGCCTTGCCCTAGTTTTACTCTTTTCCTTGATATTTCTCTAGAAGATTAGACTCAGATCAACTGCTTATCTTTATGGATTTGGCTATGGAAGAGTATATCCCTTTCAGCCTCTCTCAGGCAAAACTATCATTAGGTAGCTAGTTACTAGATTAGACCTTGGTCACTGTTTACTCCTGTTATTCCCTAGTCTTTCATATCTAATTCATACAATGCACCAGTAATTCTATCCCATACCTGTGCCTCCATTCATAGAGCTTCTGTCTTGGATAAAATCTTCATTGAGATACTAGACTATTACAATAACTTCCTAAATCGTCTCTTTAAAGTAACCTCTCATCACACAAAGACTTCCCAGACTGTATTTTAATAGTAACACCAGAAACAAACCAAAGATTTATCTTGTCACTCTCTTGTATGAAAGCCTTCTCCATGGGCTCATTGTTGGTTACAGAACCCTGGTTTGGCTCTCTGGGCTTGTAGACTATGGCTCATAAGTTCTTCATCTTTATCTCATATATACTTCCCTGTGCATATGAAAAAGTCGTCAAATTGAACATCTTAACAGTCCCCAAACAATACTTATTGTGACTTGCCTTCATGCTTTGTGACAGACATTTCTTTGACTGCAACCTTCTTCTATTGTTTTCAGCTGACAAACTCCTATTCATGCATCAACAACTTTGAGAAGTCTTCTCTGATACTTGGTGGTAGATTCAGAGCCCTAGCGTTATGCTTCTCACATGTAAAGCCTCCTGGTTCTTTAACTAAATGTTTGCAAGCTAGTTAAGGAGAGTAGGCATGTGCTTACTACAGCAAAGTCTGCTGTTACTATGTATCTGGTTTTTTTTTTTTTTTTTTTTTTTTTTTTCTTTTTTGGTAATGATGATAAACTATGATGTTAAATAGAGACCAGGTCTACATTTTTGACCACACGACCACACAAGGTTGTTGTTGTTATTGTTGTTGTTTTAAGATATTTGCAAACAAAAAAAGGGTAGGAGAGATAGAAGAAAGAATTTACCCCAGTCTGTACAAATCAGCCAGATTCAACTATGAAACCTCTTGAAAGAAAATAAGGAAACCATCTTAACCCAAGCAGACTACCGAGATGCTGTGAATGTGGTACACAAATCTATGGGTTCAAGAGTTCTCTAGCTGGGAGAGAAGATAACTGACCAGTTTGTCTAGAGGAAGTCCTTCTTGTTAATTACTACTTCCCAATCCCTTCCTTTCTACAATTCTAGCATACCATTGTGAGAAGTCTATACAGCTCTTCCGCTCCATAACTTTTGGCTTTACAATTGAATGATAGGAATCTCTAGTTTCTGCGACAGTTTTGAGACTGTCTGGTGCAGCCACACTTGGATGCCTGATTTTCTTGAGAGCCTCCCTACCAGGCCACATATATTTCTAAGGCTTACAGGCTTTGAGTGTGTTGGAAATGCAGACAGCTCTATTTGCAGCTTTTGTTACATAGCAATTTCTTTCTCTATTCAGTTTTCACCACTTTCTTTTTTCTACATTCTGAAGCCACACAGAATGTATCCAATCCTCTGTTTCTTTTTTTTTTTTTTTTTGGCCTGAGGCCTTCTAGATACAAGAGGATATTAAGTCACCTTTATACCATGTGTTTTCCACACTGAACTTCACCAAGCCCTCTGCCACATTTCATGCACCACAATTTCCAGTTCACATGCTCACCTGGCTATTCTACTCCACATGACATCCAGCTGTTTGAGTTCCCCTTCAAGAACCTTGTCTAAGTGAGGTGCAACCCAGGCAAAGGACAGGAAGGTTTATCGGCCTCATCTAGATCCTCCACTCTCGAGTCCAATGTTGAATTTGCACTGGAGACAGCCATTCCGTATTTCTACATTGCTCTCACTGAGTTATGTTCCATTCATACTCTTAAGTTTGGGGTTTTAAATTAGTTTTAAATTCTTACAGCTCCCAAGGCCCCCTCCCTGCAAAGCACTGAACACAATATTTCTAGAGAAAACTTAGAGGATAATAGAATACTGTTTAAACCATTTCTCTGACACATTCTTATGCACTGACTGCTTCAGAATATAAATAGGAGTCATCCTGGATCACATCAGAATCTAACAATGTATGGCTAGCCCTCTGTATCCACAGATTCAACCAACCATGAATCAAAAATATTAAAAAAAAAAAAATCCAGAAAGTTCCAGAAAGGAAAAATCTAAACTTGTCATGTGCTACAAATGATTTACATAGCATGTGCATGCTGTTAGGTATTATAAATAATCTAGAGATGGCTCAAAGTATTTAAGAGGTCATGCATAGGTTATATCCAAATACCATGTTGCTTTTATAAGAAACCCCAGCAACCAGAGATTCTGCTCTCCACAGGGGTCCTGGCACTAACCCTCCACAGAGACAGAGGGACAGTGTCATACATGGCGTCACTCATACGAAACTTAGAAAGGAGATTATGGACAAAAATGTATAGGAAAGAAAAATAAAAATGTAAAGATTTAGAAAGAAATATCCCTTCTCTATCTCTGAAACTAACCTACTACAAAGGTAATTCAAAAGTTTATGTGCCCAATGGGACAGCATTTCCCAAGGGGTAGTTCAAGAAACATCAGCTCTATGGGATGTTAACAGATATGAGTGGAGAAATGAGAAATATCAAAATAAACATAAATAACAAGACTTCTCAAGGCCTTACATTTGCAAATGTGACTAGTGACATTTCAGTCCTAAAAAAGCAACAAAATTATCTCAAATGGTTGTTCAAAGTAACAAATTCATGGATTTGACCCTCAAGACCCCAATTTACTAGGTCCAGGAGAGATCCAGGAATCTGTCCTTTGAACAAGTGACACTAAAGCTGTCAGCCAAGGAACCAGTTTGGAGAGCACTGGGATTGACCATGGACAGTCTAATGACAGCAGTTTTCTAGGGTATATATTTTCAGAAATTATATGCTAGATTCAGTACAGGAATGGCTGTACTAGAAATGGCTGTCTAGAAAAATGAAAGCACCAGAGACGCCTTATTGTTTTGCTTTTTTTTTAAACTACTCTGGAATCTAGCTTTATTTTTAACCCCAAATCTTATCTAAGAAAAGCAGCTATCTTTTTCAAGCAAGATGCCTAAGCATCCCAAATATGTCTTGTTTCTCCAATTACTGGTTAAACATGTATCTGACATAGTAAAGAAAAAAAAAAGCTTTGGTCACAGTAATATTTATCCTAGAAACAGAAACAATGTAGAACAATTACCCCTGTGGATAAAGGAAGATGTGTCAAACGGATGATTTGCAAAATCTTAACAGAAAGAGTTTTAAAGGAAGTGCTAAGTTTGGGATAAATTTTTTCCAAGACTAAGTACATATAGGTCGACCCTAGTTACCCTTATATTTTTCATGAAAGTCACTGGAAAAAATCCAATTATTAATATCTGTCTCCTTTTACTTAAAAATGTACTTTAACATCTCATCCTGGCAAAGTAGGTACTTTGGGAAAGCAAACATTAGGATGGGAAGCACTTATGAATACAAACTCAAGCAAAGGACAACTAAAGTTTGGCAACACATAAAAATGTCACATACTTTCCAAAAGCCCAAAAGGACAACTAAAGTTTACAAAGCAATTTGCACTTGAAACTAACCTACTACAAAGGTAATTCAAAAGTTTATGTGCCCAATGGGACAGCATTTCCCAAGGGGTAGTTCAAGAAACATCAGCTCTATGGGATGTTAACAGATATGAGTGGAGAAATGAGAAATATCAAAATAAACATAAATAACAAGACTTCTCAAGGCCTTACATTTGCAAATGTGACTAGTGACATTTCAGTCCTAAAAAAGCAACAAAATTATCTCAAATGGTTGTTCAAAGTAACAAATTCATGGATTTGACCCTCAAGACCCCAATTTACTAGGTCCAGGAGAGATCCAGGAATCTGTCCTTTGAACAAGTGACACTAAAGCTGTCAGCCAAGGAACCAGTTTGGAGAGCACTGGGATTGACCATGGACAGTCTAATGACAGCAGTTTTCTAGGGTATATATTTTCAGAAATTATATGCTAGATTCAGTACAGGAATGGCTGTACTAGAAATGGCTGTCTAGAAAAATGAAAGCACCAGAGACGCCTTATTGTTTTGCTTTTTTTTTAAACTACTCTGGAATCTAGCTTTATTTTTAACCCCAAATCTTATCTAAGAAAAGCAGCTATCTTTTTCAAGCAAGATGCCTAAGCATCCCAAATATGTCTTGTTTCTCCAATTACTGGTTAAACATGTATCTGACATAGTAAAGAAAAAAAAAAGCTTTGGTCACAGTAATATTTATCCTAGAAACAGAAACAATGTAGAACAATTACCCCTGTGGATAAAGGAAGATGTGTCAAACGGATGATTTGCAAAATCTTAACAGAAAGAGTTTTAAAGGAAGTGCTAAGTTTGGGATAAATTTTTTCCAAGACTAAGTACATATAGGTCGACCCTAGTTACCCTTATATTTTTCATGAAAGTCACTGGAAAAAATCCAATTATTAATATCTGTCTCCTTTTACTTAAAAATGTACTTTAACATCTCATCCTGGCAAAGTAGGTACTTTGGGAAAGCAAACATTAGGATGGGAAGCACTTATGAATACAAACTCAAGCAAAGGACAACTAAAGTTTGGCAACACATAAAAATGTCACATACTTTCACAACAAAACTTTGCTCTTTCCAAAACAAAATACAGCTCCAAAGACACACACGTATGTCCACTTACAAATGCAGCACACACAATCATTCAGCGAACAGCCAGCGACTATACATTGTGCATCAACTCAATAGTGCAATTCATCTCAATTATTATAGCAGAAATAATACTTGCCCTCCCTTTTTCATTAATATTCTCTCAAGGGATGGCTTTCTAAAAAGAAAAAATAAATTCATAAGAATTTCGAATTCCAAGATACAATAGCAAGTCATACACCTAGCTGCAATAAAAGGCATTTTCGTGAAAAGACTAAACACGCGGATTTTTCTTAGTCAAATGTAAGCAAGCTTTTTTCATTTAAAGGTACCTGCAAAATGTGACTTCCCAAATGTGCTTCAAATACTTCAATGGCCAGTGCACTGGGGCTTCTCCTTCGTTGTGCACCTATAACTTAAAAAAAAGAAAGAAAGAAAAAGAAAAGAAAAGAAAAGAATTAAGTTGGGGCTCTAATTCACACCCTTCAGCTTCGTTTCTCTTGAATTGTATCACTAGATAGCTACTATACCAATAGGACCTAAGAGAAACACAAACCGGGATTGACTCTGGTTCTCAGCTGCCTGAGCAGGCTAAATTTTCGTCTCAGAATATCAACTTCCACAAACATTAAAAAATCATATTCAGATTTAATGTTTGCTCTTTTGGACTATTTTCCCTATACTGGAGCAAAAGCATACTTTGCATGTTCACATTTTTCTAAAATAGATTAGTAAACTTTTTTTTTTTTTTTAATTTAGGTGTTGTTATTTTTAAAGCCAATACATATTTCCTTTTCCTCCCAGAGAAATCTGAACATTTAATATCCACTAGACCAGAAAAAAAAGCAAACAGAATTTTTTAATGTTCTAATGCAATAACTTTATCATGATTTAAAAAGCACAACATGTCGGCTAGGAGCTTCTCATTAATGACTGTTTGCACTGGCGTTAACTGTCTCAGGATGGTTGGATTTCATATTTACTGAACACTCACGTGTAACTATTCCTACAGGACCCACAGGAAGCCCACATAGTTGCTTGTTCAGCCTGTACATTGCAGGTCAGTGGCTCTTTCCTTATGTGAGTACTTCTGTTCTCCTGCTAACTTACAGTCTTTCTGTTCCTGCATACCCTACATGTGTTATCTGCAGACACATGCACCCAGAGATCCTTTGGATCCTTATCAAGAGTTTACTGCATAATATTTGGGGGATCCAGATTTGACGGTCTTTTCTTTACAATTTTTTTTTTTTTTTTGCATGGTATCATGATTTGGATCTGTTCTAGCTATTTTCCAGTTTTAAAAAGTCCTCAAACATAAAAATCTATTTGCTTTCCAGCAGTTTATGAAAGAAAACATTCATAATTTTTGCATATTTCAAACTAATATGTTCCTTATGTTTTCCTGGTTTTCTTAAAAACTGTATGGACAAACTTCTATTCCTTCAAATCTAGGCACTATTAATTGAAAATAAAATCAAACCTCCTACTCTCTTCCTTCTTAAAACACGTTCAGCTAGTTGACAAGAAAATGCCAGTAAAATGCTCTGAGGATAATTCTGTTTCATCTCAGTTACTAAATCAGTCGGTTGAATCCATACCTTAGTAGGGATTATAATATAAATGTACTCATGTTTATTGTGCTGTGCAAAAGTAGGCAGTTTACCCCTGCAATTGTGAACTAATGTCTGCCATGTCTGAAAGGCACTTTGAAAATCTCATAAGGGCTAAGTGTCATTATTCCTGGCAAGAAGAGATAAAAGGGACTTTTTTTTTTTCAATGGGAAAATTTATAAAATATAATTGAAAACTGATTATTACCAAGGAATATTCCAGTTGGAAGGGACCTTAGAAATCTCTCATCTAACTTCATCACTTGCTTCAGAAGCAAAACACCCAACTGATAATCTTAAAATAGGAAAATCAGTTTTCTACCCTGAGATTAATCATTGCTGTAAGTATGCACAGAGGATTTTAAAAAAATTTTTAATATTAAGATGTACTTAAGACAGTACTACTGGGTGTGTGTGCATTTCTGATTAATTTCCTATTCTAACATGCACATTACTCCCTTCAAAACTCCTTTGGCATTTTTGATAATGCAGCTGTCTTGCTGAATACTGTTTTCAGTTTCTAGAGTGTTAATTGCACATTATGGTAGCTTGGTGTGAATGATCCCACATGAATAAAATCTGCAGTTCTTTTTTTTTAAGATTGCTGGGGGGAGGGGAGCTGGGGAGGCAGACGGGGGATGTTGAAAAACTTCAAAAGTGTCCACTCAGTTATTGAGCCAGTAATTAGGATCTAAAAAGCTCCTTATTAATAGTTTATAATTTGGGGGCCATTTCAGGACTTCCAATTATGTAGTTCAAAATAAATCACTGTAACCTCACAGAAGAAATGGACTCATCTCAGAGAGCATAGACTATTCTCCAAAGCGGTGGATTAAGAGGAGGGTAGCAGAGTAACAGCCGGCAACCTACCAAGGACTGTAAATGTCACAGGAAATGAAAGGGACATATTTATTCATTAGAAGGTCCAAGGAGTATGCTCCAGTAACAGCCACCTTCTTGAAGCATGAACTATAACTGCAGGAGCTATTCTGGATTCCTGCAGGGGTTAGTTAAGCCTGGCCATTGATGGTCTTTCTTTTCCTGCCTTTCCTCAATTTAGGGCTCAGCTGCTCGTTTTTTAAAAATGGACCCAAACCTTCCTCAGGTCTTCCTGATTTTTTGTACTCATGTTTATTGTGCTGTGCAAAAGTAGGCAGTTTACCCTGCAATTGTGAACTAATGTCGGCCATGTGTGAAAGGCACTTTGAAAATCTCATAAGGGCTAAGTGTCATTATTCCTGGCAAGAAGAGATAAAAGGGACTTTTTTTTTTTCAATGGGAAAATTTATAAAATATAATTGAAAACTGATTATTACCAAGGAATATTCCAGTTGGAAGGGACCTTAGAAATCTCTCATCTAACTTCATCACTTGCTTCAGAAGCAAAACACCCAACTGATAATCTTAAAATAGGAAAATCAGTTTTCTACCCTGAGATTAATCATTGCTGTAAGTATGCACAGAGGATTTTAAAAAAATTTTTAATATTAAGATGTACTTAAGACAGTACTACTGGGTGTGTGTGCATTTCTGATTAATTTCCTATTCTAACATGCACATTACTCCCTTCAAAACTCCTTTGGCATTTTTGATAATGCAGCTGTCTTGCTGAATACTGTTTTCAGTTTCTAGAGTGTTAATTGCACATTATGGTAGCTTGGTGTGAATGATCCCACATGAATAAAATCTGCAGTTCTTTTTTTTTAAGATTGCTGGGGGGAGGGGAGCTGGGGAGGCAGACGGGGGATGTTGAAAAACTTCAAAAGTGTCCACTCAGTTATTGAGCCAGTAATTAGGATCTAAAAAGCTCCTTATTAATAGTTTATAATTTGGGGGCCATTTCAGGACTTCCAATTATGTAGTTCAAAATAAATCACTGTAACCTCACAGAAGAAATGGACTCATCTCAGAGAGCATAGACTATTCTCCAAAGCGGTGGATTAAGAGGAGGGTAGCAGAGTAACAGCCGGCAACCTACCAAGGACTGTAAATGTCACAGGAAATGAAAGGGACATATTTATTCATTAGAAGGTCCAAGGAGTATGCTCCAGTAACAGCCACCTTCTTGAAGCATGAACTATAACTGCAGGAGCTATTCTGGATTCCTGCAGGGGTTAGTTAAGCCTGGCCATTGATGGTCTTTCTTTTCCTGCCTTTCCTCAATTTAGGGCTCAGCTGCTCTTTAAAAAATAAATGCTGCAAATGCATAAATAATTAGGAGTTTTATTTTACATGCTTATTATTCAATCTGGGGATCCCATATGCCTTCCTCAGGTCTTCTATCCATGAGTCCTACACCTTCAGTTAGTTTTCTTTGTTCTTCAGGTTCTCTAGAAATCTGAGTGTGCATCCTAGTACATGCTAGTGTAGCACACAAGAATCTTGTAAATGGTTTCATGCTTTTCTCTGCTATGGCATTTTTATGGCACTGGAACCTCTCTTGATTTATATGTTTTGCACTTAGGCAGGTGATATGGGCTGTAATGACAGTTTCTAATTTTACAACCAACATAAATATGTTAAACATGAGTCCATGATACCCCTGGTAGAAGCCCAATGCTGAGTCGAAGCATTATAGGTGACTGAATAGGTGTTAAATATGTACTTTTTATCTTGTACTTTTCATCCAACCACATTTGGCATTTTGAGTACTGAGATAATAATCTGATAACTCAGGAACAATACAAGCAGAGTTATTTTGTTTCTCTATGTTAATCTCATTGTGTCTGTGGAGCATCATTTATGCCTAAAGAAAAACTAAAGAGGCACTTCCTCAGTGAGGCTCATCATTCTCAGAAAAGTAACACATTGCTGATGAAGCTCTCTCAGATGGACGTGTCTTGGAATTTTTTTTTTTTTAAAGATTTATTTATTTATTTATTTTGGGCAGGGGTCGGGTTGGGGAGGGCGGGGAGTGGGCAGGCCACTTCTGTTGGTCTTTCATTTCTTTATGTTCATCCATCTTTGTTCTTTGGCCCGTGTGGGCCTCCCATCGTTGTGGCGTCTGTCGTTGCAGAGCACGGGCTCTGGGCGCATGCGCTCCAGAGCTCCGGCTCAGTGATTGGACACATCAGTCCAGCCGCTCCACAGCACATGGAATCTTCCCAGGCCAGGGATCGAACTGGTGCCCCTTGCAATGCAAGGTGGTGTCCTTACCCACTGGACCACCAGGGAAAGCCCCATGTCTTGGAATTTGACAGTTTCTAAAACCATTGGGTAGTCCCCCCACACTGCATACTTCTTATTACTGCAGAGGTCAATGCTTTATCTGTTCTGCAGACACATCATTCATTTGTCTGTTCAATTAAAAGGCAATGCTTTGGAAATTTAAAGAATACCAAATTAACCCAAAAATGCATGGCACATTGCTAAATAAATGGAACATGTCATCCCGTATCTGTGAGGACCGTATCAGTCACTGACAGTGAGATGGGAGAGTTGTATAAGTCAAGCAGGTTGTATAAACTGTCAAAATAAAAAAAAATAAATAAATCAAGCCACCACAAAATAAAAGAAAAAATAAACCAAATCATTTGATTTCAAGTCATTCAAATTCAATTCAGCCTTTACTGAGTATCTATGTATGTGATGCTGAAAATTGCTAACCACTATAGGGTACCTAGTGCTATAAAACCTCATGAGCACTTCATAAGAAAATTTTAAGCAATTCAAAATCAGTCTAAACCCAGCATGTAATTATCAAGATCACAACATGATCATCTTGTGTTTTTCAAGGGTTAGAAATAAAATACCTAGAGTTTAAAGAGACTTTTACATGGAAGAGATATATAGAAAGAAAGATTTTTTTAAAACATTGAAGAAATTCTGATTGTCTCAGAAATCTGAAATGATACAATAAATCACTAGGATGGTGCCTTTGGCTTCTCTCTCATTTAAAAAAAAAAAAAAAAGAAAGAAAGATAGAAGAAACCCCCAATCTGAAACATGCATCTGAAAATTTTGTTTTGTCTCTCAACGGCATCAGCAAAAATAACCTAGACTCTTCCACATAACCTTGTGAGGTAGACTTTGAGAATTAATTAAGTGCAATAAAAGACAATCCCTCTTTGGGGAAATACACCACACACTCCCAGTCATATTCGTAACCAGTGCCCGTCACCTTTGGGGATGCACGAACACCAGGAAGGCTAAGGATTATCGCTCAGTGGGAGTTTGACCTATTCAGCCAAAAGGTCAGCTTGCCACCGAAGAATCCATTAGAAAACAGAAGCAGGACAGCTCAGTGGACACACATAATGAACAACAAGAAAGTCCCGGGCCCTTCTTGCCTTGTGTCCCGCATTGCCCTTTTCCTCCCAAGCCTCCCCACCCCACTTCCAGAGCAAGTGGAGATGCCCCAGCCCTCCTGCACAGGTCGCAATGGGATGGTAAACCACAGGCAGGGAGAATGAGAGAAAGGGCACATCTTTATCTGCAGAGGTCAATGCTTTATCTGTTCTGCAGACACATCATTCATTTGTCTGTTCAATTAAAAGGCAATGCTTTGGAAATTTAAAGAATACCAAATTAACCCAAAAATGCATGGCACATTGCTAAATAAATGGAACATGTCATCCCGTATCTGTGAGGACCGTATCAGTCACTGACAGTGAGATGGGAGAGTTGTATAAGTCAAGCAGGTTGTATAAACTGTCAAAATAAAAAAAAATAAATAAATCAAGCCACCACAAAATAAAAGAAAAAATAAACCAAATCATTTGATTTCAAGTCATTCAAATTCAATTCAGCCTTTACTGAGTATCTATGTATGTGATGCTGAAAATTGCTAACCACTATAGGGTACCTAGTGCTATAAAACCTCATGAGCACTTCATAAGAAAATTTTAAGCAATTCAAAATCAGTCTAAACCCAGCATGTAATTATCAAGATCACAACATGATCATCTTGTGTTTTTCAAGGGTTAGAAATAAAATACCTAGAGTTTAAAGAGACTTTTACATGGAAGAGATATATAGAAAGAAAGATTTTTTTAAAACATTGAAGAAATTCTGATTGTCTCAGAAATCTGAAATGATACAATAAATCACTAGGATGGTGCCTTTGGCTTCTCTCTCATTTAAAAAAAAAAAAAGAAAGAAAGATAGAAGAAACCCCCAATCTGAAACATGCATCTGAAAATTTTGTTTTGTCTCTCAACGGCATCAGCAAAAATAACCTAGACTCTTCCACATAACCTTGTGAGGTAGACTTTGAGAATTAATTAAGTGCAATAAAAGACAATCCCTCTTTGGGGAAATACACCACACACTCCCAGTCATATTCGTAACCAGTGCCCGTCACCTTTGGGGATGCACGAACACCAGGAAGGCTAAGGATTATCGCTCAGTGGGAGTTTGACCTATTCAGCCAAAAGGTCAGCTTGCCACCGAAGAATCCATTAGAAAACAGAAGCAGGACAGCTCAGTGGACACACATAATGAACAACAAGAAAGTCCCGGGCCCTTCTTGCCTTGTGTCCCGCATTGCCCTTTTCCTCCCAAGCCTCCCCACCCCCACTTCCAGAGCAAGTGGAGATGCCCCAGCCCTCCCTGCACAGGTCGCAATGGGATGGTAAACCACAGGCAGGGAGAATGAGAGAAAGGGGCACATCGTTTCTGGGATCCCCTGAAAAAGATATTCGAAAGTGAAGATGAGGATGACAGGCAGGGTTTCCAAGAAAGGGTTTGATTTGGAAAAAGTTGTCATTAGCAGATAGCAAAGACCATTTTCCAGCTACTGTCTCATCCAGCTCTCCCTCTTCAGGTGGGCAGAATGGCAGGATGGGTGAATGTATTCTTAACATTCTGCAGGTGGTATTTCAAGAGTGGAGTTATCCACTGTGACCCAGTGGATAACTGGGGCACAAAAGACAAGCTTGGTGGGTCCCCTTGGAATCTGTCATCTAAGGGGCAAGTGTCTGTTCCCACACTGAGCTTGGGAGAAGAGAGGACTAAAGAAGATGCTTAATGAAATCCGGGACATCACTCCCGGGGCTTTAGCACTTGGACTAAGTAAAGTCAGAGTCTGGGAAAGAAGAGAGTACAGAATACTTAATGAGTCTTTCCATGACTACCAAAAGAGAAGAAAAGGGATTTCCCTTGAAGAATGTCAATTAGTCTCCCTCACTGTAGGGCCCAGGAAGCCAGGGAGGGTTTTCCCAGGAGTCTCATAAGTTTATGAAGTATATAGTTATATATCTGTGTGTGTTTCCCTACAAACATAGATGTTGATATGCTCTTATTAACTATGGAACCAAACCTTCATTCTGATGCTTAGACTCACTGTTTTGCCTGCAGCCCACATTCACAGTCCGTACTCTTTCAACACTAAATTCCCATTGTGTGTGCATGGTCTAAACATGGGGAATTTCAGCTCGGGATGGAGATGATGCACTGAAACAACCAGAGCTAGGGACCAGCTTATCCCCTGCGGCAGCACTAAACTGTTGTCCAGTGCAGAATTTGTGGACTTTCCACAGACTGCCTAATGCCATTGTCTGAAAACAAAGAATAACAATGCTTTTTCAATGTATCTTCACCAAGATTAGTCTTTTTACCCCCTAAAATACAAGGTAACTGAGAACCAGAGGAGAGAAATAGAAAAAAGCATGGTTAATCTGGCATGTGAATGCTAGATGAACATTAAATATAAGAAAGAACCCCCCGCCCCCCGCCATATTCAAGAATAGTGCAGTTTGGGTTAATTTTAAAATTCATATCCAGAATATTTTAAAAAAATACATTTGTATAACTCATATCTCAAACTCATTAACACATTATATTACCAATGTAGACAAAAGAGGTATTTATTAATCTTCTGAAATAACTGAAACAGAAGTCTTATGCTGATTCAAAGATTCTTTCAAGCAACACATTTAAATTTCTCCCACAATTTAAGTATGGATCAAAACCAAAAGAAAATTAATATTGGGGCAGGGATGGGTGAATGTATTCTTAACATTCTGCAGGTGGTATTTCAAGAGTGGAGTTATCCACTGTGACCCAGTGGATAACTGGGGCACAAAAGACAAGCTTGGTGGGTCCCCTTGGAATCTGTCATCTAAGGGGCAAGTGTCTGTTCCCACACTGAGCTTGGGAGAAGAGAGGACTAAAGAAGATGCTTAATGAAATCCGGGACATCACTCCCGGGGCTTTAGCACTTGGACTAAGTAAAGTCAGAGTCTGGGAAAGAAGAGAGTACAGAATACTTAATGAGTCTTTCCATGACTACCAAAAGAGAAGAAAAGGGATTTCCCTTGAAGAATGTCAATTAGTCTCCCTCACTGTAGGGCCCAGGAAGCCAGGGAGGGTTTTCCCAGGAGTCTCATAAGTTTATGAAGTATATAGTTATATATCTGTGTGTGTTTCCCTACAAACATAGATGTTGATATGCTCTTATTAACTATGGAACCAAACCTTCATTCTGATGCTTAGACTCACTGTTTTGCCTGCAGCCCACATTCACAGTCCGTACTCTTTCAACACTAAATTCCCCATTGTGTGTGCATGGTCTAAACATGGGGAATTTCAGCTCGGGATGGAGATGATGCACTGAAACAACCAGAGCTAGGGACCAGCTTATCCCCTGCGGCAGCACTAAACTGTTGTCCAGTGCAGAATTTGTGGACTTTCCACAGACTGCCTAATGCCATTGTCTGAAAACAAAGAATAACAATGCTTTTTCAATGTATCTTCACCAAGATTAGTCTTTTTACCCCCTAAAATACAAGGTAACTGAGAACCAGAGGAGAGAAATAGAAAAAAGCATGGTTAATCTGGCATGTGAATGCTAGATGAACATTAAATATAAGAAAGAACCCCCCGCCCCCCGCCATATTCAAGAATAGTGCAGTTTGGGTTAATTTTAAAATTCATATCCAGAATATTTTAAAAAAATACATTTGTATAACTCATATCTCAAACTCATTAACACATTATATTACCAATGTAGACAAAAGAGGTATTTATTAATCTTCTGAAATAACTGAAACAGAAGTCTTATGCTGATTCAAAGATTCTTTCAAGCAACACATTTAAATTTCTCCCACAATTTAAGTATGGATCAAATATATGCGAGAAAAGCATTAAGGGCAATATGACTGTGAGAGTATTAATATTCACAAATGAACTGCTAGATCTAAGAAGGAGGAAATCAGGTCTGCTTATATATATATATATATATAAAAGCCTATCTGTATGGCTTCAACTAAGGGGAAAGACGTACAACGTTCAATGATCTGTTTAAACAAGGATGTGTTTATCATGCACGTTATATCCTCTGAAGATCTAAACAGTAGCCACATATTTTTGAACATTTTATTTATAAAACTTTTCACCACCAAAATGGTAAATTTCCTAAAAGTAAAACAGCACCCAAGTATTACTTTAATCAGTCTTGAAAATGTTTTTACATAAATCACAGAGACTTCTTTTTAGTGCTAAGCTGCCATTTTGCCCACTTGCCTTGATTTTCCAATGAAGGAAATGAGAGTTACCAAAGCAGGTGTTTCTTCATCTGTGGGTAGGGAAAGAGGAAAAGAGCTGTCCTCTGACAATCTGAAACTTACTATAGGTGCTATTATAGGTACTTTACATGGGCTACACAGAAGTTGATTAACACTCTTCTTGAGAGGACCCAAACGTCCCCTTGACAATGAAATTCTTAAGGCAATGGGCTAAGCTGCTGTTTGTAGCTACAGCACTAGAGGGAATGATGAAGCCCTGAGAGTCAATTTGTGAGGACAGAAACCTCAGGAAAATGCAGGCATGAGCCACAGCCTAGGCTGAAAGCTGGGGAGTGGGGTACCTGAAGGGAATCCTCAAAAAATGCGTGGAGGTCCGAGAACAGGATTGGATAAATAGAGGAGGGTATGCTTTATTTTAGGATACTTTAAAGTAATTGTTGCCAATTCAAATAAGACTTTCTGCAGTTTGGGTTAATTTTAAAATTCATATCCAGAATATTTTAAAAAAATACATTTGTATAACTCATATCTCAAACTCATTAACACATTATATTACCAATGTAGACAAAAGAGGTATTTATTAATCTTCTGAAATAACTGAAACAGAAGTCTTATGCTGATTCAAAGATTCTTTCAAGCAACACATTTAAATTTCTCCCACAATTTAAGTATGGATCAAATATATGCGAGAAAAGCATTAAGGGCAATATGACTGTGAGAGTATTAATATTCACAAATGAACTGCTAGATCTAAGAAGGAGGAAATCAGGTCTGCTTATATATATATATATATATAAAAGCCTATCTGTATGGCTTCAACTAAGGGGAAAGACGTACAACGTTCAATGATCTGTTTAAACAAGGATGTGTTTATCATGCACGTTATATCCTCTGAAGATCTAAACAGTAGCCACATATTTTTGAACATTTTATTTATAAAACTTTTCACCACCAAAATGGTAAATTTCCTAAAAGTAAAACAGCACCCAAGTATTACTTTAATCAGTCTTGAAAATGTTTTTACATAAATCACAGAGACTTTTTTTTAGTGCTAAGCTGCCATTTTGCCCACTTGCCTTGATTTTCCAATGAAGGAAATGAGAGTTACCAAAGCAGGTGTTTCTTCATCTGTGGGTAGGGAAAGAGGAAAAGAGCTGTCCTCTGACAATCTGAAACTTACTATAGGTGCTATTATAGGTACTTTACATGGGCTACACAGAAGTTGATTAACACTCTTCTTGAGAGGACCCAAACGCCCCCTTGACAATGAAATTCTTAAGGCAATGGGCTAAGCTGCTGTTTGTAGCTACAGCACTAGAGGGAATGATGAAGCCCTGAGAGTCAATTTGTGAGGACAGAAACCTCAGGAAAATGCAGGCATGAGCCACAGCCTAGGCTGAAAGCTGGGGAGTGGGGTACCTGAAGGGAATCCTCAAAAAATGCGTGGAGGTCCGAGAACAGGATTGGATAAATAGAGGAGGGTATGCTTTATTTTAGGATACTTTAAAGTAATTGTTGCCAATTCAAATAAGACTTTCTGAAGAAGGTAGGTAGCAATCTTTTCAATTTAACTTCATCATTTCCATAACAATGTATACAAAAAACAGTCACTTTTATAGGACTTGAAATTCAAACACAACTCCAAGCCTTTTCTGAATATAATTTTTGACTTTAACAAAGTGATGCTGCAGGGATTGCTTTGGATACAGAGTTTCAACTGCTTAATTCCCTTTATACAGTGAAGAAAACGAGAATTTCTTTGTATTTACGAAATTAAAAATTTTAAAAAAAAGATTGTGACTAGTTCCTGTCTTTGGATTCCTGGCAGAGATACAGGATATCATGAATAGTACTCCCACTCAATCTGGAAAAGTTTGAAGACTGAGGTGGTTAGACAGTGACTTAGGAATGAAGACCATAGAATAGGAGAACCTCTGAGTGGCAGAGGGTCTTAATTTTTATCTAACATGAGCTCAGCAAAAGTGGTCAGCTCATTTATTTCGGCTTCAGGGCTACAGCGGCAAACACACACTGACCCTCACTATGCAGCAAGCACCTTGCTGGGTACTGAGAACACAGACATGGCTGACAGAGTCCACTGAGCGAGGTCATTCTGGGTGATACTAAGGGTCCAGGGGGCCACAGGGAACAGGTGGCGTAGGCTGTGCAGACACCAGCCCAGGCCCTGAGCCTGAATATGTGTCCGAAGGGAGAAGGTGCTCTACCCGAGTCCCATCTGAAGCTCTGCTCCTGAGCCGCTTCTTGTTACATTCCTCTTCTTCCTAGGATAACCTTCTACAAATCACCTACCCCCATTAATAGGTAACTTTACATGGGCTACACAGAAGTTGATTAACACTCTTCTTGAGAGGACCCAAACGTCCCCTTGACAATGAAATTCTTAAGGCAATGGGCTAAGCTGCTGTTTGTAGCTACAGCACTAGAGGGAATGATGAAGCCCTGAGAGTCAATTTGTGAGGACAGAAACCTCAGGAAAATGCAGGCATGAGCCACAGCCTAGGCTGAAAGCTGGGGAGTGGGGTACCTGAAGGGAATCCTCAAAAAATGCGTGGAGGTCCGAGAACAGGATTGGATAAATAGAGGAGGGTATGCTTTATTTTAGGATACTTTAAAGTAATTGTTGCCAATTCAAATAAGACTTTCTGAAGAAGGTAGGTAGCAATCTTTTCAATTTAACTTCA
Source organism: Tragulus kanchil (assembly GCA_022376925.1). Classification (NCBI taxonomy): domain Eukaryota; kingdom Metazoa; phylum Chordata; class Mammalia; order Artiodactyla; family Tragulidae; genus Tragulus; species Tragulus kanchil. The sequence continues at coordinate 99,710,378 of JAIOJX010000024.1, forward strand.
TCATTTCCATAACAATGTATACAAAAAACAGTCACTTTTATAGGACTTGAAATTCAAACACAACTCCAAGCCTTTTCTGAATATAATTTTTGACTTTAACAAAGTGATGCTGCAGGGATTGCTTTGGATACAGAGTTTCAACTGCTTAATTCCCTTTATACAGTGAAGAAAACGAGAATTTCTTTGTATTTACGAAATTAAAAATTTTAAAAAAAAGATTGTGACTAGTTCCTGTCTTTGGATTCCTGGCAGAGATACAGGATATCATGAATAGTACTCCCACTCAATCTGGAAAAGTTTGAAGACTGAGGTGGTTAGACAGTGACTTAGGAATGAAGACCATAGAATAGGAGAACCTCTGAGTGGCAGAGGGTCTTAATTTTTATCTAACATGAGCTCAGCAAAAGTGGTCAGCTCATTTATTTCGGCTTCAGGGCTACAGCGGCAAACACACACTGACCCTCACTATGCAGCAAGCACCTTGCTGGGTACTGAGAACACAGACATGGCTGACAGAGTCCACTGAGCGAGGTCATTCTGGGTGATACTAAGGGTCCAGGGGGCCACAGGGAACAGGTGGCGTAGGCTGTGCAGACACCAGCCCAGGCCCTGAGCCTGAATATGTGTCCGAAGGGAGAAGGTGCTCTACCCGAGTCCCATCTGAAGCTCTGCTCCTGAGCCGCTTCTTGTTACATTCCTCTTCTTCCTAGGATAACCTTCTACAAATCACCTACTCCATCCAGAAGGATCTAGCTCTCTCTGACCACAGTTTTCAAGGGAAAACTAGAGAGGACACATTTAATTTGGGATCTGAATGTAGCACCAGCTACAAAAAGTTGGATACTTGTCCTTTAATTGGTAGAAATGACTTGCCCCCGATAATATGTTAAAACTGTTTTTGAGAAGTTGAAATTTTTAGTGGGAATTAGCTTTCATACGCTCCCTCAGTAGGGGCTGAAAAAAGATTATGGTTTCATTGTGCAAACTGTCTTAAAAATCTTTCAATTGAGTGTCATTGTAAGAGTGTTACCCCTTCTAACTTCAGTGACACAGAGACTGTTAGAGACATGATTCTGTCCAGCAGGAAAGGACTGAAGATGATCAATAAATTGGTATGGTGCCAGTCAGCACGCATGTGTGCTGGTTTGCTTCAGCTGTGTCCAACTCTCTGAGACCCTATGGAGTGTACCTGAACAGGCTCCTCTGTCCATGGAATTCTTCGCGAGTAGGTTGCCATGCCCTCCTCCAAGGGATTTCCCTGGCCCAGGGATCAAGCCCGCACCTCTTATATCTCCTGTATTTTGGCAGGTGGGTTCTTTACCACTAGCATCGCCTACACTCACTGGTAAAATGAAAAAGTCCATTTCTGTTATTTTGATTTTCTCCCAAGTCCGATCCCAAAGCTTCACATTATGACATCTGCAACATCTGACCAAATGCTGAGGTGAGTCAGGTACGACCTTATTACTTGCAGTCTAATGCTCCATTCATCCTCCAGGTTTTCCAAGGCTACTTATGGGGCAGGGAGCTAAGAAACACTGACTCTGCAGGAAGTAGCTTGTGTCTCCAATGTAGAAAGAAAGCAGGGTCTCTGGCTCTTCCCTCTCCCCTCTCTCCTGTTCATCCACTCATTTATTCATATTCACATCCTCTCACTTGCTAGCTCACTCTTGGACCACATCAACACTAAGTGGTATGCTCAGTGACTTTCTGACAAAAGGACAGTCAACATAAATCATTCCATGAAGTAGCTGGCTGTTGACCCAGAACTAGTGATAGAAGCCAGGTGTCCATTTCCATTTCTGAATGCTTTCTTAATATGTCAGCAGAAGGAAGGTAAAAGCCCCCATACAAAATATGTGTTGAGCCTCTATTTTTTTCTGGGCTCTATGTCAGTGGATGTAAAAATGAAAAAGCACTATCCTGACCCTCCAGGTGAGCAGAGCCTATTTCTCTACATAAGCAAACAAATAAAATCCAATAATGTGTGCCCCAACTCAGGATTGGGGCAGCAAGAGTGGAGGCAGGAAAGGCTTTCAGAATAGGGGCATGCTGGAACTGTGGCATGGAGGGTGAGGTCATGTAGACAGTGAAATGTAACAGCCAAGACCTGGAGGCCGGAACAACTTCACCTTAACCCGGTCACATACACGTAACCAGGCTCACAAACTGGCCAGTTCCACCCACCTTTTCTTCAAGCCACAACCCCAACGGACTGTCATACTCCTATAGACACCTGTATGGCTGGGTGCCCCATGACCACAATTTCTTGGGGCTCAGCACTGTAGCTTAACAGTCACATGATTACAGCCAGGAGAAGCAAGGTCTGCTGAGCTTTGTCTGAAAACCCTACCTTCACCATTCACCCCTCCACTCTGCCTATGTTGAAAGTTCTTGAAGTGCACGCCTACATCACAGCAGCCAGCCAGGCACTATGCGAGGCAACCCGGTCACCAAATGGACTGTCCCATCACCTCAGAGATCTGTAGGGCACAGTCCCATCTCAGATAACTTACTGTAAGCCATTGGATTCATCCCCGAGATGCTCTCAGCCCTCTGCATGCAGTAGTTTCAAAAGGAGGAATCTCATTATTAGGAAATGGTTACACACAGAGGAAAGGATTTGGGTTCCGGAGTCAGGCTGACAGAGTTTGAAATCCTCCATTTATCTCTATTAGCTGGGTGGTCATGGACAAATTAGGCTCTGGGGACCTCAATGTCTCATTCTGTCAAGGGGAACTGCTGTGAGAGCACGTGACATCCCCTGCTCTATTTTCCTCCTAGAACTTATTTGCATGTTGTCTCTCTTCTCCACTAAGGACTTCCCTGATGGCTCAGTCGGTAAAGAATCTGCTTGCAACGCAGGATACCTGGGTTCCATCTCTGGGTTGAAAAGATCCCCTGGAGAAGGAAATGGCAACCCACTCCAGTATTCTTTTCTGGAGAATTCCATGGACAGAGGAGCCTGGCAGGCTACAGTCCACGGGGTCACAAAGAGTCAGACACAACTGAGTGACTAACAGTTTCACTTAACACTTTCTCTTCTCCATTCACATTGTTCCCTTCCTAAGCCGGAGGAATTGTTTTCTGCATTGTTGAAAGCCTAGAAGTTAGATTAGGGCCCAGTAAACAGACCGTGAACCATACATACCTGTGAATAAATGAACATTCTAGAGTCCTAGGAGCTGCTCAGCACATATTAGTTCCTTCTCCTTGTCATGAACAGCCAAGGCCCAGCCAAAGATGACTTTGCTAGATCATTATCTGTATCCCCTCCCCCCCGCCTTTTTAAAAGAAATACTGTTTGTTTTTTCCCCTAAATATTCCTGTTAGTTAGAAACTGTTTACTAAACTAGTAGGAATATTCACTCCTCTGTATGTTGTTCCTAGTTTCTGTCTTTCCTACAGCGTGATATGAAAATCTACAGTGTCACCCAAAACCCTGCGAGCCAAGTGCAATCAGGGCCTCCAACCAGTACAAACATTTCACACATACTTGGGCTAAGAGCCAGCAATTCACTGAGTGTCAGCAACTGCCCATTGAATTTTCTCTTGAAGATTCACTCATGTCCTATTCTAGCAGTAATTGGCATTTGTTCTAAGATGCTGAACACTTCCAATATAACTTGATTAGGTAAATGTACAGGGCTACCATCACTGGAAACCAAAATCTCCTCTTACAACCCCACCATCTTCTCTGATTACATATAAACAAAAGTCTAGACAATTATCAATGGTAACTGAGTGGGAACTAGGTCTTGCTTCTGTTAGATCAAGGTTTGCATCACGACTGTCATCTGACTCATAGGAACCAACAGAGGCTATGATTTACACAGAGTTAGAAACTCGATAAGAAAAATCAACACTATTTGCAGTTTAGTGATTAGTAAACAAGCTGACAAGATTGTCAGACCTAAAGTTAAGAACACACACAAGCATATACTTTCACACTCATCACCACCATGAAACATTCAAGGAAACGACCTGATTTGAAGACCTATTATTTAGATTCACGGATTAGCTCAAGCCTCTCTTTGTCAGAGGTTCTTAACATGTTTCTCTCTTTGAATAAGAGATATGTTTAAGCAAACTGTCTTCCTAAAGCAATATTTAAACACAAAGATTTTGTGTATACAATTATAAAAATTCCAGAGAGCCTCTGACACCCATCCATAGACCTCATGTCACGAATTCTCCCTTTCAACAAGAGCCAGGCACCCACATACAGCCTGTACCAGCCCGGCACTTAGTGGGACTGAACAAATGATTCCTTGAATGAGTAAGTAATTAAATGAACACTCAAATGAATGAATGCAAGGAGACTCAGTCAGAAAACACACAACTAAAGCAGACACTTGCATTCTGTGTGGGATGCTGAGTCTGAGAGCAGCAGCCAGATAGTTGGTTTATTCACAAAAATTGCTTTGTGGAATTATACACTGCTCCTCCCTTCTAAATGCAGACAGAGGAGGAAAGGAAAGAGATAATGAAGGTTTGCAAATGAATAGGTTTCTGTCATTCCTACAGCGTGATATGAAAATCTACAGTGTCACCCAAAACCCTGCGAGCCAAGTGCAATCAGGGCCTCCAACCAGTACAAACATTTCACACATACTTGGGCTAAGAGCCAGCAATTCACTGAGTGTCAGCAACTGCCCATTGAATTTTCTCTTGAAGATTCACTCATGTCCTATTCTAGCAGTAATTGGCATTTGTTCTAAGATGCTGAACACTTCCAATATAACTTGATTAGGTAAATGTACAGGGCTACCATCACTGGAAACCAAAATCTCCTCTTACAACCCCACCATCTTCTCTGATTACATATAAACAAAAGTCTAGACAATTATCAATGGTAACTGAGTGGGAACTAGGTCTTGCTTCTGTTAGATCAAGGTTTGCATCACGACTGTCATCTGACTCATAGGAACCAACAGAGGCTATGATTTACACAGAGTTAGAAACTCGATAAGAAAAATCAACACTATTTGCAGTTTAGTGATTAGTAAACAAGCTGACAAGATTGTCAGACCTAAAGTTAAGAACACACACAAGCATATACTTTCACACTCATCACCACCATGAAACATTCAAGGAAACGACCTGATTTGAAGACCTATTATTTAGATTCACGGATTAGCTCAAGCCTCTCTTTGTCAGAGGTTCTTAACATGTTTCTCTCTTTGAATAAGAGATATGTTTAAGCAAACTGTCTTCCTAAAGCAATATTTAAACACAAAGATTTTGTGTATACAATTATAAAAATTCCAGAGAGCCTCTGACACCCATCCATAGACCTCATGTCACGAATTCTCCCTTTCAACAAGAGCCAGGCACCCACATACAGCCTGTACCAGCCCGGCACTTAGTGGGACTGAACAAATGATTCCTTGAATGAGTAAGTAATTAAATGAACACTCAAATGAATGAATGCAAGGAGACTCAGTCAGAAAACACACAACTAAAGCAGACACTTGCATTCTGTGTGGGATGCTGAGTCTGAGAGCAGCAGCCAGATAGTTGGTTTATTCACAAAAATTGCTTTGTGGAATTATACACTGCTCCTCCCCTTCTAAATGCAGACAGAGGGAGGAAAGGAAAAAGAGATAATGAAGGTTTGCAAATGAAGTGGGTACAACTGTGCAATCAATCAACATTTTCTGAAAAAGAATCTGCATCACTTGCCAAAAATCTGAACTGAATAACTGAACCAGCATTCTGATGAGAACGGACGTTGCCACTAGCCAGTCATTTTCATTTGTCTTCCAGCTGCCTTGCTTCTCTTTTCCAGGAAGCCTCTGGTCTCTGCCTAGTAGGTTCAGGCAGGGGAATTTATCTAATCACATTCAAATGCATCCTTCATGCCTATTCTTTTAATAAACCTTCACTGACTGTTTAAGAGTAAACACTCAGTATCTACTAATGCTGTCTAGTATTACACTAGTTGAAAAGAATACAACTGCGCATCTAAGTATCCAGTGATGGTCTATTAGATGCCAGTCCCTGTTTTAGTGCTAGGTCATAGGAGAGTGAGCAGAGCAGACAAACATGCCTGCATGGGGCCTACATTCCAGTGGGGAAGCCAACAACAGTGACAACAACAATGCACATACACCTCAGCACAGTAAGCAGCATGAAAAACAATAAAGGCAGAAGGACAAAAAGTGACAGGTATCTCTGGATAATAAAGGAAAATCAGGGAAGACCTCTCCACAGATCTGTCTGAGTAGAGACAGGAATAAAGTGAGGGGTAACATGATGTATAGGTGAAGCAAAGAGAAAGTATAAAGGCCCTGAGATGGGAGGGCCTTCTCAGGTTCAGGAAAGGGCGGGGAGCCAACATTCTCTAGGAACTGAGAGATGGGGGGAAGGAAAATACAAAACAGCAAAATAATGATTTACTTGAAGGGTGTCAGAAAAGGGAGCATCTAACTCCAGCAAAAATCAAAGAGGTCAAAGAGAAGAGAGTGTTTTGGCTAGAAAGGAGTAGAAAAGTTCCAGGCAAACAAGCCAGGGATTTGGCAGTGGAGGTAGCGAGAAGGGCATACACAAAGGCCCAAGGCCAACAGGACAGGTGAGCTCCCTACACCTATAGGGAAGGAAATTTCAGGACATCTCGACAGACTAAGTCACAAGTGGCCACATGAGCCCTGGAGAGGAGTTTCTTGTTCACACAGTGTAACTGAGACGAAGAAGGGGAAATGGAAACCCACTCCAGTATTCTTGCCTGAAAAATCATACAGACAGAGGAGCCTTGGAGGACTACAGTCCATGTGGTTGCAAAGAGTCAGACATGATTGAGCTCACACACAGCTCAGGCAAGAGATGCAGAAGAGTTAACCCTAGTAAATAAGTTAGAAAGACTAGAGGGGAGCTAGGTTCTGAAGGTACTTAATGGGTAGGATTTAGATAGCGCTGTGACTGACTGTTAAGGGGAAAAGAACAGTCAAGAATGAATTCTAGTTGTTCAGGTTGACAAACCGTGTAGGTGGTACACTCACTCCCTGTGCTAAGATATACTAGAACACGCAACCCTGAACTGGACGTGTCTTTAGGCCAGGCTCAGTGAGACGAGATGTCCGGGAAACCCAAGAGTCTGGGCTCAGGTGTCGCAGAGGTGAAGACTCGGATGCACATTGGATGGATGGGCACAGAATGTGGGGGAGGGAAGAAGGAGGCTGGGGTGACCCAGGGAACACCTGCCTTTATGGAGAGGAAGAAGAGAAGCACAGAATCTGAGAATGAACACCCAGAAGGATGGTGGGAGATAAAAGGTGGCAGTATCCTACAGAGCGAGGAGCAGAGCATCTGCAGGAGAGATGCACTGAGTCCGTGTCACAGGAGAGGGTGAGGATGCTGCTGTCAACTGGGGAGTCGTGAGAGGGAAAAACCAAGAGTTCTGTACTTGAAATTCCTTTTCTAGAAATTCAGAAGTGAAAGGAAGGAGAATAAAAGAGGAAAGCTTGGCAAGAAAGAGAAGTAGGAAACGCCCAAGGGAAAAAGATCTTTTTTTTAAAAGTGACTTGAGGATGTTTATATACTGAGAGAAGGAAGCAAGCAACAGCCAGGAGACACTGAAAAATGGAGAACCCTCAAAAGAAGGTACACAATTGTCTAGAGTTTAGACAAAGTTGAGTAATGTGTATCATATTTTTACTTCAATATTTTATTATAACCTGAGTCTATAAACATGATGCTCCATGTTGTGGAGGCCCATCCAGTCAATAAGGATTTCAACTCAGAACAAGTTCTCCTGGATTGATGGTCAGACAACATGATGACCTAAACCCAAGCTCAGAAGTCTATTTCTACAAGGAAAGCTGCCAAGTACATCTAAGATTGAGCCATCGTGTCCTCCTGAAGCCTTAATCCTTTCTCTTCCCCTGAGTCTCCATTTTGCTGGTAGTACAGGCTCATGATTTCAGAGCAGTCTCACTCCCCCTTAGCTGTCTCCACTGTGTACACAGGGAAATCAAACACTCTTTCCTAAGATTCAGGTCTCTGCTGCTGGAATGACTTTCCTGCCAATTTCATGAAAACAGAAAACCCCATATACATGGGTTCAAAAATATGCTATAGAACGTACAAGACTCATGTCTTGTATGACACTTCATTCCGTTTTCCCCTTTATCTCACAGTCCAGTATTGTCCCTCACTTCATGCATCAGTAATAAAGCTCTCCTATTCCAGTTGGTCCCCAGTCTCTCTCTCCTTGTGCCTCCTGCCAACTCAAAAGCTTTGAAAAGGTCACACATTGAAGAGTTACCTGGAATTGCTTTCGGAGTCCCTGCAATGCTTGGATCACAAAAGCAAATAAGTACTTCTTCCTCACAGCCAAGAGCTGTCACATCCCCATAGGTGAGTATTGCAGCAGATCATTAATACACTCAGGTGTGAACTAAAGGAATATTAAGTAATCAGAGAAAACAAAAATATCTGTAATTTGTTGGAACAAGCAAGTGAGAAGGAAAGAAGAACATTATATTCCTCCCACTTTGTTTAATGAATCGTGATTAAGCCAATGAAGAAAGAAGCCAAGACCTGCTGTGGGTAGAGCAGAACAAGCAGCCCTGTTTCTCAAGAAATGTTTCTTACAGATGCTGTGGCCTCACCTTCAGTGAAGGGGGATTTCCTATGTGGCAAGCGAGAAAGGATTTTTTTCCTAGAATTTCAAAAATATTGTTTAAACAAACGGCATCTTCAGTACTCAGAAGAAAATACTAAATGCTCTCCTCGGCTCCCTGAACTTGTTCCTCTGAGCTCTTTTCTTTGGTTTCCATCAAAGACAGCTCACTCTAGGACCTTTTGGCATCTGACTGGGAAACTGGACAACCTCATTGTCTTCACTTACATTTGTTTGCACCCCTGCTGCCACTTACTTTTTTTCCTTCCTAGTTGGAACCATGGTTGAGGGTAAGAGTAATGAACTCTATGTGCTGACTTCAGACGTTGATGACTTCACTTTTTTAGAGAGACATTCTTTCAGATTGAGATCTACACCCAAGACTAGCTCTGCCCTTTGCAGTACTCAACATTTTTCCATCTTAGTTTCTGAGTGTTGAGGAGTACCAGAAAAGATGGGGAGGCAGCTCTTGTTTAGTACAAGGGCGTAATTCTTAGAGACAAACTGTTACTTCTTGTCTCAGCTCTGTCACTCGCCAACTGGTGAACAAGACAACCTAGTCTTGGCTTCCTCATCTATAGAGTGCGTTAATAACCCCTTGTCCAAGGAGTGGTGGCAAGCGTTAAATGCCAATATTTGGAACAATATTTTAGTATATACCTAGCAGACAGTAAGGGATACACAAATATTAATGCAATATTAATATTAATATTAATGCAATGTGGATTTTTAAAAGTTTAACTGTGGCAAAACAGAAATGGATGCTGGCAAAATGCATCTGATGAAGAGAGTTAAAGAAAGACACTAAAGTAACACTCTATATTTTTGTCCTGGAGCCAGTTAGAAACACCTCAGACAAATATGGTTACCAGGAAGATGAACGTATCTCCACTCACACTTCAGCGAGTTGTTCGAGTATTAAATGTAATAATATAGGAAAAGTGAATTGCACAGTATTTGATATATATGAAGTATCCTCTAAATGCCAGCTCCCCTCTCCTTCCTCAAAGATGTATATTTTAGAAATCATATGCAAATTAACAAAATAAAGGGACCTCCCCCCCACTCCCAGAGATTTTGTAAAGTCAATCAGTATCATGGTCTTGTTCACACATAGAAGAAAAAAATGATTATTGGAGAGAAAATATGTTGGACATGACATATATGAAAATCCTTAAGATTGCAGCTAATCTGTGATTCTGCATTGTGAGCTTATAGCATAATAATACTGTTATTGTTGTTTTTAATACTACATAATAATATTTTTTGAGCATCAACAGAGAAAGGCAGTGCGGTGTCATTGCATTGAGTGTACATATGTATGCTATGCGTGTATAAGCAGTGATGCATGCACTTGATACTATTTTGCCGGTTGAGGGTAAGAGTAATGAACTCTATGTGCTGACTTCAGACGTTGATGACTTCACTTTTTTAGAGAGACATTCTTTCAGATTGAGATCTACACCCAAGACTAGCTCTGCCCTTTGCAGTACTCAACATTTTTCCATCTTAGTTTCTGAGTGTTGAGGAGTACCAGAAAAGATGGGGAGGCAGCTCTTGTTTAGTACAAGGGCGTAATTCTTAGAGACAAACTGTTACTTCTTGTCTCAGCTCTGTCACTCGCCAACTGGTGAACAAGACAACCTAGTCTTGGCTTCCTCATCTATAGAGTGCGTTAATAACCCCTTGTCCAAGGAGTGGTGGCAAGCGTTAAATGCCAATATTTGGAACAATATTTTAGTATATACCTAGCAGACAGTAAGGGATACACAAATATTAATGCAATATTAATATTAATATTAATGCAATGTGGATTTTTAAAAGTTTAACTGTGGCAAAACAGAAATGGATGCTGGCAAAATGCATCTGATGAAGAGAGTTAAAGAAAGACACTAAAGTAACACTCTATATTTTTGTCCTGGAGCCAGTTAGAAACACCTCAGACAAATATGGTTACCAGGAAGATGAACGTATCTCCACTCACACTTCAGCGAGTTGTTCGAGTATTAAATGTAATAATATAGGAAAAGTGAATTGCACAGTATTTGATATATATGAAGTATCCTCTAAATGCCAGCTCCCCTCTCCTTCCTCAAAGATGTATATTTTAGAAATCATATGCAAATTAACAAAATAAAGGGACCTCCCCCCCACTCCCAGAGATTTTGTAAAGTCAATCAGTATCATGGTCTTGTTCACACATAGAAGAAAAAAATGATTATTGGAGAGAAAATATGTTGGACATGACATATATGAAAATCCTTAAGATTGCAGCTAATCTGTGATTCTGCATTGTGAGCTTATAGCATAATAATACTGTTATTGTTGTTTTTAATACTACATAATAATATTTTTTGAGCATCAACAGAGAAAGGCAGTGCGGTGTCATTGCATTGAGTGTGTACATATGTATGCTATGCGTGTGTATAAGCAGGTGTGCATGCATTGATACTCATATTTTCAAATCTACACATATTTTCTCAACTGCTAAGAAACATATACACGGGACGTCCCTGGTGGTACAGTGGTTAAAGAGTCCTCCTTGCAGTCGATCCCTGGCCCAGGATGATCCTGCGTGTCATGGAGGGGCTGGACCAGTGTGTCCAATTATCAGCCTGCACACTGGAGGGCATGTGCTGAGTCAGCGCTCTGCACTGAGAGGCCACTGCAATGGGAGGCGCACACAAGCCAAAGAATAAAGATGGATGAAAAACAAATATAAATTAAAAAAAGATGCATAATGGGGAAAAAAGGAAAACAGATTGAAAAAAAAAAAAAAAACCCAAAAAACACAACATACATGGCAGTGATTAGGTAGTTTGATTAATTTAGGACTACCTAATGCAAAGGTCTGTAGAGGTAAATGCTGCCCACTCTAACAATGGGAGCCGCAGAAAGGCTGTCTTCTGCTTTGTCCCAGGAGGAATAAACAGTAGAAGAAACCCAACAGACCCACATCATGCTGCCTCCTCTCTTTTTCGGTCCTGACTGACCACGTCACATTCGTGGCCAGACCCATCTGGACAGCAGGTGTGGTGCTGGTTGGCTGCATGTGTTTGATTATTGACCAGTGACTATTTCCAAAGGGCACAATAAACTGCCACTGACCCTTGGTAATAACATGTGGCAATCGTCCCTGTTTACCTGTGTAAAAGCTCAAAATAAAAGAAAACCAGTTCTGAATGTTTTAAGATGACAGTTTGACCAGCAGCTTTTGACAAAGCCTCCATATATATCAGTCAAACAGTGAGCTTAGAGGGCTTGTATAGAGTCTGTTAAAGGGGGAATAAGGTTCATGAATTTCAAGCTTGGAGGGCTCTAATTACCTCATGCTCAAACTTTAACTACAAAACTCAGATAAATTGCTGCATTAAACCACAGAAGATCCTCCACCTGATTTGTGCCAGTGCATCTAATGCTCAGTGAGGCTGATCCCAGTGAGGGTTTTCAAATCAGTCCTAAGGGAATATGTTCCCGACCTGTCTCTAATGAGTATGTACGGATTACTTGGATGTTTTGGTAAAGCTACCTGGTAAATTAGTCCATCTGAAATTTTATTAGCCACAAAGCACTACAGCAGTCAGTCCCCTAGCCCAAGAATACCGGGGGAATGAACATCATTTTCAGCATCTATTAGCCAGGTACCAGGAATCTGTTTCAGGCAATGACTGCTAGTTGTAACATTAAACTAATTGGCTAATAGTTATAGCTGTCTCTTCAGTGTTTTTGTCCTTGGAGGTGTGATCCCTTCTTGAACCAATTTATGTACACCCAGAGGGGGGTCCTCTATTTATTCTAGTTCAGGGTATGATTTGGATTCAAAAGCAACCTAAAAAAAACCAGAAAAGACAAAGGTCTGTATACATAAACCATGGTGCAAAATAGCTAAAGCTGCACGGACATAATGACACTCGGAAAGCTGGAATTTAGTGAATACAGGCGGCAGAGAAAAAATGAGGAAAACAAACATTCCTTTCAAATATTCTCAACATTCAGGCTTTATCAAAGACGCAGTGAGGAGAAGTGTGGATTTCCCCGCTGCCTGGTAGAACATTCTCCACGGCTATTTATCTAGTTACAAACTTTTATAGATGTGAAATATTTTAAGAAGTCCTTTAGAAATGGCCTGAGGTAATTTCAAACTTAACAGACCCTGTCCCACCAGAGCTCATTACAGTGAATTTTATAACAAAGTACCCTCTACTTAATTTTCAGAGTCTAGCCAAGCGTACTAGAAATGCAGCTGCATTAAGCGCAATTAATGGTACAATAAAAACAGTGGAGGGCTGTTTAACACCCAAGAACCAGCAGTAAACACTGGCTCCATGCTCTCCAGCAGTCAGTGATGTGTCAAAGCACCTGAAGTGTGAGATTTCTGTATCCAGGGGGAAACGTCTGTCTCCTGCTGGAGAAAAATCTTCTGTCCTTCTACGACTCTACCCAGAGACTGTACAAAAGGAAAGAAAGTGATTCCCTCCGGTTATGCCACAAGCATCCCCGCTCTCTTTGAGCAAGAGGCCAACATAAGAAGCTCCTATTCCCATCAGGGAGAGAGAAGGGCAAATATGATTTTACCAAAAAACGAGTCTTAGAGCAAGTGATTCATGATGCACAGACTGACTCGTGCATAACTAAGTTTACTCTCAGATGCCCCAAAAATGAGGTGGCCCATCAGAATACTACATTTATTGGAAAGATCCAAACAAACCCCAAACACAGAAAAACAGGAGGGTGGGCAGGAGCCAATTAGAATGATGTTTACAAACCTATTCGAAGATGAAGTCATCGCTTAGAATTTGAATACGAGAGACATTCAGAAATAAGCAAACACCTCACAGAGTGATACAATCATGGTTGCTAGAGCATTTGTCAACTAGGCAATTTGTTAGGTACAATATGTGGTCAACTGAGTCTGGTAAGATGATTACATATATTCACCTTCTGTAATTAATTAAAGTAATCCTTTTAAGAAAAGTATTTGATTATAACTGTCTCTTATAGCCCAGGCGGCATTCAGAGTTCTATCCCTCTATTTCCATGCCTGGATAAAACCACTCATTTAACAATAGAACAGACTAGGAAGTACCTTAAAGCTGTATTTTTACCTAAAAAAAAATCCACATGCTCTAATATTATATGTGCACGTGTGCTCAGTCATGTCAGACTCTGGAGCTCCAAGGACTACAGCTCCTCTGTCCTTGGGATTATCTGGGTAAGAACACTGGAATGGATTGCCATTTCCTCTGCCAGCGCATCTTCCCAACCCAGGGATGGAACCCGCATCTCCTAAGGCTCCTTCATTGGCAGGTAGATTTTTTTACCACTGAATCACTTTAAAAATCCCCATCAACCAGCAATGAAAATCTTCCAAAGCATGATATAAAAGACATAACCTAAAAAATAAAAGCCACAGACAACCCCCAAATTTCATATTGCTGAAAACATACTTCTAATGTCCTTTCTTTACAAAATTCTGCTGAGAGCTTTTACACTGGTTTTGGTGTCTTCAATTTCCAATAGTTACTCTTGGATTGAAGAGCTAATGATTCAAAAGAGGGACACAGAGGATCCCCCTGGGGGTGCTGATATTTGCTCCTGCTTCAAGATCCTGCCACAAAGAAACCTGATACCGGGACCTAAAAGGCATTACTGTGATAACTTTCAACTGTGGGTTCTATCATGGGTACACAGGCTCTATAGACTCAGGAATACAACATCCACTTTTTTCCCCCCTGGAAAGGAATGCACTGACTTTATAAACTGAAAACTCATGCTTATAAATTTTTCTAATAGATTCCTAATTTTTTTAGGGTGAAGATCACAGCTAAAATGTGCCTAGCCCTGAATCCACATTTCTATGTGTACCATATCAAAGTTAGTTGCTAAGTTGCATCCAATTCTTTTGTGGCCCCACGGACTGTAGCCCACCAGGCTGCTCTGTCCATGGGATTTCCAGGCAAGAATCCTGGAGTAGGTAGCCAGTCTTTCCATAAATACATTAAGGATGATCATGATTAATTTCCAGCAACTGAGAGTGGCTAGTGAAAAATGAAACGAGATTCCAAGAAACAGTATCATCCAAGATGTTTGTATTTAAGTACTCAGCTGAGATGAGAAAAATGTAAGGGAGGGAAGTGTATGGTCTCAGCAGAGGTCAGCTTGTGTCTGGAAACTGCACATGCATCCCTGGGCTGGTCACACCAGCACATGTGCTCCAGGCAGGGCAGTAAAAGCTTCATTCCACATCCTTCCACCTGGCTAACTCTGGCTTTGTGAATACAAGCAAAGGAAGTTAACCTCTAGAATATCAATCTACTTCCTTTCATGAGCTGTAAATGCACTCTAAAGTAAAAGATACATGTAAGGATCTCTTGACCTGGTATACCTTTTAGCTTTAAGTGGAATCGACTTTATTTTCCTGTCAACTACAATCTTCACTAAAGACTCCTGACTTCTTTATGGCATAATAAAGTTTTGTCTAGGATTACAATAAAAAGCTTTCATAATACTCATGACCTGAACATTCTGGATTAATTTTTAAATTGCATCTGAAAATCAGTACAAATGGCAATTCAATGTTTATGTCCTTGAGACCAGATTCATCTCCTTGCCTCTATCAGTTGGTTCATATCTTTTAGGACAAGTTTCATTATGTAAAAGCTGAGTTGAGAAGAGAACTTTGCACAGGTTCAAGGAAATTTACATTTATTTCAGTTTGATGTATTTTCTTTTAGAGCAAATTATTTACTATTGTCCTCCCTTTGGGAAAACGTATATATGATAAAACATATTCCTTTGCTACAGCCCTTTCCATTACATTTCCTGTAGCTACCTGGCCAGGTGAGGAGAAAAGGAGAGGAGGTGGCAAACCAGAGCTCACATGCAATCTCTCTCAACCCCTTCACTACTGACCACTGCCCTGTCTGTTCTTTCCACTTCCACATCTAGGAAGACTGGCAGGTAGGGTGATATTGGACTCTAAAAGGGTCACACACCAGTAACATTAAACCTGCGCCCTCTTTTTCTTCGTTAGGGTTTCATAACTACACTCACTATTCAATGGGCTGGTCTTAGAACAGGTCCAAGAAGCAGAAGGGAGCTGCTTATTGCCTGATGAAGAGCATTCTCTGAAACTAGTGCAACTGCATCCTTTTAATTTCACAAGGAGATAGAAAATGAAAGATACACGTGCTCAATTATTTGATTCAAATGTTTCATCCTCAAATATAGCATTTTATTATAAGATCAAGTGACAAGAGTTCCAAAATGTCATTCCCATAAGACTGAGGTCCATTGACTCAGTAAGGATGTATTGACCACCCATCATCCTCCTGGCACTCGGATGGCACTAAGGAACTGGCTAGCACGAGAAGAGCCAGCTGCTGCTTTCATGGGGGATTATAGTTCTCTGGACTGGTATTGCAGCAGATGGAACCCAATCCAAAGACTAAATAGCCACAGCCATTGTCATATTTTCTTAAAATATCAAAATAGGGATGTCATTGTTCAAAGAGCAACCTGGCTGCAAACAGAGTGTATAATAAGGATACAGAATACTTTTTACAAATGGAACTTGGTGAATCTAAAATAAAGTAAAGCATACCACATTCACCATTGAGAACAGAGAATTAGAGTGCAATTGTGCACAGACTCTGTCTCCGTCATTTTTAAACTCAGTGATGGCCAATCCCTGGTTAAGCAAACATGCACACTGCCCATCCAAAAGGAACCAAGTTTGTGGCTCTATCTCCTCTTTTTTGCAAAGAAAAGCCTGATGCCCTTGGACAGGCAGTGGATCCATTTCCAGGAAGTGAGTGATAAAGGGCTTTAAGCCAGTTTTCCCATATCTGTAATCACCCTAAGTGTAGGACTGGGACCCAGTTCTGCCAAGTAAGACCTAAAGGGAACTTCCTTGGAAGCTTCTGGCAAATACTTCATACTTCTTCCCATTATCTTGAAAACTGCTGTATGAAAACTGCTCCAGCCCCATGTCTGGAGCTGCAACCACCATTTCTTCACCATGACTCGACAAGTCTTGAATGGAAAAGGCAATGCTCTGAGGATGGGAGAGCAGAAGAACAGAACCGGAGCCCTGTCTGACCATGGGGCGCCACTGCAGTACCTGGGGCCACCGACCCCAGACTTCTTTTACAGTGTGATAATTAAATCGCGGTATTGTTTAAGCCCCATAGGTTGCATACTCTCTTATTTGCAGCCAAACATATTTTAACTGATATGTCTGGTAAATTTTGTTTTTGAAACCACAGGCAAGACCTTGCGTTATCAATATCAAAGTGTCCCCTCTATGTTGGGACTTCTACATTTTTTCACTGAGTGTTCGGAGCTTGAGAAAACCCTTGCATTCATTAATAAAGCCCAAAATGTCATTCCCATAAGACTGAGGTCCATTGACTCAGTAAGGATGTATTGACACCCATCATCCTCCTGGCACTCGGATGGCACTAAGGAACTGGCTAGCACGAGAAGAGCCAGCTGCTGCTTTCATGGGGGATTATAGTTCTCTGGACTGGTATTGCAGCAGATGGAACCCAATCCAAAGACTAAATAGCCACAGCCATTGTCATATTTTCTTAAAATATCAAAATAGGGATGTCATTGTTCAAAGAGCAACCTGGCTGCAAACAGAGTGTATAATAAGGATACAGAATACTTTTTACAAATGGAACTTGGTGAATCTAAAATAAAGTAAAGCATACCACATTCACCATTGAGAACAGAGAATTAGAGTGCAATTGTGCACAGACTCTGTCTCCGTCATTTTTAAACTCAGTGATGGCCAATCCCTGGTTAAGCAAACATGCACACTGCCCATCCAAAAGGAACCAAGTTTGTGGCTCTATCTCCTCTTTTTTGCAAAGAAAAGCCTGATGCCCTTGGACAGGCAGTGGATCCATTTCCAGGAAGTGAGTGATAAAGGGCTTTAAGCCAGTTTTCCCATATCTGTAATCACCCTAAGTGTAGGACTGGGACCCAGTTCTGCCAAGTAAGACCTAAAGGGAACTTCCTTGGAAGCTTCTGGCAAATACTTCATACTTCTTCCCATTATCTTGAAAACTGCTGTATGAAAACTGCTCCAGCCCCATGTCTGGAGCTGCAACCACCATTTCTTCACCATGACTCGACAAGTCTTGAATGGAAAAGGCAATGCTCTGAGGATGGGAGAGCAGAAGAACAGAACCGGAGCCCTGTCTGACCATGGGGCGCCACTGCAGTACCTGGGGCCACCGACCCCAGACTTCTTTTACAGTGTGATAATTAAATCGCGGTATTGTTTAAGCCCCATAGGTTGCATACTCTCTTATTTGCAGCCAAACATATTTTAACTGATATGTCTGGTAAATTTTGTTTTTGAAACCACAGGCAAGACCTTGCGTTATCAATATCAAAGTGTCCCCTCTATGTTGGGACTTCTACATTTTTTCACTGAGTGTTCGGAGCTTGAGAAAACCCTTGTCATGAATACCTATATTCATTAATTAAAGCCCAACACAGAGGTATATAGTTGAGGGGGTGGTGGGGCAGGGGTCGGGGGAGGAATGATAGTGATGTATACAGAAAAAGCACATGGGGAAATAGACCAAACTGAAAGGAAGGGGATCTAGAAGCCATGGTTACATTTCTGGAAATAGAAATAAGAATCTCTATGATTCAACTTGATTAGGGAAAAGAGTTGCTGTGTAAGACCAGGGATGATGAGAAGAAAGGAAAGCAGGAAAAGTTCTCACAAAATAAACCCTAACTCTTTTCTCGAGTTTCAAATAAGCTCTAGTTTGATAAAAACCTAAAGTTGCTAAATTGCCCCACATCACACATCCTAGAAATGTGTGGATTCAATTATGAAGCAAGAGAGACTATCCAGCAGCAAAGATGCTTTTCTTGGAATTTCAATGCAAGGCAAATGTACAGATGTTGGCATAAAAGCCAAACCGTTTGAAATGGAATGAAAGATAGGGGTCCAGAGAGAAGATTGGAGAAGATATGGAATTAAATATGCAATAAAAGAGACCATTTTCATGCATGGCATCAAGCTTGGACAGCCAACGCCTTCTGACACTCAGACGCTAGTATTGGTGACATGTACAGGCTGAAAAAAAAATGGGCAAGGGTACAAGAATCAAACAAATACTACATTAAAATCGCTTATCTCTGTGGGCAGGCTGTAAAAATCATATCATTCTCATTGAAAAATAATTCATTAAACGGCACCCCAGCAGGACGTAAAGAACAACACACAGCATACGCAGATATTGAGCAGCAGGGGGCAATAAACTTTACAAAAACTATTAAAGCATGCCACAAAGCAAGATAATGCAAGGAGGAAACAATGGAAATGTCAGCCCAATTTCTAAAATAGCCATGTTAATACATAAGTGCAAACACTTCAGGAAAAACACACATGCTTATCACATTACAATGCAGGCTCTGTGAAATCACCCTTGAGATGTCAAAGCTGACCTGCTGCAGGGCTGAGAAATATCAAAGTGTCCCTCTATGTTGGGACTTCTACATTTTTCACTGAGTGTTCGGAGCTTGAGAAAACCCTTGTCATGAATACCTATATTCATTAATTAAAGCCCAACACAGAGGTATATAGTTGAGGGGTGGTGGGCAGGGGTCGGGGGAGGAATGATAGTGATGTATACAGAAAAAGCACATGGGGAAATAGACCAAACTGAAAGGAAGGGGATCTAGAAGCCATGGTTACATTTCTGGAAATAGAAATAAGAATCTCTATGATTCAACTTGATTAGGGAAAAGAGTTGCTGTGTAAGACCAGGGATGATGAGAAGAAAGGAAAGCAGGAAAAGTTCTCACAAAATAAACCCTAACTCTTTTCTCGAGTTTCAAATAAGCTCTAGTTTGATAAAAACCTAAAGTTGCTAAATTGCCCCACATCACACATCCTAGAAATGTGTGGATTCAATTATGAAGCAAGAGAGACTATCCAGCAGCAAAGATGCTTTTCTTGGAATTTCAATGCAAGGCAAATGTACAGATGTTGGCATAAAAGCCAAACCGTTTGAAATGGAATGAAAGATAGGGGTCCAGAGAGAAGATTGGAGAAGATATGGAATTAAATATGCAATAAAAGAGACCATTTTCATGCATGGCATCAAGCTTGGACAGCCAACGCCTTCTGACACTCAGACGCTAGTATTGGTGACATGTACAGGCTGAAAAAAAAATGGGCAAGGGTACAAGAATCAAACAAATACTACATTAAAATCGCTTATCTCTGTGGGCAGGCTGTAAAAATCATATCATTCTCATTGAAAAATAATTCATTAAACGGCACCCCAGCAGGACGTAAAGAACAACACACAGCATACGCAGATATTGAGCAGCAGGGGGCAATAAACTTTACAAAAACTATTAAAGCATGCCACAAAGCAAGATAATGCAAGGAGGAAACAATGGAAATGTCAGCCCAATTTCTAAAATAGCCATGTTAATACATAAGTGCAAACACTTCAGGAAAAACACACATGCTTATCACATTACAATGCAGGCTCTGTGAAATCACCCTTGAGATGTCAAAGCTGACCTGCTGCAGGGCTGAGAAATAAAAGCCAGCGGGTTGCTCCATGGAAAGGCCTGGTCCAGAGAGCTTCACACCAGGTAACCTGCTGAAATGCCATAATTGCTTGCAGGTATCTGAGACACTGCTCCAGTTACAGACACAAAGGTTAACTGAAAACAGGGCCACACACATTCCACAGCCAGGGATGTACGAGGACACCTGTAGCTCCAAGCTGGTAGGCTTGAGCGACCTCACTTTTAACCCCACTTCCGCCCATGTTGCTGGATGGTTCAGGCAGCAACCCTACTCGGACAACTGTTCCCGAGTACTTCATAGCTTAGGACCACCTCAGAGCACACACAGTGTCCATAAGCTCTGCTTCCAAACTGTCTGATTCCCTTGCTTCTCCTTGAGTAGATGAGTTTCACTCCCTTAAAAGATGTCTTTGGGATTCCTTATACTCACCATTCTTGTAAGGCCACTTGAGAGCCACTACAGACCTCTGTGTAAGACTCTGGTAAATATTTAGTGACCAGGTCTCCTCTTGCTGTTTCACTGGGTGAGGAGATGGGGGGCCAGGTTGGGGGAAGATTGGGCATTTAGACCAGGGAAGAAAAGAGAAAGGGAAATCTTGTTTCACAGGGCATCTTGGTGGGCCAAGGAATGGTGACAATATGCTCATACATCAGAGGAGATGACTGAGTAAAAATGGAACGCTGAAGACAAACTGTGCTTAAAGGAGTTTTGTCTACTTATGATTCTGAAGTGGCCAAGACAAAACTGATGACACCTCCTCATCTCTCCAAAATTATTTCCTAGTCTTCCAAAGCCTAACTGTGCTATGGGGAATCTTCTGCACCACAAAATGAAGGGTGATTGAAGCAGAACCCACGATAAGAAATCCACAGAAATCAGTGTCGCTATTAACACCTAACAATCTGACAAGTATAGGGTACAATTATATACCGTATTTCTAAATTCAACATGTAGTCACCCAATAAGCTTCTGGAGAAGCAGTGATTTCCACTAACCAGTCAAGATCTCCCACCCTCAACCCCATTCCCGTCTCTGTCTCTCCATCACTTTCTCTTTCTTCAATTTACAGAGGTACCAGGTCACAGCATGTACAAATGTCCTAACTGTGTTTCCTTTAACAGTTTTTCCATAAAATCATTCTCAGGATCTTAAGTCGTCTACTTTTGCACCTCTCAGATTACAGAACAAAAAATAAGTCATTTTAGTCAAATTCTGTTTTAAGATCCCTGCTGAGTTGAGAATTCAGATTTTGGGCTGGAATGAATTTTTATGGCCAAGTTATAAACACCTGATGCTCAGTAGGTGCCTCTAAAGTGTATAGCTTTAAGATTACATGTGGTTTCCCTAATTTCAAAAGTTGATCTACTTGAAGATAATTTGTTTTTAAAACTGTCAAGCTATAAAAGCCACTGCATTTCCTTTCACTAGCTTAAAAAGATTAATTGGAAGTAATACATGCTTGTAATTTATAGGTCAACGGAAATGTTGCCTGTTAGTGGAGTCTGGACAAGGAAAGCTACACATCCTCAGCTGAAAACTGGGATCAAAGCTACAAGTATGTATCTTGGAAGACTGATGGATTTGTTTATCTTAAGATCAGAGGTCACAATGTTGTGGCTCTCTCACTAGAAGGAGCATTTTCACTTAAGGTCTCAACAAGAGGCTTCTGGTTCAAGATGGTGGAGTAGAATGACATGTGCTTATCTCTTCCTGTGAGAGCACCAAGACCACAACCAGCTATTGGTAAGCAGGAGGACACCAGAACCTACCAAAAAAGAGACCCCCACATCCAAAGACAAAGAAATCACAACAAGATAGTCGAAGGGGCATAATGCTAGAGTCTCCTGCATCGGCAGGTGGGTTCTCTCCCACTAGCACCAAAGAATCCTAAACAAATGACCTATTTCTTTCACCCAAGCAATGTTATTTAGATACTTTCATGTTTTACCCTTTAGCCTATAAACAATGCTGTAGGGGATTTCCAGGTGACAAAAAAACCCACGATAAGAAATCCACAGAAATCAGTGTCGCTATTAACACCTAACAATCTGACAAGTATAGGGTACAATTATATACCGTATTTCTAAATTCAACATGTAGTCACCCAATAAGCTTCTGGAGAAGCAGTGATTTCCACTAACCAGTCAAGATCTCCCACCCTCAACCCCATTCCCGTCTCTGTCTCTCCATCACTTTCTCTTTCTTCAATTTACAGAGGTACCAGGTCACAGCATGTACAAATGTCCTAACTGTGTTTCCTTTAACAGTTTTTCCATAAAATCATTCTCAGGATCTTAAGTCGTCTACTTTTGCACCTCTCAGATTACAGAACAAAAAATAAGTCATTTTAGTCAAATTCTGTTTTAAGATCCCTGCTGAGTTGAGAATTCAGATTTTGGGCTGGAATGAATTTTATGGCCAAGTTATAAACACCTGATGCTCAGTAGGTGCCTCTAAAGTGTATAGCTTTAAGATTACATGTGGTTTCCCTAATTTCAAAAGTTGATCTACTTGAAGATAATTTGTTTTTAAAACTGTCAAGCTATAAAAGCCACTGCATTTCCTTTCACTAGCTTAAAAAGATTAATTGGAAGTAATACATGCTTGTAATTTATAGGTCAACGGAAATGTTGCCTGTTAGTGGAGTCTGGACAAGGAAAGCTACACATCCTCAGCTGAAAACTGGGATCAAAGCTACAAGTATGTATCTTGGAAGACTGATGGATTTGTTTATCTTAAGATCAGAGGTCACAATGTTGTGGCTCTCTCACTAGAAGGAGCATTTTTCACTTAAGGTCTCAACAAGAGGCTTCTGGTTCAAGATGGTGGAGTAGAATGACATGTGCTTATCTCTTCCTGTGAGAGCACCAAGACCACAACCAGCTATTGGTAAGCAGGAGGACACCAGAACCTACCAAAAAAGAGACCCCCACATCCAAAGACAAAGAAATCACAACAAGATAGTCGAAGGGGCATAATGCTAGAGTCTCCTGCATCGGCAGGTGGGTTCTCTCCCACTAGCACCAAAGAATCCTAAACAAATGACCTATTTCTTTCACCCAAGCAATGTTATTTAGATACTTTCATGTTTTACCCTTTAGCCTATAAACAGCATTCAGGCTGTAGGGGACAATCTTAGCCAACAGGTAAGTAAACAAAATGTTTAACTTCAAAATAACAAAAGCAAAAAATAAATGCTACCTTATTAGAGAAAAGTTGAAAATATTACATATAAACCAATACCAAAATAGTATTCTGATGTAAACTCTTCGCACTATGAGACCAGTGACAAAATAACCACAGTCTTCCATATTTGATGGGGAACTTACTAATACAGAGGGTCAACTATGCTAGTACATTTTATATAAGGGACCTGAGTATCCACAGATTTTAGTATCCATGGGGTCCTGCTATCAGTTACCCACAGATTCTGAGAGATGACTCTATATGCTGTCTCACTTAGGAGATGGAGACCACAGTTAGTTAAATGTTTTAACTATATTATTTTTCTTTAGTTAAAAAAGCAACTAAGATGAGGAAAAAAACACTCCCCAAACCACCCTCCCCACAAAAACACACAAAAATGAATATTATAAAAAATAAATATTATATATATATATATATATATATATATATATTTTTTTTTTAAGTTTTTTGTCACTGGTTCACAAGGTTATATGACCTCAAATTTTGAATCCTGATATCCTGGATTCATCATTGCTATTTAGTGACTCAGTTCTGACTGACTCTTTGTGACCCCATGACTGCAACATGCCCGACTTCCCTGTCCTTCAGCATCTCCTGGAGCTTGATCAAACTCATGTTCATTAAGTTGGTGATGCTATCCAACCATCTCATTCTCTGCTGTCCCCTTCCCCTCTTGATCCAAGCTTTCTGAGCATCACGGTCTTTTCCAATGAGTCATCTCTTCTGTGAGAAGGTGGACAAACTGTTGGAGCTTCAGCTTCAGCATCAGCCCTTCCAATGAATATTCTGTATTGATTTCCTCTGGGATTGACTGACTTGTTTTCCTGGTAGTTCAAGGGACTTCAACAGTTTTATCTAACACCACAGTTTGAAGGCATCAATTCTTTGGCACTCAGCCTTCTTTATGGTCCAACTCTTACATCTGTACATGACTACTGGAAAAACCATAGCTTTGGCTATATGGACCTCTGTTGGCAAAGGAACCTCTTTTTTGTTGTTTTTATTATGCTGCTAGGTTTGTCATGCTTTTTCTTCCAAGGAGCAAGCTTCTTTCATGGCTGCAGACAACATCCACAGTGATTTTGGAGTCGTTCACTCCAAGAAAATAGTCGTTCACTGTTTCCACTGTTTGCCTATCTACTTGCCATGAAGTGATGGGACCGGATATCATGATCTTCATTTTTTGAATGTTGAGTTTTAAGCCAGATTTTTCACTCTCTTTCATTTTCATCAAGAGGCTCTTTAATTCCTTTTTGCATTCTGCAATAAGGTTGGTGTCATCTGTGTATCTGGGGCTATTCATATTTCTCCCCACAATCTTGATTCCAGCTTGTGTTTCATCCAGACTGACATTTCACATGATGCATTCTGTATATAAGTTAAATAAGCAGGGTGACAATATATGGCCTTGACAAACTCCTTTCCCAATTTGGAACCAGTCCATTGGTTCATGTCCAGTTCTAACTGTTGCTTCTTGACCTGCATACAGGTTTTGCAGGAGGCAGGAAAGGTTGTCTGATATTCCTCTCTTTTAGGATTTTCCACAGTTTGTTGAGAGTCACACAGCCAAAGACTTTACAGTAGTCAATGAAGCAGAATTAAATGCTTTTCTGGAACTCTCTAGCTTTTACTATGATCCAACAGATATTGACAATTTCATTTCTGGTTCCTCTGCCTTTTCTAAACACAGCTTGTACATCTGGAAGTTCTTAGGTCACATACTACTGAAGCCTAGCTTGGATGATTTTGAGCATTACTTTGTTAGCACATGAAATAAGTACAATTGTGTGGTATTTTGAATATTATCTGGCATTGTTTTTCTTTGGTATTGGAATGAAAACTGACCTTTTCCAGTCCTATGGCCACTGCTGAGTTTTCCAAATTTGCTGGCATACTGAATGCAGCACTCTAATAGCATCACCTTTTAGGGCTTTAAATAGCTCAGCTGGAATTCCATCACCGTCACTAGCTTTGTTTATAGTGATGCTTCCTAAGGCCCACTTGACTTCACACTCCAAGCTGTTTGGCATTAGGTGAGTGATCACACCATCGTGGTTATCCGGGTTATTAATATCTTTCTAATATAGCTTTTCTGTGTATCCTTGCCACCTCTTCTTAATATCTTCTGCTTCTGTTCAGTCCAGACCATTTCTGTCCTTTATTGTGCCTATCTTGACATGAAATGTTCCCCTGGTATCTCTACTTTTCTTATAGAGATCTCTAGTCTTTCCCATTCTGTTGTTTTTCTCTATTTCTTTGCATTGTTCACTTAGGAAGACCTTCTTATCTCTCCTTGCTCATCTCTGGAACTCTGCATTCAGATGGGTATATCTTTCCTTTTCTCTTGTGCATTTCACTTCATCATATCCTCATTTACTTTGGATATCCCAAGTCATTATATTCACGTTTTATCACTTTGTCTATCACATATTAACTTAAAATTTGGAAGTAGACACACATGTACAACTAGAATTTCTTAAAACAAGGATTCAGGGATAAATTTATAAAAAGACTTTGATGGGAATTCTATCTATCATAAAATGCTACATAGAAATCACTTGATGTTTTTTTCCCTCCAAATTAGGACAAAAACCTTCCTGATTATTTATTTATGTCATTTGGAAGGACTAAAATCAGCCTGTCTCCAAATTTTGCAGCCATCCATGCTTTTTCTAATAAGAACTAATTTCACAAGGTCTTTTCTGGCCAAGAAACTTTCAACCACTATAAACTAGTCAGACACAATACAAGATGATTAGACCACAGTATATAGACTATGTAGCATAAACTGCCAGTTAAACATTATAGCATGCTTCATTTTAATCATGTAGCTTTCATCTTTTTTAACACCCTTTTAGCATCTCTTGAAAAAGAGGCTCTGAAAAGCCCTAGCTTGGATGATTTTGAGCATTACTTTGTTAGCACATGAATGTACAATTGTGTGGTATTTTGAATATTATCTGGCATTGTTTTTCTTTGGTATTGGAATGAAAACTGACCTTTTCCAGTCCTATGGCCACTGCTGAGTTTTCCAAATTTGCTGGCATACTGAATGCAGCACTCTAATAGCATCACCTTTTAGGGCTTTAAATAGCTCAGCTGGAATTCCATCACCGGCACTAGCTTTGTTTATAGTGATGCTTCCTAAGGCCCACTTGACTTCACACTCCAAGCTGTTTGGCATTAGGTGAGTGATCACACCATCGTGGTTATCCGGGTTATTAATATCTTTCTAATATAGCTTTTCTGTGTATCCTTGCCACCTCTTCTTAATATCTTCTGCTTCTGTTCAGTCCAGACCATTTCTGTCCTTTATTGTGCCTATCTTGACATGAAATGTTCCCCTGGTATCTCTACTTTTCTTATAGAGATCTCTAGTCTTTCCCATTCTGTTGTTTTTCTCTATTTCTTTGCATTGTTCACTTAGGAAGACCTTCTTATCTCTCCTTGCTCATCTCTGGAACTCTGCATTCAGATGGGTATATCTTTCCTTTTCTCTTGTGCATTTCACTTCATCATATCCTCATTTACTTTGGATATCCCAAGTCATTATATTCACGTTTTATCACTTTGTCTATCACATATTAACTTAAAATTTGGAAGTAGACACACATGTACAACTAGAATTTCTTAAAACAAGGATTCAGGGATAAATTTATAAAAAGACTTTGATGGGAATTCTATCTATCATAAAATGCTACATAGAAATCACTTGATGTTTTTTTCCCTCCAAATTAGGACAAAAACCTTCCTGATTATTTATTTATGTCATTTGGAAGGACTAAAATCAGCCTGTCTCCAAATTTTGCAGCCATCCATGCTTTTTCTAATAAGAACTAATTTCACAAGGTCTTTTCTGGCCAAGAAACTTTCAACCACTATAAACTAGTCAGACACAATACAAGATGATTAGACCACAGTATATAGACTATGTAGCATAAACTGCCAGTTAAACATTATAGCATGCTTCATTTTAATCATGTAGCTTTCATCTTTTTTAACACCCTTTTAGCATCTCTTGAAAAAAAAGAGGCTCTGAAAAAGCTGAGCTACTGCTAAACACTGTAAGCTGATGCTGCTATACTTTGCTTTGTCCCACTGCCTCCCTACCCCCATAAAAATGAAAAAGATCATCTTCAGTACTTTAAGGTCTAATAACTGTGGTCTTAAATAAGACAGAACACTATCGTCTGTTGAAAGGTCAATTTGAATCAGGGTTGAAATGCAATCATGTACCATATTCAAATTTATCATTATTGTGACAATGTATTTAGTATAACAATAATATATAAATGATAGGCTAGCAGAAAACCTTATGGCATGTGTTATCACACATTTAATTACAAGGTTAGTTTATTAGGCCAAACACAATACAATTAAAATAAAATTCCACATTACTGATGGCACAGAATGTTAGGTCAAACACAATAAGATTAAAACAAAATTCTTCAGTACTAACGCCACACACAGAAAAGTAAGAAAAATACCTTTGGTGACTTCCCTGAAGGTACATACAATAGTATAGCTTACATTATACCTTAATGAGAGATGTGTAAGCTTCAGACTATGCAATGTCTCAGAAAGCTTTATGTTAAATTTTATGTTGTACCCATTTGATGGCCACGGTACTCAAGAAAAAAATTTTTGCTTTTTCACAAGTGTCTTTTGTGATTGTATGGAGCCTTTTCAACTTCCTAACATGCATTTAGAAAGCAAAATCCATTTTTTAAGATCATTTAATGCAAGGTTTATTTTTCTTGCTTAAGATGCATAAAGTAGTATGTCCTCATAATCATAAAATATTTAAACACTAAGTAGTATTTAAGCTTATAATATAAGACTCAATCATCTTACAACACATATGAAAGAAAACCAGAAGTTTAAGAAGGTAAGCCAAAAAATCAAACAGCTAGCTAGCAATTAAATTCCAGTTCTGACTTTGAGGCCAATGCATCTTCCATTTCTTCTTTGGGAAAAGAAATTAAATGATTTAAAATAAAATTACCTGATATTTGAGTATAAGTTGTGATAGTATACCAAAAACATGCCTAAAAGATTTAGTAATAGCATAGACAAAAAACATTAATGATCTCCATGGACTGGGAATCATGGGATCTTGACAAAGACTTAAAAAAGATCTCTCTACAATCCTCATAAGCCTTGCATATTTAATTATTTATTAAAATAAAACAGGTTCATCACAATTCTTAGGCAAAATGTAAAAATAAAAAGGGTTAGGACAAAAGGTGGCTTTTAGAATAACTGTTCAGAACACATTTCATCTGAGAAACTGACAGAAACAAATTGATTCTGTTTTATTCTCAAGCTACTGCCAAAGTTACCAAGTTTTCCCCTTACAAGGCTTTTTCTTCAACATTGTAGTAAAGATTCTAGCTAATGCAACAAGACAAGAAAAAGACATTAAAACCACTGAAATTAGAAAAAAAATGATTTAAATGGTCTTTATTCACAGACAATATGATTCTCTATATAAAATAACCTAAGGAATCCATAAAATAATTTTAGAAATAATACACATGTCAAGCAAGATTTCAGGATAAAAGATCAATGTATTTTAAAAATCTGCCATAAAAAAACATACTGCCAAATACCTGAAAATTAAATTAGGAAAACAATTCCATTCACAATAGTCATCAAAGATAGTCACTCAGGGGGCTTCTCTAGTTGGTGCCCCAGATCATAAACAATTGACCTTCAATGCAGGAGACCAGAGTTTGATCCCCCGGTTGGGAAGATCTCCTGGAGAAGGAAATGGCAACCTAACACAGTATTATTGCCTGGAGAATCCCATGGACAGAGAAGTCTTGGCTGGCTACAGTTTGTGAGGTCACATAGAGCCAGGAATGACTGAGTAACCAATAGATATAAATTTAACAAAAAATTACAATACTTGTGTGTACACTGAGAACTATAAAACATTTCTTTAAGTTATTAAAGATAATTTAAACAAGTGAAATGATATGCTATGCTCATGGTTTGCAAGATTGAATATTGTTAAGACAGTAATTTTGCTCAAATTGATCTCAGCAGAATTTCTATCAAAATTGCAACAGATGGGCTTCCCTGGTGGTCCAATGGGTAGAGAGTTCCGCCTTGCTGTGCAAGGGGCGCCAGTTCGATCCTTGGCCTGGGAATATCCCACGTGCTGCGGAGCAGCTGGACTAATGTGTCTAACTACCCAGCTGGTGCTCTGGAGCATATGCGCCCAGTGCTTTGAGATGAGAAAGGCCACTGCGATGGGAGGCCCACACAGGCCAAAGAACAAAGATGGATGAAAATAAATGAAAGACCAATAGAAGTGCCCCCACCACCATCAAAAAAAAGTTAAAAAAAAAAAAAAGAAAAGAAATACACAAAAGCAATAAAAGAGGTCAAAATAAAAAAAAATTTCAACAGATTTTTTCACAGAAACTAACATGTTGATCCTAAATAAAATGTAAATGACCTAAAATAGCTAGAGAAATTTTTAAAAAGAATAAAGTTGTAGGACTTACACCACCTGATTTAAAAATTAACTTTAAAGCTACCAAGAAACCAAACATATATATCAATGGAACAGGAGTGAGGCCAGAAAGAAGCCCTTACATATATGGTCAAATGATTCTCAACAAAAGTGTCAAGACAACCCAACAGAGAGAACATAGTCTTTTCAACAAATATTTCTGAACCAACTGAATATACATATGCCTAAACAAAGAAGCAAACTTAGGTACTTATTTCATACTCCACAAAAATTCACTCAAAATGGATCACAGAGCTAAATTTAAAAGCAAAACTATAAAATTCTAAAAGAAAGCCTACAAGAAAATCTTGCTGACTTCAGTTAGGCAAAGTCTTCTCAAATATGACACTGAGCATATGATTTATGAAAATATGATAAACTAGCTTCCATCATAATTAAAAATCTTTGTCATTTCAATAAACTTCCTTGGGTCCTTCCAAATCTGAGACTCTTACATTAAGTTCATTCTCTCTATATTTATGCACTGTCTAAATAATAATACTGTGTCTACAGCATATGTAAAAATAGTATTATGCAAAAAAATAAAACAAATGAAAAGATAAACTCAGACTGGGAAAATAGCAAATCATAAACCTTTTGTATCAGAATAATAATTTGCTAGCCAATGGGTTAAAGAAAGATGGGCTTCCCTGGTGGTCCAATGGGTAGAGAGTTCCGCCTTGCTGTGCAAGGGGCGCCAGTTCGATCCTTGGCCTGGGAATATCCCACGTGCTGCGGAGCAGCTGGACTAATGTGTCTAACTACCCAGCTGGTGCTCTGGAGCATATGCGCCCAGTGCTTTGAGATGAGAAAGGCCACTGCGATGGGAGGCCCACACAGGCCAAAGAACAAAGATGGATGAAAATAAATGAAAGACCAATAGAAGTGCCCCCACCACCATCAAAAAAAAGTTAAAAAAAAAAAAAAGAAAAGAAATACACAAAAGCAATAAAAGAGGTCAAAATAAAAAAAAATTTCAACAGATTTTTTCACAGAAACTAACATGTTGATCCTAAATAAAATGTAAATGACCTAAAATAGCTAGAGAAATTTTTAAAAAGAATAAAGTTGTAGGACTTACACCACCTGATTTAAAAATTAACTTTAAAGCTACCAAGAAACCAAACATATATATCAATGGAACAGGAGTGAGGCCAGAAAGAAGCCCTTACATATATGGTCAAATGATTCTCAACAAAAGTGTCAAGACAACCCAACAGAGAGAACATAGTCTTTTCAACAAATATTTCTGAACCAACTGAATATACATATGCCTAAACAAAGAAGCAAACTTAGGTACTTATTTCATACTCCACAAAAATTCACTCAAAATGGATCACAGAGCTAAATTTAAAAGCAAAACTATAAAATTCTAAAAGAAAGCCTACAAGAAAATCTTGCTGACTTCAGTTAGGCAAAGTCTTCTCAAATATGACACTGAGCATATGATTTATGAAAATATGATAAACTAGCTTCCATCATAATTAAAAATCTTTGTCA
This sequence comes from Tragulus kanchil, assembly GCA_022376925.1. Lineage (NCBI taxonomy): Eukaryota > Metazoa > Chordata > Mammalia > Artiodactyla > Tragulidae > Tragulus > Tragulus kanchil. The sequence continues at coordinate 99,741,809 of JAIOJX010000024.1, forward strand.
TTTCAATAAACTTCCTTGGGTCCTTCCAAATCTGAGACTCTTACATTAAGTTCATTCTCTCTATATTTATGCACTGTCTAAATAATAATACTGTGTCTACAGCATATGTAAAAATAGTATTATGCAAAAAAATAAAACAAATGAAAAGATAAACTTCAGACTGGGAGGAAATATTTGCAAATCATAAACCTAATAAAGTATCTGTATCTAGAATATATGAAAACCTTTTATAATTCTGTAAGAAGAGAAACATCTCAATAAAAATCATAAAATATTTGAAAATAATTTCACCAAAAAACACATAAGAATGGCCTATATATACATCAACCATTAAGGAAATAGTGGTGGTAGAATTCTAAGATGTCTCTAAAAATTCTCACTCCCTCGTTTATGTGTGTCGTATAACTACTGCCTTTGAGTATGGACAATACTTGTCAGTATGACGGGATTGCGCTTCCCTGGTTTGGTGGAATAATAAGATAAAATATACAGAGATTTTACAATTGTAACTAAGGTTCCTAATCAGTTGATTTTGATTTAATCAAATGCGAAATTATTTTGGATGGGCTTGACCTTATCAGGCAGACCCTTTAAAAGAGGCTACCTGTCTTCTCTGAAGGGAAAGATTCAAAGTGAGAAGGTTTCTTCTGTTAGCCTTGAGAAAGGAAACAACCATGCTGATGTTCTCTGGGAGTTGAGGGTTCCCCAGATGATAGCCAACAAGAAAATGGGGACTTCAGTTCTACACCCTCAAAGAGCTGAATTCTTCCCAACAACCAGTGAACTTGGAAGAGGATCTCAATCTTCAGATGAGCCCGTGAGTTCCAGACAACACTTGGATTTCTGTCAGTGAAACCCTCAGCACTGGACCCAGTTAACCTGTAGTCAGACACCTATTTCAGAGGAACTGTGAATAAGATTTTAATAATTGTTTTAAATTGCTATGTGTGTGGTAATTTGTTACACTGCAGTAGAAAATGAATAAAAACAAAACAAAACTACAGTGAAATGCTACTACACAATCCAAAAGACTGGAACTGGTTATTAAAAAACAAACTATTGGGCTTCCCTTGTGGCTCAATGAATAAGAACCTGTCTGCCAATGCAGGAGACACAGGTTCAAGCCCTGATCCCAGAAGATCCCACATACTGCAGAGCAGCTAAACCCACACATCAACAAAGACCCAGCACAGCCAAAAATAAATAAATAAAACTTTAAAAAAAAAAAAAAAAAACTATCCTCAAACCATCATATGGTGTTGGTAGGAATATAAACTGGCCCAACTCAATCACTTCTGAAAACAAGTTTTACCTTTTCTTTAAAAATTAAACATGCTTTTAACATACAACATTAACTTCCACTACCATGTGTCTACAAGAAATGAGAACATACATCCACACAAAGACTTGTATATATCTTCATAGCAGAATTATTCAAAGTAGTCAAAAATCAGAAATGATTCATTTATCTATCAATCGGTAAATAATACATATTCAAATGTATCTGTATTTATAATAAATATATAATATGGTATGTTCATGTAATAAATACACAATTAAGAAAAGAACTATAGACACATACAATTTGAAATCGACTCAAGAACAATATGCTAAGTAATAGAAGCCATGGGACTACCCTAGTCGTCCATTGTTTAAGAATCTGCCTTACAATGCAAGGGATATGAGCTCAATCCCTGGTCTTACAATGTAGCCTTGAGAAAGGAAACAACCATGCTGATGTTCTCTGGGAGTTGAGGGTTCCCCAGATGATAGCCAACAAGAAAATGGGGACTTCAGTTCTACACCTCAAAGAGCTGAATTCTTCCCAACAACCAGTGAACTTGGAAGAGGATCTCAATCTTCAGATGAGCCCGTGAGTTCCAGACAACACTTGGATTTCTGTCAGTGAAACCCTCAGCACTGGACCCAGTTAACCTGTAGTCAGACACCTATTTCAGAGGAACTGTGAATAAGATTTTAATAATTGTTTTAAATTGCTATGTGTGTGGTAATTTGTTACACTGCAGTAGAAAATGAATAAAAACAAAACAAAACTACAGTGAAATGCTACTACACAATCCAAAAGACTGGAACTGGTTATTAAAAAACAAACTATTGGGCTTCCCTTGTGGCTCAATGAATAAGAACCTGTCTGCCAATGCAGGAGACACAGGTTCAAGCCCTGATCCCAGAAGATCCCACATACTGCAGAGCAGCTAAACCCACACATCAACAAAGACCCAGCACAGCCAAAAATAAATAAATAAAACTTTAAAAAAAAAAAAAAAAAACTATCCTCAAACCATCATATGGTGTTGGTAGGAATATAAACTGGCCCAACTCAATCACTTCTGAAAACAAGTTTTACCTTTTCTTTAAAAATTAAACATGCTTTTAACATACAACATTAACTTCCACTACCATGTGTCTACAAGAAATGAGAACATACATCCACACAAAGACTTGTATATATCTTCATAGCAGAATTATTCAAAGTAGTCAAAAATCAGAAATGATTCATTTATCTATCAATCGGTAAATAATACATATTCAAATGTATCTGTATTTATAATAAATATATAATATGGTATGTTCATGTAATAAATACACAATTAAGAAAAGAACTATAGACACATACAATTTGAAATCGACTCAAGAACAATATGCTAAGTAATAGAAGCCATGGGACTACCCTAGTCGTCCATTGTTTAAGAATCTGCCTTACAATGCAAGGGATATGAGCTCAATCCCTGGTCTGGGAAGATTCCACATGCCATGGGGCAACTGAGCCCTTGTGCCACTATTACTGAGCCTGCATGCTCTAGAGCCTGTGGTCCCCAACAAGAGAAGTCACTGAAATGAGCTCACATACCACAATTCGAGAGTAGATCCTGCTAGCTGCATCTAGAAAAAGCCTGCACAAAGCAACAACGAAACAGCACAAATGAGGATAAAGAAGCTGGCCACAAGAGACTACATATTTTACAAATATACTTAAATGAAATCTCTAGAAGAGACAAAGCTATAGAGAAACAGAAAGGAGGATGTTGAGTGCCTCGGTTTGTGGGTGGGAACAGAGATTAGTGAGTATGAGGGAACTTTTTATGAAGACAGAGGTCTTTCAAAACTGGATTGTGTGATGGTCACAATTTGAAACTTACTAATACCATCCAGCTCTAAACTTACAATGAGTAGGTAGCATGGTGTGTAAGACACACTTCTATAAGGCTCTTAAAAGTGGAAAAAGGCTATTTCATATCAAAATGAATTAAAGTAGTGAAAAGTGGGACATCTGAAATAAAATAAAACAAAATTAGCCTGCCATGCCTACATTCCAAATATTTCTAAATATTCAGATGTCAAACACTAATTCAATGACAATCCAATTTTTTGATCCTTTCTTACTCATATTCAGTATTAAGAATTTATCTTATAATCCACCTGGTTATGAAATTTCTCTCCCACTTACATTATACATCTGACTCAAATTTTTCCAGGAGAGAATTTTGACATATATCCTACTAAAAGGGGAAGGTAATAGCAAAGTCAAATTAGGACATGTCTCCTTCAAAACTCCTTTGCCCATAATGTTTCTGATTTTTGTTTTCAATTGCTTCAAAAAAAAAATTGGACTTGTATATATCTTCATAGCAGAATTATTCAAAGTAGTCAAAATCAGAAATGATTCATTTATCTATCAATCGGTAAATAATACATATTCAAATGTATCTGTATTTATAATAAATATATAATATGGTATGTTCATGTAATAAATACACAATTAAGAAAAGAACTATAGACACATACAATTTGAAATCGACTCAAGAACAATATGCTAAGTAATAGAAGCCATGGGACTACCCTAGTCGTCCATTGTTTAAGAATCTGCCTTACAATGCAAGGGATATGAGCTCAATCCCTGGTCTGGGAAGATTCCACATGCCATGGGGCAACTGAGCCCTTGTGCCACTATTACTGAGCCTGCATGCTCTAGAGCCTGTGGTCCCCAACAAGAGAAGTCACTGAAATGAGCTCACATACCACAATTCGAGAGTAGATCCTGCTAGCTGCATCTAGAAAAAGCCTGCACAAAGCAACAACGAAACAGCACAAATGAGGATAAAGAAGCTGGCCACAAGAGACTACATATTTTACAAATATACTTAAATGAAATCTCTAGAAGAGACAAAGCTATAGAGAAACAGAAAGGAGGATGTTGAGTGCCTCGGTTTGTGGGTGGGAACAGAGATTAGTGAGTATGAGGGAACTTTTTATGAAGACAGAGGTCTTTCAAAACTGGATTGTGTGATGGTCACAATTTGAAACTTACTAATACCATCCAGCTCTAAACTTACAATGAGTAGGTAGCATGGTGTGTAAGACACACTTCTATAAGGCTCTTAAAAGTGGAAAAAGGCTATTTCATATCAAAATGAATTAAAGTAGTGAAAAGTGGGACATCTGAAATAAAATAAAACAAAATTAGCCTGCCATGCCTACATTCCAAATATTTCTAAATATTCAGATGTCAAACACTAATTCAATGACAATCCAATTTTTTGATCCTTTCTTACTCATATTCAGTATTAAGAATTTATCTTATAATCCACCTGGTTATGAAATTTCTCTCCCACTTACATTATACATCTGACTCAAATTTTTCCAGGAGAGAATTTTGACATATATCCTACTAAAAGGGGAAGGTAATAGCAAAGTCAAATTAGGACATGTCTCCTTCAAAACTCCTTTGCCCATAATGTTTCTGATTTGTTTTCAATTGCTTCAATAAAATGGACTTAAAGCTATGCCAGTGTTCATAAATTGGTATTAATTATAAGTGATGAAGATTTAAAGTTTTATGTTACATCTAGAATCCTGACAATTTTTCTTCCTTTTAGGCAAATGAAAATTCTGTGACCTTCTAACAAACGGAAACAATCAAATCAAAACTGTTGCCAAGAAACTGACCCAAAACATTACTCAAGAAGCAAATCAAATGAGAAAATAAGAGCAATAAATTACAGTGGCAGCTGTTTAGGTGTTTTTCCTATTAAAGTCACTTTTAATGAGTATGTTAATATATATTTTACAATCAACCTCTTAACGATTTGGAGGTTTTACTCAGTAATGAAATGAAACAGAATCCATCCAAATAAATGTATTATCTCAGGGATGCTTCTATGCTAAATGCAAAGGACTCTCTGGAAAAAACTCTGGGTTGTAGTCTTAACTCTGTCACTTCAAAATTGTTGACAAATCTTGAGATAAGTCACAATACTACTCTTAACCCCAGTTTTCATATTTGTAAAATAAAACTAATAATAATAATAATAATAATAATATTTGACCATCCTACTTCATAAATTTTGTATGAAGACTAAGTAAAACAATATAGGTAAAAGTGTTTTATAAACTCAAAGTGAAAGTCACTCAGTCGACTCTTTGTGATCCCATGGAGAAGCCATGGAATTCTCCAGACACGAATACTGGAGTGGGTGGTGGCTCTTACTCCAGGGCATCTTCCCAACTCAAGGATCAAAGTTGGGTTTCACACATTGCAGATTGATTCTGAACCACAAGGGAAGCCCTGATAAACTCAAAAGTCAGCTGTTTAGAAAGCAAAACAATGTTGAACTTTTGAAACATCCGTTTGTCAATAAGGCAAGGGCATCCTTTCCTTCATTGAGGCATACAGAAGTCACATGAATAAAATAAATTTATTTGGAGGCACTCAAAGCACATCATATGTATCATCTCAAATATCTTCATCATCTCCCCTATGTGAAAAGTGCTATTCCTACTTCAGTCCTAAAGCCAGTGACTGGAAAAGAAAAGCTGTCTCAGTGTTGAAGAAGCAACCGATGCTCTATTCCGTCTTCAAGCAGAACAATAAATGCTCTGGGAATTGGGTGCCTACTGAAAGGTCAGAGGTAAAAGCCCAAATCTGTATTTCACTTTTTTCTTTTTATATACTGTCTGCTTAGTAATTCCAACAGATATCATTCTGTTTTCCTTGGCTATCTGTACAGAGAACTTGTCAAAATGGTAGGGAAGGCAACTAAATGCCAATGAATATGTTGCCTTAAACTTGGAGGTCATTACCAAGGAGAGGTGTTTTGTTTCTGGGAAAGAAGCTGCATAAGTCAGGAGGCAGTGAGACCGAACCTATGTTTGCTTGGCACCTGGGTCCTAGGGAAACAATCCAACTGACTTGTAAACAGGCACGATGCCATCCAGCCATATGGGTGCACATAGATACTGCCAAGTGACCATGTAGGAGAATCAGAGGCGTTTGTTGAGGGCAGCAGTCCCAGTGTGGGCCATCCAAACAGCTGCAAAGGACTCTCTGGAAAAAACTCTGGGTTGTAGTCTTAACTCTGTCACTTCAAAATTGTTGACAAATCTTGAGATAAGTCACAATACTACTCTTAACCCCAGTTTTCATATTTGTAAAATAAAACTAATAATAATAATAATAATAATAATATTTGACCATCCTACTTCATAAATTTTGTATGAAGACTAAGTAAAACAATATAGGTAAAAGTGTTTTATAAACTCAAAGTGAAAGTCACTCAGTCGACTCTTTGTGATCCCATGGAGAAGCCATGGAATTCTCCAGACACGAATACTGGAGTGGGTGGTGGCTCTTACTCCAGGGCATCTTCCCAACTCAAGGATCAAAGTTGGGTTTCACACATTGCAGATTGATTCTGAACCACAAGGGAAGCCCTGATAAACTCAAAAGTCAGCTGTTTAGAAAGCAAAACAATGTTGAACTTTTGAAACATCCGTTTGTCAATAAGGCAAGGGCATCCTTTCCTTCATTGAGGCATACAGAAGTCACATGAATAAAATAAATTTATTTGGAGGCACTCAAAGCACATCATATGTATCATCTCAAATATCTTCATCATCTCCCCTATGTGAAAAGTGCTATTCCTACTTCAGTCCTAAAGCCAGTGACTGGAAAAGAAAAGCTGTCTCAGTGTTGAAGAAGCAACCGATGCTCTATTCCGTCTTCAAGCAGAACAATAAATGCTCTGGGAATTGGGTGCCTACTGAAAGGTCAGAGGTAAAAGCCCAAATCTGTATTTCACTTTTTTCTTTTTATATACTGTCTGCTTAGTAATTCCAACAGATATCATTCTGTTTTCCTTGGCTATCTGTACAGAGAACTTGTCAAAATGGTAGGGAAGGCAACTAAATGCCAATGAATATGTTGCCTTAAACTTGGAGGTCATTACCAAGGAGAGGTGTTTTGTTTCTGGGAAAGAAGCTGCATAAGTCAGGAGGCAGTGAGACCGAACCTATGTTTGCTTGGCACCTGGGTCCTAGGGAAACAATCCAACTGACTTGTAAACAGGCACGATGCCATCCAGCCATATGGGTGCACATAGATACTGCCAAGTGACCATGTAGGAGAATCAGAGGCGTTTGTTGAGGGCAGCAGTCCCAGTGTGGGCCATCCAAACAGCTGTCCACCCTGAGACTCACATGCTTGTGGTTAAGGGAACGCGACACGGTTAATCTAGGTTGGACTGATTTTAAAACATAACAATCAGCTTCCCTGGCTCCAAATGGTCAGTTGGGTACATGGGTGAATCCTCTAACAGTATCCTCTCTTCTCTATGTTTGCCTTTCTTCCCCTAAAAATCATGATGTATTTCTATTTAATGGCTTTCCAAGGTGTCTAACTGCAGTTCATGATACTGATCTATTATTTGAAAAGAAAAATAGTCTTCATAAATCCCAGGAACCTATACGCTTAATCTGAAAATTTGAGAAATATGGCCATATTTATCTTTGTAAAGATAAGCATCATTTTGGTGAAAGGCTGGTAAACTTATTTATGTCAAGAGGTCAAGCCAAGCAGCTAAACCCCACCAAGGAACTTAGAGTAAAAACAAAATCAGTTGAGGAACATACCACCAGAATAATTTTATGTGAGTTTAAAGTTTGGAGAATCCAGACACTTTAATGACTTTCAAACTCCTTGAAAGTTTTCTGTAAAACCGTGGAAGATATTATTTACATACTCAATGCACAAAGCGTGGGCCAAAATATTTTCAGGAACAAGAGCTGCAAAGGAAATTAGAGAAGTGATAGAATTCTTCTCCAGGTCTCTAAAAGCATCATTAGGAAGAGAATTCTTTGAGGGGTTGTAATAACAAAGGGCAGAGAACTAGACAGAAATATATTTCACAGCTGGGAGACTATATATGATATACACATGCACACATACATATTATGTGGCTAAGAGAGTTTATTCTAGGAAGTGTCTTTGAGTCTTATGCAAGGATATATTAGTCATTCAAGATGCAAATGAGATTAAGAAACCTGAAAATTGCCTCTGAAGAGGCAGAGGAGTTATCACAGAGTCCAGGTACTTTATTCACAGAGGATCTCTTTGTCTTCTATCAGATTCTATCCATGCTTGGCTTATTTATAATGCCAACAAACTGGAGTGTCTAAGCTAAAAGCGAATCTGAAACAGCAAATGAAAACGGAGATCCAGACATGCTAACAGCATAGACGAGTTATAACTGACAGTAAGGGGGAAACAGAAAAAAGGGGAGACGAGCAGCAGGGTAAAAAATATTCCTCAAAATGCACTGTGATACAGGCCAATTTGGTATACAGTTAAAGCAGGGATCATAGTCCAAAGTCCCTGAGGACATCACACCATATTATTTTCATGGTAATGAAATGCATACATAATGATGCTCCCTAAGTCATAAAGAAAAGGCTAAATTATCTCCCACACAGAATTTCTTTCCACGATTATTTAAATATAAAAGGAAAAGTTTGGTGATTAAAGAATACCCCTCACTTTTATCCAAAATAATCTCTTTTAAATTCCAGAGATTTGAAGTTTGCTTGCACATGTACTATATTCATATGTATAAATTATGAACAACTTTATAGCCCTAAGAATGTCTGGATACTGATGAGATCTTACCCTGATAAGATGATTCCTGATTTACAAGCTAGAATTTCAAGAGTTACGATGCAGCATATAAAACATTATTATAAATTTCAACTCACTGCTACCCTTAGTACTATACCAGTTTGAGGAATGTTTTATCTCTTTTACACTAAATCATCAAACTGTAAATAGTTTAAATTTTGGCAACTTTTGTTTCCTCTCCTCCACCTCAAGCTTTAAAATGTATGCCTTCATTAGGATGCTTTCCCTCCTTCGTGCCAGCAAATAATTAATTATTCTTCATAAATAAGTAAAATATCTCTTTACATGTAGGTCATTGCTCAATAGAAATTATAAATTGCAAGCTCCTCTCTTTGTCCTCACAAACAAATAAATCCAGGAAAAACAGACTCTTTGAATAACCTTTTCCATAAAATTCGACTCTCTGACCCTCCAAACTGAATGTTAAGTGACTATCAATTTATTTGTCCGCTTCTGAGAAGGCCTGTGGAATATGAGATGTCTAATAACTATAAAAGGGCCTCTGTGAAGACAGAAAAGGGATTTTAGATTTTGCCCTCTGAGATATTTAGTATCAGATTCTATCCATGCTTGGCTTATTTATAATGCCAACAAACTGGAGTGTCTAAGCTAAAAGCGAATCTGAAACAGCAAATGAAAACGGAGATCCAGACATGCTAACAGCATAGACGAGTTATAACTGACAGTAAGGGGGAAACAGAAAAAAGGGGAGACGAGCAGCAGGGTAAAAAATATTCCTCAAAATGCACTGTGATACAGGCCAATTTGGTATACAGTTAAAGCAGGGATCATAGTCCAAAGTCCCTGAGGACATCACACCATATTATTTTCATGGTAATGAAATGCATACATAATGATGCTCCCTAAGTCATAAAGAAAAGGCTAAATTATCTCCCACACAGAATTTCTTTCCACGATTATTTAAATATAAAAGGAAAAGTTTGGTGATTAAAGAATACCCCTCACTTTTATCCAAAATAATCTCTTTTAAATTCCAGAGATTTGAAGTTTGCTTGCACATGTACTATATTCATATGTATAAATTATGAACAACTTTATAGCCCTAAGAATGTCTGGATACTGATGAGATCTTACCCTGATAAGATGATTCCTGATTTACAAGCTAGAATTTCAAGAGTTACGATGCAGCATATAAAACATTATTATAAATTTCAACTCACTGCTACCCTTAGTACTATACCAGTTTGAGGAATGTTTTATCTCTTTTACACTAAATCATCAAACTGTAAATAGTTTAAATTTTGGCAACTTTTGTTTCCTCTCCTCCACCTCAAGCTTTAAAATGTATGCCTTCATTAGGATGCTTTCCCTCCTTCGTGCCAGCAAATAATTAATTATTCTTCATAAATAAGTAAAATATCTCTTTACATGTAGGTCATTGCTCAATAGAAATTATAAATTGCAAGCTCCTCTCTTTGTCCTCACAAACAAATAAATCCAGGAAAAACAGACTCTTTGAATAACCTTTTCCATAAAATTCGACTCTCTGACCCTCCAAACTGAATGTTAAGTGACTATCAATTTATTTGTCCGCTTCTGAGAAGGCCTGTGGAATATGAGATGTCTAATAACTATAAAAGGGCCTCTGTGAAGACAGAAAAGGGGATTTTAGTCTTATTTTGCCCTCTGAGATATTTAGTATACAGTGAATGGAATTATCCTTCCAAGTAATTAAATCACAAATTGAAGGAATTATGAACCTAAACAGAGTGTCCTGAACTATAATTAGATCATTAGAAGAGCCACTGCTGAGTGCAGGCTGTGTGCCACCATTACACCTGCTGCTGAGATTATCTCCTTTATTCCCCACACTGAAGAGTGACTTGCCCAGTGTCACCCAGGAGGTACCCGAGAATGGATCTGGAGATCGCCAATTCAGAGAACACAAGTGTTTTTAAGAACCCACACATTTAAAGTTCAAAATTAAACACAAAACAGGTGTGAGCATCAAGTTAGCATATTCATGCATCTTGGTTTTTATCTAGTCACCTGACCATTCACATTGCCTACAATGTGCCAGAGCATTCACAAGAAATGACCAAAGGTGGCTCACTGTCATCTTCTAACAGGAACATATGCTAATGTAAAGAGTAATGTGTTCCAGACACTCTTTAAAGCGTCTCACACACACACTCACATATACACAGTCTCACATCAATATTCAAGATAAGCTTAAGAAGAAGGCCTTCTAATCGTAGTCTCTGTTAAGAATCATCCAGAGCCTTCTCATCACACAGAATAGAACCCAACACCTACCGAGTCCTGCCAGGTCTCCATGACTGTGCCCTTTCCTGCCTAGCCAGCCTCATCTGAGTCTGTCCTTGCAACTCCTACGTCCAAGCCCTACTAGATTTTTTTTTTTTTTAATTCTGCTTCCAGAAGAGATCTAGTTAGTTCCCACCTGAGAACTTGTGTGCTTGTTACTTACACTGAGCTGCTTTGTCTCTAGACTAGCTGTGGCTGGCTCCTTCTAGCTATCAGGGTTTCAGCCAAACACTGACTTGTGGGAGGCCTTCCTTGCTCACCCATCAATAGCAGCACATAGACCCGTACAATGTTACCTCTAGTCCATCATCCGGTTTCATTTCTTCAGGACTCAGTACTATCCTAAATCATGTTGTTAGCGTATTTGCTTATGTACTTCCTGTTGACGTCACCCCGTGTGTGCATGCTAAGTCACCTCAGTCATGTCCAACTCTTTATCACCCCAAGGACCGTAACCTGCCAGGCTTCTCTGTCCACAGAATTTTCCAGGTGTGACTGCCGAAGCAGGTTTCCACGCTCTTCTCCAGGGGATCTTCCCAACCCAGGGATCAAAACTGTGTCTCCTGCAGATCCTATATTGCAGGTGGATTCTTTATCTCTGAGTCACCAGGGAAGGTCTCCCTCCACTCCACGACAGAAAAAAAGCTTAATGATCAGAGCTTGTCACATACACTATTGCATAGATAGCAATAACTGTGGGATGTGTCTAATCTTTAAAGCGAATAGCAAAACAACATACATGAGCTATCAGCTTAAGGAGTTTTGAAAACACCATATGTCTGAACACATACAATTGTAAAATTAATGCCAAGAAGATAGTTTAAAATCCTTATATATTTGGGAATTAAACGATGCTACCCAAACCCTTTAATATAATATAAAAATCAGATATTTCAAAAGATACTGAGTGGATGATGTAAACACAATCCATGTTAAAATGTGTAGGACATAGCTAAGCGATATTTAGAGGGAAATTTATACCATTAAATATAAATTTCATGAAACAACTTAAAAATAAAAGTTATCTACCTGATGAATTTAGAAAAAGTACAATTAATAAAATCTTGAGAAACAAAAGAAAGAAAATAAGGGTACTTTATTTTCTAAGTACAAATAGAGATTAATAGGGAAATCTAATAAATGAAACTGTATTTTTAAAGAACAATGGACAAATAACAAGAATATGCAGATACCTACTCATAACCTCTACAATATATTAAAAATAGAAAATAAACCCTTATCATCCAAGAATAAAAAAGAAGCAGGAATTCTTGTCACAGCTGAAGCTTTAAAAATGAGAAGAACTTCACCTAAGTTCTTCTCGATCCCTACCTCAGTTAATTTCATCCCAGATCATTCATCATGACATGGTAGCTCAGCATCACAATTAAAAATCAGAGTGTCTCCTCCCACTGAACTTTCTAAAATAAACTTTTATGTCAACTGAACTATTAAAATAATATCCACTAGGATCACTTCTAGTCAAAAAGTATTGTAGAACATTTTGAAAACACAAAATCACCAAGAACAAATTAGAAACTTGCTATAATTCTAGTGGTGGTTTTACCAAGTGGGCAGAAACAAAAAACCAAAATAACTGGCAGAAAAATGAAACTGATCACTCGTAAGAATACCAGCAAAACACTGGGTGGTGTCCTATGGAAATGCATGCAATATTTTGCCTTTATTTCTCACTATTCCTCTTCATACACGCTCCAGTTCAGCTAACTCTGGTAACTTCTGTTTCCCCAACACACACGTGGCTTTGAGGCTTCCATTTCTTTCACTCACCTGGGTCTTTCTGCTTGCTTAACGAGTCCCTCATCTCTACATGTTCAAATTTTACCTCTGTCTAGGAAGAAACATCCGCCTCATTTCTTAGTGAGAAACAGTGTCTCTCTTCACAGGATGCTTCTAGCCTGTGTGTGCCACTGCTGTAGTATGGACAGTACGTGTAGTGCGTCTTCCCTTACATGACTATTTCTGAATATGTGCTTTAGTTTTCCTGTGCTGTAACCCAAAGGAACAAAGCACTTTGTGTGTACCTTTGATTTTTCAGTAGCATTTAACCTAGCAACAGATTTTATAGCAAGCCAGGATTTTAGGTAACAGAGCTGCTAGGCCTCAGTTTTCTCACATATAACACAGGGAGCTAAAACCAGTCCCTAATTCCTAGGGCTATCTTGAGAATTAAACAACATATGTACATACAACCCCTAGCTGAGTGTCTAGTATATAATAAGCACTCAGTACAATTTGCATTCAGTAAGTGCTGAAGAACAGCATGGCCTAACCTTGGATGAGGAGAGGTACAGAAAATTTTCAAATATTCTAATGATTAAGCAAGCCAAATCAGTCCACCACCAAGCTACGTCCAGTGTCTGCCAAACTGCAACAATCTTAAACTGCCATCCATTTTTAAATCTGTCATCAGTTTACTGTCAGCCCTCCTGGGGGAAGAAAAAAAAAAAAAAACTATCACACTAAATATATACATCAATTACAAGACACGTTTTCAATTTCAGAGACATTCTGAAGGGTGGAAATGCAGCGATTTTTCTGCCAAGTTACTCTCCTGTTTGGTAACGCTCATCAGTCCCTTGCACACACATCCCCGTCATTACGGAGCTCACAGGAGGCTCCACCGCCACCTTGACATGCACGCCTGCTCCTGCATTTCTTTACAAACAAGGTCTCCTGCATGAGCCCTGGAACCCCCACCATCCTCTCCCCTGCCACCCTTGTACAGAAAAAAAATGAAACTGATCACTCGTAAGAATACCAGCAAAACACTGGGTGGTGTCCTATGGAAATGCATGCAATATTTTGCCTTTATTTCTCACTATTCCTCTTCATACACGCTCCAGTTCAGCTAACTCTGGTAACTTCTGTTTCCCCAACACACACGTGGCTTTGAGGCTTCCATTTCTTTCACTCACCTGGGTCTTTCTGCTTGCTTAACGAGTCCCTCATCTCTACATGTTCAAATTTTACCTCTGTCTAGGAAGAAACATCCGCCTCATTTCTTAGTGAGAAACAGTGTCTCTCTTCACAGGATGCTTCTAGCCTGTGTGTGCCACTGCTGTAGTATGGACAGTACGTGTAGTGCGTCTTCCCTTACATGACTATTTCTGAATATGTGCTTTAGTTTTCCTGTGCTGTAACCCAAAGGAACAAAGCACTTTGTGTGTACCTTTGATTTTTCAGTAGCATTTAACCTAGCAACAGATTTTATAGCAAGCCAGGATTTTAGGTAACAGAGCTGCTAGGCCTCAGTTTTCTCACATATAACACAGGGAGCTAAAACCAGTCCCTAATTCCTAGGGCTATCTTGAGAATTAAACAACATATGTACATACAACCCCTAGCTGAGTGTCTAGTATATAATAAGCACTCAGTACAATTTGCATTCAGTAAGTGCTGAAGAACAGCATGGCCTAACCTTGGATGAGGAGAGGTACAGAAAATTTTCAAATATTCTAATGATTAAGCAAGCCAAATCAGTCCACCACCAAGCTACGTCCAGTGTCTGCCAAACTGCAACAATCTTAAACTGCCATCCATTTTTAAATCTGTCATCAGTTTACTGTCAGCCCTCCTGGGGGAAGAAAAAAAAAAAAAAACTATCACACTAAATATATACATCAATTACAAGACACGTTTTCAATTTCAGAGACATTCTGAAGGGTGGAAATGCAGCGATTTTTCTGCCAAGTTACTCTCCTGTTTGGTAACGCTCATCAGTCCCTTGCACACACATCCCCGTCATTACGGAGCTCACAGGAGGCTCCACCGCCACCTTGACATGCACGCCTGCTCCTGCATTTCTTTACAAACAAGGTCTCCTGCATGAGCCCTGGACCCCACCATCTCTCCTTGCCACTGTACGAACATCAGCTCTCCACGTGGCTCAGGAGACCATGCTCCCATCGCACACTGGACATTCCTCCTCTTTTCTTTCAGAGTTCCACAGCTTTTAAAAGTTTTGACCACTTCTAAATTATGCTCTTACTGTATGGCTGCTGATACTAACAGCTTATATTTTCCTATAGTGTTTTATAATCTGCAAACTCTTTTCACATAAAATAATCCAAGTAAGTTTCACACCCCAAAAGCCTCATGAGGTAAAAACAGGATTTTATTTATCCCCAGTTCTCAGTGAAGAGATGGAAACCCAGAAGAATTTTTCTGACTTGCCAAATTTTATAGCACGGAGGTGTTAAAAATATGCAGGTTCACATACAGTGCCTTTTTTTTTTTTTTTCTAAGCTTCATTTTCACTTCATTCCACTCCATGTTCTCTCCTTTATTCTGCATTTGTGGTTTCCTTCACTGACTTCTGCCCCACTTCTAAGCCTAAGCTATTAATGCTTGGAAGACTCTGTCCATCTATGTTATTCCCTTGCAGTTACCATAGCTTCAGACTTCAAATAGAACCTCTACATAGAAAAGGCAGGGTCTCCATCTAGTATGACAGGCTCTTTTCCCCACTCTACCTGGAGGTTTCTATTCCTACCTTCTGTCAGCACATTATGTTAATGAAAACATGCTCATTTGTCCACAAGGCAAACTCTTAAAAAACAGAGTAAGACCACCGTATTTTCTAACAACAGTAAAACGTAAAACGGAAGATTCCATCCTCTTCTTGAATATCCTATTGTGAACCAAAAGTCTATTAAAAAAATAACCTAAAACTTTGAAAAGGATCATCTTTTGCCATCGATTCATTCCTAAAACTCTTCTAGCTGCCTTGGTGGCCACTCCTTCCCTATCTGGGACAATCCACCACTATGATCAAAGGTGGTGGTGGCTGTGGCCAAAATATTTAGCCACAGATGCTGCCTGCACCCAATGGGCATGGCTAGATGTGAGCACCATGCTACTCCCTGCTGACACGACTAACTCAATACCACCCCCGAAGAACTGAACTTTAGAACTAAACAAACGATAATAGTGATGACTTTTGACGTCGAAAATCATAGAACCTTAGCAGATTTTGCAATTTTAAAAAGAACCCAGTGCTCAGGAATCTATAATGTTCTAAACTATTATTCTAAATACAAACCATTGTTCAAATGCATACCAAAAATCACTCAGGTGTTCTCAAAACTCCGAGGAGCATCAAAAGAGGACATTCCAAAAAGTCACATATGATACACTATGAAACTTACAGTTGACATCATCTAGCTGTAGTTCAACATTCTGTTGTAGTTATTAAATTACCAGCAAAATTAAGGAAATAAGAATCTCTATCATTTCATTAAGGCCTTTCTCTCTATGCAATTTTATAGCATAAAGCAAATTCTTAATGACAATACAACCCTTGTGGATAATCAAAAGTTTTTCAAAACAATAAAACAGGTTAGCTCACAAAACGCTTCATGTTTGGTTCATCATACGATACTATGTCGGGTATATAGTCTTGAAAGGGCAATCGGATAATCACACTAGAAGCAATTTTGTACTATACTAGTGCTGAAAAGTCAATTTAACTTTCCAGCTTTATAAGACTTTGTTATTGCTATTGTTAATTATTTCTCATTTAATGGGAAATTGGCAACAAGGTCCCCGACTGTCATTTTAAATCTGCAGTAATATCATGTGAAGCTTTTCGTCCTTATTCCCAAGTCCTGGATTATCAGAGTTAAATGGCAGATCCAGCGTTACAAAAGCTCAGGGGCAGGCACTGTTACACAAATTGCCAATTCAATTAACAGTGTGCAAATGCTCCACTGGCAGACTGTAGGAAGGACAGCCATTTTGGCAAGTGTCATTCCTAATTTATCAAACTGTCAAACCTTCCACTCAGGTGCCCGCGGTCACTGTCTGCCTCTTAATGCTATGTTGTAAAAGCTGCAGGAACCATTCTTGTAGCTTGACAAGGCACAATACTCAAAACTGATTTTAAAATCAAATGTACAGTTGTCTTAATTATTCTCAGTATAAATGATGTTTTAATTATAAAAACAGAATGGGAATATTAAATCAGAATTGGATACGAGGGTTTACACAGAAAGAAAACTTGTTACCTGTCTTGAGAAAAGAAGCAGAATAATTTATCCTAGAATAATTTATCATGCCATCACAATCTTAAATTTTACGGGACATCTGCATAAGCCTTTTGCCCCCTAAATTTATACAGTATTAATTATTAATGCAAGCTGAGTGATAAACTTCTTGCCCCGTAGTTGTTTCTATGCCTTGGAAATGATCCTGAGCAGTGATACAGCACGTGAGGCTTGCGATTCTTCTCCTTGCTCCCTTTACCCTGATTCTATGTGCCCAGGTCTACACAATTCCTCATATTTTGATGCTGCATTAAAAGTCTATAAAGAGCAAAACATACCAAAGTGTTACCACCTTCCGTAAATTCTTAATGACAATACAACCCTTGTGGATAATCAAAAGTTTTTCAAAACAATAAAACAGGTTAGCTCACAAAACGCTTCATGTTTGGTTCATCATACGATACTATGTCGGGTATATAGTCTTGAAAGGGCAATCGGATAATCACACTAGAAGCAATTTTGTACTATACTAGTGCTGAAAAGTCAATTTAACTTTCCAGCTTTATAAGACTTTGTTATTGCTATTGTTAATTATTTCTCATTTAATGGGAAATTGGCAACAAGGTCCCCGACTGTCATTTTAAATCTGCAGTAATATCATGTGAAGCTTTTCGTCCTTATTCCCAAGTCCTGGATTATCAGAGTTAAATGGCAGATCCAGCGTTACAAAAGCTCAGGGGCAGGCACTGTTACACAAATTGCCAATTCAATTAACAGTGTGCAAATGCTCCACTGGCAGACTGTAGGAAGGACAGCCATTTTGGCAAGTGTCATTCCTAATTTATCAAACTGTCAAACCTTCCACTCAGGTGCCCGCGGTCACTGTCTGCCTCTTAATGCTATGTTGTAAAAGCTGCAGGAACCATTCTTGTAGCTTGACAAGGCACAATACTCAAAACTGATTTTAAAATCAAATGTACAGTTGTCTTAATTATTCTCAGTATAAATGATGTTTTAATTATAAAAACAGAATGGGAATATTAAATCAGAATTGGATACGAGGGTTTACACAGAAAGAAAACTTGTTACCTGTCTTGAGAAAAGAAGCAGAATAATTTATCCTAGAATAATTTATCATGCCATCACAATCTTAAATTTTACGGGACATCTGCATAAGCCTTTTGCCCCCTAAATTTATACAGTATTAATTATTAATGCAAGCTGAGTGATAAACTTCTTGCCCCGTAGTTGTTTCTATGCCTTGGAAATGATCCTGAGCAGTGATACAGCACGTGAGGCTTGCGATTCTTCTCCTTGCTCCCTTTACCCTGATTCTATGTGCCCAGGTCTACACAATTCCTCATATTTTGATGCTGCATTAAAAGTCTATAAAGAGCAAAACATACCAAAGTGTTACCACCTTCCGTACATTCACCAGTTTAACAACTATTTATTTCTCAAACAAAGCTCTGTATTCAGTTCCTGAGAGAGTAGAGGTAAAAACTGAGTTTGATCTGAGTGTTTCTGGAAAAAAATGTCCTTCTGTTACTTATTTGACATTCTTAATATTCAACAGACAACCGTTTTGCTCAGAATACCAAGACAGCACTCAACACGGGGCCCAGGGCTTATTTTCACTACCAGGTTGTTTATTTCTTCCTGTCTTTCTTCACAAACATTAATGAACACTCTGCAAAGGTGGGAGAGGAGGTACAAAGTGTGGATGGAATATGCAGATAAATGAGATACTAACTCATAGTTCACTAGGTTATTTTGTTTAAAAAAAGATGGGTTAGGGGCAGGGAGATTTGGGGTAAGTAGCTTTGGAGACCCTGATGCCTTTTGAAGGCATTCCATCAACAAATAATCATTAAGCATGTGTATATGACAGGTGCTGTTATAATCCAGGCAAACAGAGAAGAGTTAAGACACAACCTTTGTCTTTGAGGAGCTAAGTTTCAGTAGAAAGAAATGATAGCAATGCTCCCAAAGAATCAAAGAAGCACTGCAGTTTGTAGCTGAACTTTTCATTCAAGGTAACTTAGAAAAATCTCTTCCTATTTTTATAATGTAGGTCAGATACACAAAGAGGCAGAAAAGGATCTATCTCTCCATGGTCAGAATAGAATATTGCCTGAATCAAGAGTGCCTCACCAGGCTTCCCCGGTGGTCCAGGGGGTAAGGACACCGCCTTGCAGTACAAGGGGCGCCAGTTTGATCCCTGGCCTGGGAAGATCCCATGTGCCGCAGAGTGGCTGGACTGATGCATCCAACTACTGAGCAAGAGCTCTGGAGCTCGTGCTCCCAGAGCTGGTGCTCTGCAGCGAGAGAGGCCACTGTGATGGGAGGCCCACACAGGCCAAAGAACAACAAAAAAAAAGATAAGTGAATGAAAGGTCAATAGAAGTGGCCAAAAAAACCAGTGCCTCACCCAAAATACTTGCTCTACAACCCCAAATTTCACTCCTACCAAGTCATTCATTTGGATCTATGAAGGTTTATGCTTTCAGTTTCAACTATTATAGATTTACCCATCAAATATTAATGACTTATGGCTTCCCTGGTAGCTCAGACAGTAAAGAATCCATCTACAACATGGGAGATCTGGGGTTCAATCGATCCCCTGGAGAAGGAAAAGGCTACCTACTCCAATATTCTCACCTGGAGAATTCCATGGCTCGTCCATGGGTCACAAAGAGTCAGACACGACTGAACGACTTCACTATTAATGGCTTATAGGAACTTTTAGTTGGAATTTCTTGAACATAGGCAGAGAGCACAGGGTTATGGGAATGGGATGACAAAGACAAGATATTTAGCAAGAGGAAAGGATGAGAGAGCTTCAGTGACAAATAGCCTTCTTTACAACTGTTTGAAAAAAATTGCATTTTATGTATGTGTGTGTACATATGCCCAAAGACAAAATGGCTCCTCCAGAATGGAAAACACAGATATGAACACCAAGCTTATAATCTGGCATTCAGTTTACAGACGAAAATCTAAAGCCAACCACAATGTTTCCATCACCATGAGAACATCAGCCTGGGCAGATGTGTTTAGTTTCTGGCAGTGGGAGTCAGGAGCATTTCACAGCATCAAACTCCGCTGGGACTGCAGTTCACTGAGAGGCATCTTGATTGTATCACTGCCAGTAACTTTCATCACTCCTGGTACAATTTAATCAATTCATCTTTAGCCCAGTGTCTATATGTCCACTTCATAACACTGGAGAGCTGCTAGGGAGCCTAACATCCTTGGGCTCTGAGGGTTTCCATTTTCTACTCCTCTGCAATGCAACCCCGTCTCTGGCAAGCCCAGGATTCTTGTTCATGAAACCTAACTGGTTCAGTCTCCACTCTTGGAGGTTCCTCAGCTGTCTCTAGAATGCATGTCTAAATCCTACTCATTTTTCAAGACTTACCACATAATTTTTTATTTGTAAGACTAGTCTTGGTGCTGGGGTTTGCTGGACCTTAAGGACATTCCAGTTATTGGATAAAATTATTTATATGCTGAGTAACGTATGATATATCCACAAAAGATAATAATACACTGCCTGCTAAGTCTCTTCAATCATGTCCAACTCTTTGTGACCCCATGGTCCAGCCTGCCAGGCTCCTCTGTCCATGGAATTCTCCAGGTAAGAATACTGGAATGGATTTCCATGCCCTCCTCCAGGGGATCCTTCCAACCCAGGGATCGAACTCACATCTCTTACATCTCCTCGTTCTTTACCACTAGCACAGCCTTGGAAAGTCAAAATATAGATAGTAAGAGTGATTTATAGCAAGGTACTCCATTTACTGAGCACCTACTTTGTGGTCAACTATCTTTTAAGAGCTGTACATGTATTAACCTATCCCCCCACCCCACCCACAGAGCATTAAAAGTTGACAATTTTAAAGCCTTATGGGAATGGGATGACAAAGACAAGATATTTAGCAAGAGGAAAGGATGAGAGAGCTTCAGTGACAAATAGCCTTCTTTACAACTGTTTGAAAAAAATTGCATTTTATGTATGTGTGTGTACATATGCCCAAAGACAAAATGGCTCCTCCAGAATGGAAAACACAGATATGAACACCAAGCTTATAATCTGGCATTCAGTTTACAGACGAAAATCTAAAGCCAACCACAATGTTTCCATCACCATGAGAACATCAGCCTGGGCAGATGTGTTTAGTTTCTGGCAGTGGGAGTCAGGAGCATTTCACAGCATCAAACTCCGCTGGGACTGCAGTTCACTGAGAGGCATCTTGATTGTATCACTGCCAGTAACTTTCATCACTCCTGGTACAATTTAATCAATTCATCTTTAGCCCAGTGTCTATATGTCCACTTCATAACACTGGAGAGCTGCTAGGGAGCCTAACATCCTTGGGCTCTGAGGGTTTCCATTTTCTACTCCTCTGCAATGCAACCCCGTCTCTGGCAAGCCCAGGATTCTTGTTCATGAAACCTAACTGGTTCAGTCTCCACTCTTGGAGGTTCCTCAGCTGTCTCTAGAATGCATGTCTAAATCCTACTCATTTTTCAAGACTTACCACATAATTTTTTATTTGTAAGACTAGTCTTGGTGCTGGGGTTTGCTGGACCTTAAGGACATTCCAGTTATTGGATAAAATTATTTATATGCTGAGTAACGTATGATATATCCACAAAAGATAATAATACACTGCCTGCTAAGTCTCTTCAATCATGTCCAACTCTTTGTGACCCCATGGTCCAGCCTGCCAGGCTCCTCTGTCCATGGAATTCTCCAGGTAAGAATACTGGAATGGATTTCCATGCCCTCCTCCAGGGGATCCTTCCAACCCAGGGATCGAACTCACATCTCTTACATCTCCTCGTTCTTTACCACTAGCACAGCCTTGGAAAGTCAAAATATAGATAGTAAGAGTGATTTATAGCAAGGTACTCCATTTACTGAGCACCTACTTTGTGGTCAACTATCTTTTAAGAGCTGTACATGTATTAACCTATCACCACACACACAGTCTGGGCTCATCATTATCCCTCTCTTACAGTTAAGAAGCTCAGGCAGAGGACTGTCAGATCTGCTACTCAAGGTCATCTGTCTTGGACACGATGAAGCTAGGAGTTGAACCCAAACAATGTGGCTTCAATACTCAGACTCTCTTTCTGTTGTGTTATTCTGTCTATGGACATTAACTATATTAACCCCCAAACTCCCCAAGCAGAGTGTAAGGACCATACTGCACTGTTCTCTTCTTGTTTATAATGAGACTGGAGAATCTGAATAAAGGTGTGCCTTTCACAGGTCACCTAAGGAATTGGTGAAAAAGTCAAAAAAGACAGCCCACTCTATTTCCCACTGTTTCCCAGCCCACACCACCTCTTAAAGATGAATTCCAACCCATTTTGAATCCCATCCTCTGTTGGTCAACCTGGGAGTATCTACACATCTCCACAATCTTGCCTTGAAGTTATTTTGAACTAATTAAGCAGGACAAGCTCTAATCATTGGTTGATAGTCCTTGCTATCTATTATTTACTTTTATTCCCCTATGAAGCTTGATGTCTGGTAGGAAGTCTTTTATACTAAAATTTAATTACCTCTTCCACCCTCGGGGAGGTGTGCAAAATCCTGATAACAGAATAAATACACGAAGGTTAGAGAAACTCATCTTCGCCTGGTGCTTGCCATCACTCGGAGGGGTGACATTCTCTGAGGGTTTCTGCAGGTCTCCGCAGTGAGCAGGACAAGGAGAGCAGTCAGCATGGAGGCACTGGCTGGAGACGCTAAAGGATGGTTTAGCCTGTCTTGGTCCAATCCTCCAAACTGGTCTCCTCACCTGGTGTGAGATGTTTATACACTGACTATCTATCTATCTAACCACAGACCAAGCAGTGAACAAAATGTATCATCAACAACTCTGTGTTCTCTTTTCCAGAAAGAAATACGATTTGGTACCTCAATGATATGTGGAAATTGGTCTCAAAAGAGTGCATCCGGCTCATGCACACACTGAGCAAGTATTCTGCGTGCACTACTTGGAAAGTCAAAATATAGATAGTAAGAGTGATTTATACTCCATTTACTGAGCACCTACTTTGTGGTCAACTATCTTTTAAGAGCTGTACATGTATTAACCTATCACCACACACACAGTCTGGGCTCATCATTATCCCTCTCTTACAGTTAAGAAGCTCAGGCAGAGGACTGTCAGATCTGCTACTCAAGGTCATCTGTCTTGGACACGATGAAGCTAGGAGTTGAACCCAAACAATGTGGCTTCAATACTCAGACTCTCTTTCTGTTGTGTTATTCTGTCTATGGACATTAACTATATTAACCCCCAAACTCCCCAAGCAGAGTGTAAGGACCATACTGCACTGTTCTCTTCTTGTTTATAATGAGACTGGAGAATCTGAATAAAGGTGTGCCTTTCACAGGTCACCTAAGGAATTGGTGAAAAAGTCAAAAAAGACAGCCCACTCTATTTCCCACTGTTTCCCAGCCCACACCACCTCTTAAAGATGAATTCCAACCCATTTTGAATCCCATCCTCTGTTGGTCAACCTGGGAGTATCTACACATCTCCACAATCTTGCCTTGAAGTTATTTTGAACTAATTAAGCAGGACAAGCTCTAATCATTGGTTGATAGTCCTTGCTATCTATTATTTACTTTTATTCCCCTATGAAGCTTGATGTCTGGTAGGAAGTCTTTTATACTAAAATTTAATTACCTCTTCCACCCTCGGGGAGGTGTGCAAAATCCTGATAACAGAATAAATACACGAAGGTTAGAGAAACTCATCTTCGCCTGGTGCTTGCCATCACTCGGAGGGGTGACATTCTCTGAGGGTTTCTGCAGGTCTCCGCAGTGAGCAGGACAAGGAGAGCAGTCAGCATGGAGGCACTGGCTGGAGACGCTAAAGGATGGTTTAGCCTGTCTTGGTCCAATCCTCCAAACTGGTCTCCTCACCTGGTGTGAGATGTTTATACACTGACTATCTATCTATCTAACCACAGACCAAGCAGTGAACAAAATGTATCATCAACAACTCTGTGTTCTCTTTTCCAGAAAGAAATACGATTTGGTACCTCAATGATATGTGGAAATTGGTCTCAAAAGAGTGCATCCGGCTCATGCACACACTGAGCAAGTATTCTGCGTGCTTCCCCTGCCAGGTGAGCCACTCTAGGTGACACAGGTGTCAAAGTCACGGTTCCTGTCCTCACCCATCTTGCCATCTACTTGGGGAGCCAAATCACCTCTTGCGTCTAATTTTCCCTTTGCCCCCAATGGCATCCCCTCTGAGGAGATACTCATTATCTGAAGAAGAGCAATGATCCCCTCATGAATCTGCATTTCTTTACTTTCTGATACCTTGTTACCACAGCAATCTTCCTAAGAACAGCACTAGCCTCCTTCCCACTGAAAACCTCCTAAGAGTCTTTACTAGTGACTGAAATGTCCTCTCTCTGGGCAGTCATTCCAAGTCCAAACTTCCCAGCCCCAGGTCTTACTACATTACTCTTTCCTTTGACATACCGTGTTCCAGTCGTACTGTACAACTCTTTTCTAAGCATCCTAAGCCCACGGTGCTTCTCTTTCTCCCACATGCTGTTCACACTGTTCCTTTCCCTCACGTGCTCTTCTGTTGCTTAGCAACCTACTCTTCCTTTGATGACTTCTGTAATACCACTTCCTCTACAAAATCCTTTCTGATTGACCCAGTCATAGTAGGAAGAAATCACTTCTGTTAAGCTCCACTCCACCATATTCATACTTTTCTTAAAGCATTGGTCATATCCTCGGTTTGATTCAATCAATCAGGAGACATTTTCTGAGTGCCTACCATGTGCCACATACCGTGCAAAAAAAAATTCATACTTTTCTTAAATTGGTACTCTTTATAAATACACGAAGGTTAGAGAAACTCATCTTCGCCTGGTGCTTGCCATCACTCGGAGGGGTGACATTCTCTGAGGGTTTCTGCAGGTCTCCGCAGTGAGCAGGACAAGGAGAGCAGTCAGCATGGAGGCACTGGCTGGAGACGCTAAAGGATGGTTTAGCCTGTCTTGGTCCAATCCTCCAAACTGGTCTCCTCACCTGGTGTGAGATGTTTATACACTGACTATCTATCTATCTAACCACAGACCAAGCAGTGAACAAAATGTATCATCAACAACTCTGTGTTCTCTTTTCCAGAAAGAAATACGATTTGGTACCTCAATGATATGTGGAAATTGGTCTCAAAAGAGTGCATCCGGCTCATGCACACACTGAGCAAGTATTCTGCGTGCTTCCCCTGCCAGGTGAGCCACTCTAGGTGACACAGGTGTCAAAGTCACGGTTCCTGTCCTCACCCATCTTGCCATCTACTTGGGGAGCCAAATCACCTCTTGCGTCTCATTTTCCCTTTGCCCCCACTGGCAGCCCCTCTGAGGAGATACTCATTATCTGAAGAAGAGCAATGATCCCCTCATGAATCTGCATTTCTTTACTTTCTGATACCTTGTTACCACAGCAATCTTCCTAAGAACAGCACTAGCCTCCTTCCCACTGAAAACCTCCTAAGAGTCTTTACTAGTGACTGAAATGTCCTCTCTCTGGGCAGTCATTCCAAGTCCAAACTTCCCAGCCCCAGGTCTTACTACATTACTCTTTCCTTTGACATACCGTGTTCCAGTCGTACTGTACAACTCTTTTCTAAGCATCCTAAGCCCACGGTGCTTCTCTTTCTCCCACATGCTGTTCACACTGTTCCTTTCCCTCACGTGCTCTTCTGTTGCTTAGCAACCTACTCTTCCTTTGATGACTTCTGTAATACCACTTCCTCTACAAAATCCTTTCTGATTGACCCAGTCATAGTAGGAAGAAATCACTTCTGTTAAGCTCCACTCCACCATATTCATACTTTTCTTAAAGCATTGGTCATATCCTCGGTTTGATTCAATCAATCAGGAGACATTTTCTGAGTGCCTACCATGTGCCACATACCGGTGATACAATAATTAAAAATAAAACATGTTCACAAAAAAACCTGATAATTTATCGGTAGAAAAGAGACATGTGAATAAGTCCATGAGACATAATGCTGTATGTAAAGTTTCTCAACCTTGGCATTATGGGCATGTAGAGCCCGATAACTCTTTACTGTATGTCAGTATGGCCTAGGGGGAAACCTGTATTACAGGAAGTTTAGCAGCATCCCCAGGCTCTGCCCACTACATTCCAGTAGCACATCCCAAATTGTAGAAATCCAAAACATCTCCAAACATGGCTAGACATCTCCTGGGGACAAAATTGCACCTAGTCTAAAGCCACTGCATAGCAGGATTTCACAAAGCGTCTAAAGTAGGAAGGCAGGAGATAGGAGAGACAGCACTCTACCATGGATGTTACACAGCTAGACCCTGAAGAATGAGAATGTAGGTGGCCTGGGACATATTCAGGCTAGAGTGAAGACATGGAGATCCAATACTGAATGATTCTCCTGAGGATCTTAGTGTACAGTAGAATCTGTGTGATGATGGTATGCAAGGGGAAAAGAAGACGCTGGAAACAGAAGGGCTTCATAGTATAATGCATTCACTGTATACCATCAGAAAAGTGGGCGGCACAACTGGAAAGGATCTTAGAAATGGATGAGACTGATTTTCTTTCTATTTTATTTTCCACGTGAAGCTTCTAGGAGGTTGTGGCACAGAATTAGAAGCATCTAACTGTGGCTCAGTCTATAAACATGCACACACACAGTTTTGGGAAATATTCGAGATTGTGACAGGCTATCTGTAACATAAAATTTACCACCTTAACCATGCTAAATACACCTTCTAGTAGTGAAAAAACATTTAAATCAAAAAAAAATGTCACATGTTCCTTCTCACGTGCTCTTCTGTTGCTTAGCAACCTACTCTTCCTTTGATGACTTCCCTCTACAAAATCCTTTCTGATTGACCCAGTCATAGTAGGAAGAAATCACTTCTGTTAAGCTCCACTCCACCATATTCATACTTTTCTTAAAGCATTGGTCATATCCTCGGTTTGATTCAATCAATCAGGAGACATTTTCTGAGTGCCTACCATGTGCCACATACCGGTGATACAATAATTAAAAATAAAACATGTTCACAAAAAAACCTGATAATTTATCGGTAGAAAAGAGACATGTGAATAAGTCCATGAGACATAATGCTGTATGTAAAGTTTCTCAACCTTGGCATTATGGGCATGTAGAGCCCGATAACTCTTTACTGTATGTCAGTATGGCCTAGGGGAATCCCGTGTATTACAGGAAGTTTAGCAGCATCCCCAGGCTCTGCCCACTACATTCCAGTAGCACATCCCAAATTGTAGAAATCCAAAACATCTCCAAACATGGCTAGACATCTCCTGGGGACAAAATTGCACCTAGTCTAAAGCCACTGCATAGCAGGATTTCACAAAGCGTCTAAAGTAGGAAGGCAGGAGATAGGAGAGACAGCACTCTACCATGGATGTTACACAGCTAGACCCTGAAGAATGAGAATGTAGGTGGCCTGGGACATATTCAGGCTAGAGTGAAGACATGGAGATCCAATACTGAATGATTCTCCTGAGGATCTTAGTGTACAGTAGAATCTGTGTGATGATGGTATGCAAGGGGAAAAGAAGACGCTGGAAACAGAAGGGCTTCATAGTATAATGCATTCACTGTATACCATCAGAAAAGTGGGGCGGCACAACTGGAAAGGATCTTAGAAATGGATGAGACTGATTTTCTTTCTATTTTATTTTCCACGTGAAGCTTCTAGGAGGTTGTGGCACAGAATTAGAAGCATCTAACTGTGGCTCAGTCTATAAACATGCACACACACAGTTTTGGGAAATATTCGGAGATTGTGACAGGCTATCTGTAACATAAAATTTACCACCTTAACCATGCTAAATACACCTTCTAGTAGTGAACACATTTAAATCATGGTGCAAGTACTCTCAAGCATTCTCTTCATCTGGCAAAATGAAAATTCTATACCCAGTAAACAATAACTCCCTGTCACCCTGGCAGTCACCACTCTACTTTCTGCCTCTATGAACCCGACTGCTCTAGGTACCCATACAAGTGAAATCAACTGCATTTGTCTTTTTATGGACTGACTTTTCATTTAGCATACTGTCCTCAAGGCTCATCCATGTTGCAGCATGTGTCAGAATTTCCTTCCTGATTCCTTAAAAAACTAAAAATAGAAGCACCATATGAACCAGAAATCCCACTATTAGGCTTATACGCTGATGAAATCAAAATTGAAAGAGGCACTTGTACCCCAATGTTCACTGCAGCACTCTATACAATAGCTAGAACATGGACACAACCTAGATGTCCATCGATGAATGAATGGACAAAAAAGCTCCAATACATATACACAATGGAGTACTTCTCAGCTGTAAAAAGAAATGGAGAAGAATCAGCCCTAATGAGGTAGATGAATCTAGAACCTATTATACAAAGCAAAGTAACTCAAAAAGAGAAAGACCAGTACAGTACACCAAGACATATATATGGAATCTAGTAAGATGGTAATGATAACACATGCAGAGGAAGAATGGAGAAACAGACAGAACAGACATATGGATATTGTGGGGAATGAACAGTGGGTGGGAGGCATAGAGGGAGTAACATGGAAACCTATACTATCATATGTGAAAAAGACAGCTATTGTCATTGCACTGTGAATAATGTGTCATTGCACTGGATGGGGAACTGTGAGAAGGAAGGGGACCAGGGAGATTGGACACAGAATTATGAAGAAAAAATCTTAAACTTGTATACCATCAGAAAAGTGGGCGGCACAACTGGAAAGGATCTTAGAAATGGATGAGACTGATTTTCTTTCTATTTTATTTTCCACGTGAAGCTTCTAGGAGGTTGTGGCACAGAATTAGAAGCATCTAACTGTGGCTCAGTCTATAAACATGCACACACACAGTTTTGGGAAATATTCGGAGATTGTGACAGGCTATCTGTAACATAAAATTTACCACCTTAACCATGCTAAATACACCTTCTAGTAGTGAACACATTTAAATCATGGTGCAAGTACTCTCAAGCATTCTCTTCATCTGGCAAAATGAAAATTCTATACCCAGTAAACAATAACTCCCTGTCACCCTGGCAGTCACCACTCTACTTTCTGCCTCTATGAACCCGACTGCTCTAGGTACCCATACAAGTGAAATCAACTGCATTTGTCTTTTTATGGACTGACTTTTCATTTAGCATACTGTCCTCAAGGCTCATCCATGTTGCAGCATGTGTCAGAATTTCCTTCCTGATTCCTTAAAAAACTAAAAATAGAAGCACCATATGAACCAGAAATCCCACTATTAGGCTTATACGCTGATGAAATCAAAATTGAAAGAGGCACTTGTACCCCAATGTTCACTGCAGCACTCTATACAATAGCTAGAACATGGACACAACCTAGATGTCCATCGATGAATGAATGGACAAAAAAGCTCCAATACATATACACAATGGAGTACTTCTCAGCTGTAAAAAGAAATGGAGAAGAATCAGCCCTAATGAGGTAGATGAATCTAGAACCTATTATACAAAGCAAAGTAACTCAAAAAGAGAAAGACCAGTACAGTACACCAAGACATATATATGGAATCTAGTAAGATGGTAATGATAACACATGCAGAGGAAGAATGGAGAAACAGACAGAACAGACATATGGATATTGTGGGGAATGAACAGTGGGTGGGAGGCATAGAGGGAGTAACATGGAAACCTATACTATCATATGTGAAAAAGACAGCTATTGTCATTGCACTGTGGGAATAGGAGATCCTGCTGGGTGCAGTGTGACAGCCTGGAGGGGTGGGATGGGGGAACTGTGAGAAGGAAGGGGACCAGGGAGATGCATATGACTGATGTGGGATTATACACGTCTATAAACAACAAAACTCTGTAAAAGTAAAAAGTTAAAAAAAAAAAGAAAAGAATTTCCTTCCTTTTAAGGTTGAGTAATAGTCCTCTCTAGGTATATCCCACATTTGTTTAGTCATTCATTCATTGCTTTCACCTGTTGACTACAGTGGTACTGCAATGAACAGGGGTATAGAAATCTCTCTTTGAGACCCTGCTTTAACTCTTTGGGGTATATACACTAAAGTGGAATCACCAGATCATATGGTGAGACATTATATTCCTAAATACTTCAGCCCACGTGACTGAGAGTTATAGGCTGCATCATCTTTCTTTTTAGTGGCTAAATGTTCAAATTACAGCAGCTGTTAGGTGATACTTTGGGTTTGTATTCTAGCCCTCCCATTCACTGGTTGTAGGACATACAACAAACTACTTAGTGTTGCTAAACCTTGGTTTCCTCATCTATAATACAGGGTAATAAGAAGGTCTACCTCACGTAGATGTTGGGAATACTTAAGAAAACAATACAGTAAAAGCACTCAGCACAGTGCCTAACAGAGGCTATATGATCTCAGAACACTGCTGTTATAAAATATTTCTGTCATGCAGGAAGCATGTTTTATCACCAATAGATCTGAATGGCCATTTGCTATGTTGCTCTCCTGTCTTTTTAGATGTTCTTAAAATGGAAGCTAGCCTTTTCATTAGTATGCTTGATTTTTCAGTGTGGAGTACTTCAAAAAGCTCCAATACATATACACAATGGAGTACTTCTCAGCTGTAAAAAGAAATGGAGAAGAATCAGCCCTAATGAGGTAGATGAATCTAGAACCTATTATACAAAGCAAAGTAACTCAAAAAGAGAAAGACCAGTACAGTACACCAAGACATATATATGGAATCTAGTAAGATGGTAATGATAACACATGCAGAGGAAGAATGGAGAAACAGACAGAACAGACATATGGATATTGTGGGGAATGAACAGTGGGTGGGAGGCATAGAGGGAGTAACATGGAAACCTATACTATCATATGTGAAAAAGACAGCTATTGTCATTGCACTGTGGGAATAGGAGATCCTGCTGGGTGCAGTGTGACAGCCTGGAGGGGTGGGATGGGGGAACTGTGAGAAGGAAGGGGACCAGGGAGATGCATATGACTGATGTGGGATTATACACGTCTATAAACAACAAAACTCTGTAAAAGTAAAAAGTTAAAAAAAAAAAGAAAAGAATTTCCTTCCTTTTAAGGTTGAGTAATAGTCCTCTCTAGGTATATCCCACATTTGTTTAGTCATTCATTCATTGCTTTCACCTGTTGACTACAGTGGTACTGCAATGAACAGGGGTATAGAAATCTCTTTGAGACCCTGCTTTAACTCTTTGGGGTATATACACTAAAGTGGAATCACCAGATCATATGGTGAGACATTATATTCCTAAATACTTCAGCCCACGTGACTGAGAGTTATAGGCTGCATCATCTTTCTTTTTAGTGGCTAAATGTTCAAATTACAGCAGCTGTTAGGTGATACTTTGGGTTTGTATTCTAGCCCTCCCATTCACTGGTTGTAGGACATACAACAAACTACTTAGTGTTGCTAAACCTTGGTTTCCTCATCTATAATACAGGGTAATAAGAAGGTCTACCTCACGTAGATGTTGGGAATACTTAAGAAAACAATACAGTAAAAGCACTCAGCACAGTGCCTAACAGAGGCTATATGATCTCAGAACACTGCTGTTATAAAATATTTCTGTCATGCAGGAAGCATGTTTTATCACCAATAGATCTGAATGGCCATTTGCTATGTTGCTCTCCTGTCTTTTTCAGATGTTCTTAAAATGGAAAGCTAGCCTTTTCATTAGTATGCTTGATTTTTCAGTGTGACTTGTTTTGTTTAAATTCTCTGGCAAGGTTCACATTTTTTTCCCACTCCCATCTATCCAGAACCTGAAATCTGCTTAAATTGGAAAGTATATGCTTTTATGGAATTTTAGAAAGGAACTGTAGAAGGGATCTAATCAAACATCTTTATCCACTTATTTAAACCTTTGCTTGAATAGTCACATCACAGCTCAGTCCCTCCCAGTTCTGACAACTCCATGTGACTGCTCTTCCTGCCCTTCGTCTGGCTCCTGGGGTTACTGAAGAGGGGCTTCCTCAGAGAGGAAGCAATTGACTTCTAATATTCCTTTCAGTAACTAAGAGTACATGACATGCTTTCTTTATGCTAAAGCATGCACAAGAGAACCTGCAACTTTTTTCTGGAGATAGTTCAAGATTAGATTGCCTCTCTTCAAGACATTCAACAATTCAGATGAGAAACAATGCAGCAAGAGCTTGTATAATGTGAAATGAATTGAATTTATTTTATTAATCAACATTGTGACTAGAGCCGTCATGCAAATTAGTATAGATTCCCCTAAACTAATATTTGCTCAGGGCCAAAGGGAAATTATTTGGGGCTTAAAAGTACTATCTCAAGAGACATAATCTGAGTTCATGATTCTGTAGGCTAAATTAGTATAGAAATTCCTAAATACTTCAGCCCACGTGACTGAGAGTTATAGGCTGCATCATCTTTCTTTTTAGTGGCTAAATGTTCAAATTACAGCAGCTGTTAGGTGATACTTTGGGTTTGTATTCTAGCCCTCCCATTCACTGGTTGTAGGACATACAACAAACTACTTAGTGTTGCTAAACCTTGGTTTCCTCATCTATAATACAGGGTAATAAGAAGGTCTACCTCACGTAGATGTTGGGAATACTTAAGAAAACAATACAGTAAAAGCACTCAGCACAGTGCCTAACAGAGGCTATATGATCTCAGAACACTGCTGTTATAAAATATTTCTGTCATGCAGGAAGCATGTTTTATCACCAATAGATCTGAATGGCCATTTGCTATGTTGCTCTCCTGTCTTTTTCAGATGTTCTTAAAATGGAAAGCTAGCCTTTTCATTAGTATGCTTGATTTTTCAGTGTGACTTGTTTTGTTTAAATTCTCTGGCAAGGTTCACATTTTTTTCCCACTCCCATCTATCCAGAACCTGAAATCTGCTTAAATTGGAAAGTATATGCTTTTATGGAATTTTAGAAAGGAACTGTAGAAGGGATCTAATCAAACATCTTTATCCACTTATTTAAACCTTTGCTTGAATAGTCACATCACAGCTCAGTCCCTCCCAGTTCTGACAACTCCATGTGACTGCTCTTCCTGCCCTTCGTCTGGCTCCTGGGGTTACTGAAGAGGGGCTTCCTCAGAGAGGAAGCAATTGACTTCTAATATTCCTTTCAGTAACTAAGAGTACATGACATGCTTTCTTTATGCTAAAGCATGCACAAGAGAACCTGCAACTTTTTTCTGGAGATAGTTCAAGATTAGATTGCCTCTCTTCAAGACATTCAACAATTCAGATGAGAAACAATGCAGCAAGAGCTTGTATAATGTGAAATGAATTGAATTTATTTTATTAATCAACATTGTGACTAGAGCCGTCATGCAAATTAGTATAGATTCCCCTAAACTAATATTTGCTCAGGGCCAAAGGGAAATTATTTGGGGCTTAAAAGTACTATCTCAAGAGACATAATCTGAGTTCATGATTCTGTAGGCTGAAAGCCTTTCTGAGTCTGCAAGATACTGTATTACCACCCTGGCCCTCATGTGATCTACTTTACACAGCTAAACCCAAGTAACACTAGAAAAAGAAATCCATCAATTGTTGATCAATACATTTTCCACTTGCAAGGTGATATATATCTCAGGAAAGAACTCAATACATAAGTCATGCATGAGAAAAATCTATTGACTTCATTCACATCAAACCTGTTGTGCAAATTTTAAATCGCTGACCTAAAATTTGAGGCACAATTTTGTAATTAAGGTAACTGGTACAGATTCAATGCTTAGTGAGCTCCATCATTTCAGATGATTCTGAGAATCACTAATTCTACTTATAAGACAAAAATATAGGGAAAAAGTAAGTCTTAATGTATAAAAGATCATTTCTCACATGAATGTGCCCTGTAAAACCACAAAAAGAAGTTGTAATTTTAAATTTTCTGAGATATTTAATCTACATTGAGGTTATAAATGAATAAGCCAGACACTGTCACACACTGGAACCTTTAGTCAGTACAGGTACCAAAACACCTCTGTTACCGCTGGGAAATTTGAAACTAATAAATCTCATGCACATCTTTCACTTCCAGAGTTCTAAACGAAAGTTAAATTCAAGTCCCTCTGGCCAACTCTGACTCTCATTTGTTTGCGGCTCTCTGCTCCTTGCCCTCCATCACTTTACCATGGCTATTCCCACTTCCTGTAACACCCATGCTACTGGACACAGACTCCTTTATCCTCAGCCTCCTCCTAGAACATCCACTTCATCTCTTATTCTAAGTGAAGCTTGGTTCTCTTAGTGAAGCAATATCTCCCTGCAGGACTGAGCTCCTCTTACCATCCTTCCAAGTGGAGGCTATGCATCTCTCTACTACCCTCCCCACCAGGTGTCCACACGTGCACACACACGCACATGTGGGCATGCATGTTAACTGCCTACGGATGTGGTCAACTTAGCTCACCACTACTGCCAAACCATCCATTCTCTATTCTCATACAAAATCGCCTTGCTTGAAGCATACATGCCTAGCACACATTCTGCTCTTATATGTTGATATTCAGACATTGCCACCACTTCTTAATGACTGATCGTTGCTACATAAATCGTGCAAAGAACAAACTATTCAGTACTGAAAAGCCTCAAATTAGTACATTTATTGAATAAAATTGAAACTGGTAAACAAAGATCTTTTGCCCATATTTTTATTATTTTTCTTAAGTTGATATTTCCCATAAATTTCAGATGAATGTTTGCTAAGACAACTCACCAACATATCTTTAACTTTCCTTTTCCTTTCCTACCTGCTAATAATCCCAATTATGTCCCCTAAGACGCATTTCAACACTAAACTACTGACCATTCCCCATATCCCTTTAGCATTTACACATACAGTTTTTCATCATTTCATATCGTCATTTGGTACTATCAACTTTTATTTAGATCCTTCTTTAACAAATACTGATTTCTATAAGCGGATTAGAAGCTTCATTAAGGTATGGATGAGGTTTCTATTTTTTCTTAGCCTTTAATAAATATGGCTGCTATTGGCTGGCAAAGATGATTAATGAATAGAAACATTACATATATTATTTCATTTTTAAAGTAGGCTTTCTTTTACAACAAATTAGGCTTGAGTTTATGAGCAGGGCAGGTCAAATTTTGCTAAAGATTAAACAGTAAAGTCAGAATGCTTGTTTCCTTATCATTGAAGTTGTGCTAGCACTGGAGTTCCATATTTCATTTAATACATCATTAATATTCTGCTGAGACAACCGTTCATTATGTGTATAGACAATAGTCTACACATAGATGATATTCTGTCATCGAATTAGAGTATGTTTTTACATGTATTCAGAGGCCATTGGGAAGGGGTAATTTTAAATAATAATCAAGTCCACCATGTATTGATTCTCAGGTGCATCAGGTACTTCTTATATGTTACCTTTAGTTCTTATTTCAACCTTACATACAGACACAATTATCATTTCACAGAGGAGACACAGAAGGTCAAAGAACCTTGAACTGACACCCAATAAAGAAATGACCTAATATTTTAATTCTAAAGCCTTGTATTTACCCTATGTCGAAATAACTTAAATTTTGGAAACCTGTCATTTAAAACAAATATTCATACCAAAATGGATATACTTCATATCTTATTGTCACTAAGTTTATACTCCATGTTTGGACATTCAATCTGCTAAGATTTTATCTCCTGCCATCTAAGAATCTATAGTCAGATGCTTATTTATGAAATGGTCTACTTGAGACAGTCAAATAAGGCCATATACAAAATTTTGAGAACCAAGGGGAACAAAAAAGTCAGGAAATAGTCAAATAACATAAATCAACAACAAGAAAAATGTGGTACTTCAGGCTATATATATTGGAAACACTGACTCTAGACTCTGAATAGAGTTCAACAAATTACAGGTAATGTTTGAAAGGTAAAAGAGAAACAATGCTTCAAATATAGCAAACACAACTCGCAGGAACACTTAAATAAAAATATCATGTCACAGGTATAGAGATTCCTATTTTCCAAAGTCAAAAGTGGGCATGATTCTTTGGTACAATGCCTCTCATCATCATTCATCACTTAAGAAGTAAATGTTTTCCAGAGTGGAGCAAGTCAAGTTTAAAGTTCTAATTAAAGTAAGTAATGACAGGCATCATATCAAGTAATTAGAACTGTAAACACCTATTGATGTCACAGCTACTAATAACAGGCATATACACTGAATTTTTTATAACTGACATCATTTTTATATTCACAGAACCTTAAAGATAAGAGTTGTCTTTCCATCATTAAGTCATGTCCGACTCTGTGACCCCATGGACGACAGCACCGCAGCCTTCCCTGTCCTCTATCATCCCCTGGAGTCAGCTCAGGTCATGTCCACAGATAAGAGTACCCTATAACAAAGCCTTCTGTACTTCAGGAATTAACACCGTCTGGATGAGGAGCTGGACAGAAACTTCATTTATAAATTCTACCACAAGGAATGACGCTACAGAGAGGTGTTCTGGTAGTTGGTATCTAAATACTTATTCTGACTTATTTTCTTCTTAGAGGATCACTTTAGATGGTACTGTGATTCAATAAACCACTGGGTTACCACTCTCAGTGTGTCAAAGAACCTTGAACTGACACCCAATAAAGAAATGACAAAACTAAGCCTTGTATTTACCCTATGTCGAAATAACTTAAATTTTGAAACCTGTCATTTACAACACATATTCATACCAAAATGGATATACTTCATATCTTATTGTCACTAAGTTTATACTCCATGTTTGGACATTCAATCTGCTAAGATTTTATCTCCTGCCATCTAAGAATCTATAGTCAGATGCTTATTTATGAAATGGTCTACTTGAGACAGTCAAATAAGGCCATATACAAAATTTTGAGAACCAAGGGGAACAAAAAAGTCAGGAAATAGTCAAATAACATAAATCAACAACAAGAAAAATGTGGTACTTCAGGCTATATATATTGGAAACACTGACTCTAGACTCTGAATAGAGTTCAACAAATTACAGGTAATGTTTGAAAGGTAAAAGAGAAACAATGCTTCAAATATAGCAAACACAACTCGCAGGAACACTTAAATAAAAATATCATGTCACAGGTATAGAGATTCCTATTTTCCAAAGTCAAAAGTGGGCATGATTCTTTGGTACAATGCCTCTCATCATCATTCATCACTTAAGAAGTAAATGTTTTCCAGAGTGGAGCAAGTCAAGTTTAAAGTTCTAATTAAAGTAAGTAATGACAGGCATCATATCAAGTAATTAGAACTGTAAACACCTATTGATGTCACAGCTACTAATAACAGGCATATACACTGAATTTTTTATAACTGACATCATTTTTATATTCACAGAACCTTAAAGATAAGAGTTGTCTTTCCATCATTAAGTCATGTCCGACTCTGTGACCCCATGGACGACAGCACCGCAGCCTTCCCTGTCCTCTATCATCCCCTGGAGTCAGCTCAGGTCATGTCCACAGATAAGAGTACCCTATAACAAAGCCTTCTGTACTTCAGGAATTAACACCGTCTGGATGAGGAGCTGGACAGAAACTTCATTTATAAATTCTACCACAAGGAATGACGCTACAGAGAGGTGTTCTGGTAGTTGGTATCTAAATACTTATTCTGACTTATTTTCTTCTTAGAGGATCACTTTAGATGGTACTGTGATTCAATAAACCACTGGGTTACAGCATTAACTCTCAGTGTGTCAGAACTTGAATATCCATTCATATTACAATCAGAGGACTCAAAGGATACATTGTTTCTGGATCAGAGTTTCTCTAGTCAAGAATATTTTTATCTGATGAGAATGACTATTTTGACTTTGAGATATAAAACTCATAGAGATACTAATTCAAATACATTTAATCTGATCTCCATGCATTCCAACACTCCACTGCTACATCCTAGCTATTCTTTATAGGAAAAAACTTATTGTACTGCCAAAAACACCCCCTGCCACCTCGAATGACAAGAGCATTCATGCATTTTCATGAGCTCGTTTCAGCAGAGGAAAAGCAAGTTCCACAATTCCCAATAAACACATTAAGACACTAGAATATTCTAAATGGATGCTGTAATTAAAGGACCAACTACCATAATCCTATGTATAATGACTAATAATAGGAAATCATAAACTCAAATGTCTATGAGTTAATAAAATTATGAATAGCTTTTCCTACCCCTCCAAAGTTATGTGTATTTGTATCGAAGGCTTTTGTGTCTCATTTGGTTTTGTTTCAATCGTCCTCTCAACAGCTGAAAAACATAATTATCCCACATACATTCAAGTACAGAGTTTCACTTCAGAGCCTGGAAGAATCAATAACCACAGCATAGGAGAATATATTTGTCAACCTACTTCATCATGTGTAATACATATCAAAAATAATACTTGAGACATGATCAGGTAATTTAAAACTACAAAGGATATTTCTATGGTCAAAATCCTTATGCAGTCAAAAATGCCAACTCAATGCTGCAATTTTTTATTCAAGTAGCAACTGGAAAACAGCAATGTAGAAGAAAAAAAACAAACACATTACTCCTGTTGGTATAAGAGCCCACAGGTGTGATTATCTAGCTGAATATTTCACACACATACACACAACAAATTGTGA
Source organism: Tragulus kanchil (assembly GCA_022376925.1). Classification (NCBI taxonomy): domain Eukaryota; kingdom Metazoa; phylum Chordata; class Mammalia; order Artiodactyla; family Tragulidae; genus Tragulus; species Tragulus kanchil. The sequence continues at coordinate 99,780,759 of JAIOJX010000024.1, forward strand.
TTTTTATCAACCAAGCTGTAAGGAAGTGTGAAGAAAGCTGCAAGTCTCATTACAAATGCAACCTGGGGAAGAACATCTAGAGATTCACCCATGGAAATCTGGACAGAGCTAAGAAAAAAGACCAATGCAAAATACATAGAACATAAATGGGAAATTACATAATAGTAGCAGCAATATTAACAATGTCATAATTACATAAATTTTCTTAGAACTGTTCATAACTGAAAAAACTTTTGGCTGATTTGTTAATAGCTTGACATTCTCCCCTGGGCTTCCTAGGTGGCTCAGTGGTAAAGAATCTGCATGCCAATGCAGACTATGCAGGAGACCCAGGTTCAATCCCTGGGTCAGGAAGATCCCTTAGAAAAGGAAATGGCCACCCACTCTAGTATCCTTGCTTGGAGAATTCAATGAGAGGAGCCAAAACACCCCCTGCCACCTCGAATGACAAGAGCATTCATGCATTTTCATGAGCTCGTTTCAGCAGAGGAAAAGCAAGTTCCACAATTCCCAATAAACACATTAAGACACTAGAATATTCTAAATGGATGCTGTAATTAAAGGACCAACTACCATAATCCTATGTATAATGACTAATAATAGGAAATCATAAACTCAAATGTCTATGAGTTAATAAAATTATGAATAGCTTTTCCTACCCCTCCAAAGTTATGTGTATTTGTATCGAAGGCTTTTGTGTCTCATTTGGTTTTGTTTCAATCGTCCTCTCAACAGCTGAAAAACATAATTATCCCACATACATTCAAGTACAGAGTTTCACTTCAGAGCCTGGAAGAATCAATAACCACAGCATAGGAGAATATATTTGTCAACCTACTTCATCATGTGTAATACATATCAAAAATAATACTTGAGACATGATCAGGTAATTTAAAACTACAAAGGATATTTCTATGGTCAAAATCCTTATGCAGTCAAAAATGCCAACTCAATGCTGCAATTTTTTATTCAAGTAGCAACTGGAAAACAGCAATGTAGAAGAAAAAAAACAAACACATTACTCCTGTTGGTATAAGAGCCCACAGGTGTGATTATCTAGCTGAATATTTCACACACATACACACAACAAATTGTGATTTTTATCAACCAAGCTGTAAGGAAGTGTGAAGAAAGCTGCAAGTCTCATTACAAATGCAACCTGGGGAAGAACATCTAGAGATTCACCCATGGAAATCTGGACAGAGCTAAGAAAAAAGACCAATGCAAAATACATAGAACATAAATGGGAAATTACATAATAGTAGCAGCAATATTAACAATGTCATAATTACATAAATTTTCTTAGAACTGTTCATAACTGAAAAAACTTTTGGCTGATTTGTTAATAGCTTGACATTCTCCCCTGGGCTTCCTAGGTGGCTCAGTGGTAAAGAATCTGCATGCCAATGCAGACTATGCAGGAGACCCAGGTTCAATCCCTGGGTCAGGAAGATCCCTTAGAAAAGGAAATGGCCACCCACTCTAGTATCCTTGCTTGGAGAATTCAATAGAGGAGCCTGGCAGGCTACAGTTCACAATGAAAGTGAAAGTGTCAGCTGCTCAGTCGTGTTCAATTCTGCGAGCCCAGGACTGTAGCCAGTCAGGCTCCCTGTCCATGTACTTTTTTTTTGGGGGGGGGGCGCGGATTGGGGAGGGAGGGGGGCTGGCGGGCCACTTCTGTTGGTCTTTCATTTATCTATTTTCATCCATCTTTGTTCTTTGGCCCGTGTGAGCCTCCCATCACAGCGGCCTCTCTTGTTGCAGAGCACCAGCTCTGGGCACATGTGCTCCAGAGCTCCTGCTCGGTAATTGGACACATCGATCCAGCCGCTCCACGGCACGTGGGATCCTCCCAGGCCAGGGATCGAACCGGTGCCCCTTGCACTGCAAGGTGGTGTCCTTACCCACTGGACCACCAGGGAAGCCCCCTGTCCATGTACTTTTTCAGACAGGAACACTGGGGTGGGCTGCCATTTCCTTCTCCAGAGGATCCTCCCGATCCAGGGGTCAAATCTGGGACTCCTGCATTGTAAGCAAACCTTTCAGCATTGAGCCACAGTCCACGGGGTCACAAGGGGTTGGATACAGCTAAGTGTGCACACATAGCATTCTCCCATAATGATCCCATGTGAGGGCACATGTTCTAACCCCTGTACTTCAACTATCAAATGTGTTATTGTCACTCTAAGGCAGCCTCCCTCTAGAAACCACTCAAAATGACAATTTTGGAACATAATCTTCCTTGTGTTAGAGCCCAACCATATTATTTAGAGCCTGAAGAATACAGAAATGCAAAATACAAATAGAACATGGAAATCTGGACAGAGCTAAGAAAAAAGACCAATGCAAAATACATAGAACATAAATGGGAAATTACATAATAGTAGCAGCAATATTAACAATGTCATAATTACATAAATTTTCTTAGAACTGTTCATAACTGAAAAAACTTTTGGCTGATTTGTTAATAGCTTGACATTCTCCCCTGGGCTTCCTAGGTGGCTCAGTGGTAAAGAATCTGCATGCCAATGCAGACTATGCAGGAGACCCAGGTTCAATCCCTGGGTCAGGAAGATCCCTTAGAAAAGGAAATGGCCACCCACTCTAGTATCCTTGCTTGGAGAATTCAATAGAGGAGCCTGGCAGGCTACAGTTCACAATGAAAGTGAAAGTGTCAGCTGCTCAGTCGTGTTCAATTCTGCGAGCCCAGGACTGTAGCCAGTCAGGCTCCCTGTCCATGTACTTTTTGGGGCGCGGATTGGGGAGGGAGGGGGCTGGCGGGCCACTTCTGTTGGTCTTTCATTTATCTATTTTCATCCATCTTTGTTCTTTGGCCCGTGTGAGCCTCCCATCACAGCGGCCTCTCTTGTTGCAGAGCACCAGCTCTGGGCACATGTGCTCCAGAGCACTGGCTCGTAATTGGACACATCGATCCAGCCGCTCCACGGCACGTGGGATCCTCCCAGGCCAGGGATCGAACCGGTGCCCCTTGCACTGCAAGGTGGTGTCCTTACCCACTGGACCACCAGGGAAGCCCCCTGTCCATGTACTTTTTCAGACAGGAACACTGGGGTGGGCTGCCATTTCCTTCTCCAGAGGATCCTCCCGATCCAGGGGTCAAATCTGGGACTCCTGCATTGTAAGCAAACCTTTCAGCATTGAGCCACAGTCCACGGGGTCACAAGGGGTTGGATACAGCTAAGTGTGCACACATAGCATTCTCCCATAATGATCCCATGTGAGGGCACATGTTCTAACCCCTGTACTTCAACTATCAAATGTGTTATTGTCACTCTAAGGCAGCCTCCCCCTCTAGAAACCACTCAAAAATGACAATTTTGGAACATAATCTTCCTTGTGTTAGAGCCCAACCATATTATTTAGTCTTTGCCCCAAATCAAGCCCTTTACCCCTCAACACTTTTGCATGTCTACCCTCCCTCTGCCTTCCCCCTGATGAACTCATATTCATCCTTCAAGATCCCTCTCAAATGTCATTATTCATCCTCTCTTATGCCAAGTTACACCTTTAGCACTTACTCATCAGTCTTAATAATCATGTGTGTATCTCTTCCACCAGAATGAACTGAGATGCAGGCATTGGTTTTCATTTTTTTAATGTTGAAATCTAGCCATCACTTCATAATAATTACTCACGAAGAGCTAAATGAATTAGATGGAAGCATGCATGATAACAAAGCCCCTACATGTCCACCCACATTCTAACGTTTTGACCTTGATGCTACAATAAGAACTGATGCTGAATTACCAAATCCAGATGATACAAATTCTGTAGTAGTCAAAGAACCTACTACTTCATGGCACCAGTAATTTCAATTAGAAGTTGTTAAGCTATATAGGTTCAGTGCTGTGCCTAATGTGTACCTAATACTAAATAGAAAATCGTACTCATGACCAATAATAAACTAAATCAAACTCACACAATGTATTCTTTCTTTCTTTTTTTAACAGTGCTTTCTCTCTCTTTTTTAAATTTTGGCCTATTTTATTGGTTTTTGTATTTATTTATTTTCATCCACCTTTATTCTTTATGGCCTGTGTGGGCCTCCCATTACAGTGGCCTCTCTCATTGCAGAGCACTGGCTATGGGTTCATGCGCTCCAGAGCGCTAGCTCATAACTGGACACAGTGGTCCAGCCATTAAAAATGGCATGTGGGATCTTCCCAGGGCAGGGATTGAACCAGTGCCTCTTGCACTGCAAGGTGGACTCTTTACCCACTGGACCACCAGAGAAGCCCACACACTGCATTCTTGTATAAATAAGGCTTTTGATTAAATAAAAATTATAATCAATAAGTAGGTAAACTTACTGAGACAAGAGTGCTTACTTCGCAGTTCATATGGTTTTCAATATGTACATGGTTTATATTTGGACTTTGAATTTTTATCTTTTATTCCCTTATCATTTCAAAATACTGAGAGCATCTTGCCAAAGGACAGCTGAAACAGGCCAGTGATGAAATTCCAAAGAAGATCCCCATTTGTAGGATGAGACATCAACACAAATATTCCAAGTCACCCTTTAAAACTCGATAAACTTAAACCTCTCTTTTAAAGAGGAAAGCAAGTACATCCAAGAGATGCAAAGTCAGTTTTGTTGCAGCATGCTGCAGCATCCTATGCTAAATGGTGCAAACCCAAGTCACTGAGCCCTCATCACTGAATCCAAAGTCTAACTTATCATTTGAAATCTAAGATTTAATAAAGAAGGCCGCATGTTCCTAAGGACACAAGCAAAGGTCTTTATGAGGATACAAAGAGAGAGCAATTCTTCCTGAGGATCCACGTTACTCTCTTTGAAGCATTTCTTTGTGGACTGTACATTTCATTCTACTGAATTTCAGTCAACTCCATGGGTAGACAACACCATCCGTCTTATTTCATCTTTTTAACAAGGACCTGATGAGGTGACACAGGACTGATTCTTAAAAACACATTACCTGCTATGTGAGGCACTGTGTGACAGGAAGAACTATCTTAGTGACAGGCACCTGACAGCAGATTTGTTGATTTCATGGTCACTTCATTTAAAGTAACAACAGGGTGAAATATGCCATCTGATAATCTGTTTGAATGTTGACTGTGAAAAGCACTTAACATTTCTGCCAGTTACCAGGACCACAGAATCTGTTCTTCAATATGTGAGGGTCTGTCTTCCTCTTTACTCTTTTTTGTCAATTCTCTGTTCCTCATCTTCTCTTTCCTCAGAGGAAATCCCCTGTAATTTTTTGGAAATACATTCTGCAGAGAACTCTGGCATCAAGGAAAAAAATTTCTCCTTCAAACTCCACTTTTTCAAGACATAAAGAACCTGTCTGCCAATGCAGGGGACTTGTGAGGTGTGGGTTCTATCCCTGGGTAGTGTGGCAACCCACTCCAGCATTCTTGCCTGGAGAATCCCATGGACAGAGGAGTCTGGTGGGCTACTGTCCACAGGGTTGCAAAGAGTTTGATATGACTGAAGCAACTTAAAATGCACACACACATGCATTATACACTTTGAAAAATTAGTTGAGAAAGAGATGTGGGCTGTATTTCAGACTTCTGCAGGCTACTCTTCTAAAAATGTCATTTAACATCACTGAACTCCATCGGGGGGTGAGATCTGTACGCAAGGATAGTGGACCATCCATTCTCTACACATCATCTTGAGAGGACAATTTCAAGCACCTAGACTTTACACTTTGATGCAGTTTATGGCTATACTTCTTTATTTATTCTTTTTAAAAATTGAAATATAAGGGCTTCCCTGGTGGTCTAGTGGGTAAAGAGTCCGTCTTGCAATGCAAGGGGTACCGGTTCGATCCCTGGCCTGGAAAGACCCCATGTGCCGCAGAGCGGCTGGACCAGTGTGTCCAATTAGGACCCATCGCTCTGGAGCGCATGCACCTGGAGCCGGTGCTCTGCACCAAGAGAGGCCAGTGCAATGGGAAGGCCACACATGCTGAAGAATAAAGATGGGTGAAAATAAATTAAAAAAAGAAACAATTTTAAAAAAAGGGCTAAAATTTTTTTGAAGCATAGCTATTCTTCAATGTTGTGTTAATATCTGCTATACAGTAAAGTGATTCAGTTATACATCCATATACCTGTTCTTTCTCATAGTCTTTTTCCATTCTGATTAATCACATGACATTGGATAAAGTTCCCTGTGCTATACAGCAGGGCTTGTTTACCTCTTTCTTTATTCTTATACTAATAAAAACAAAAGCAAACGGGATCATACCAAGGACCTGAAGGCCATGAGTGTCTTTTCATCACCCTCTATCACATTCCAGCTCGGGCTGGAGAGACCCTCCTCCCTGTACAGGTCAAGGTCTGTAGGGATAATCATTTACCCCAACCCTATAGCTAACTGAGAATCAGTGTTTCATGTGCCAGAAGAGGGCAGACTCATAGAAAATACTTATCACATGCTAATCACAGTAATAATTTGTTCTTACAAAGCATTCTGCAGTCCATTTTAGAAACCAAGCAATGCATGCAAAATCTAAAAGAAATTCATAGAAACACTTGCCAGAAGAGATGCTTCTTTCAGGTGGAAAAGCCTATAGAAAAATTATGATCTAGGTATAGCCAGCCTCTTTGAAAAAAGGGCGAACTCCATGCTGCTTGATGGAATTCTCCAGCCTTCCTAGATAGCTCAAAATTATCTGTACCAATTGTTTCTTATCCTAATTGCTTCGAATCTCACACCCACCAGCACCGCGGCGACACAGCGCAGCCAAGAGCGGCTGCTTGGACATCAACATGCGGAAAGCTTTTTAAACAGCATTAAATATGAACCAGAAACAGCCCAGTTAAATTTTACACTTTCTTTGAAAGATTTTTTGACATATTCAATGCTTGTGAAAGCTGAGGGGCTGACGGCCCTAGTCAAATACAGTTGAGTGAGCAGCCCGCAAGCCTCCCACCCTCCACCTCCAGGGCAGGTGAACCGTGACACGGAGGGACAAACCTCTCCTGCCTTCTCTATTCCTTTTTCAGAAAACAAAAAGAGAGAAAGAAAGAAAAAAAAAACTTCCTTCAAACTACTGCTTGATGATTTCTTTGTTTAAATAAACATCTCAATAGAAGTCGGCAGTGGTAACAATTGGTTCCTCCAAGGCTTAATCTAAATCCCGGAGTCTAAATTTCTCAAGAAATTTCTCCTAAGTGTGATGGTGGGCTCATCTAAGTTTTTTTTTTTTCTTACAGTATGTTTTCTTTTCTAATTTTCAATGATCTCTTCCATCTAAAAAATCACTTCACAGCTCTTAGCACTGTTTACTAAGGATATGAAGAAAAATGCCAGACTTATACATAAAGATCTTTGCTTTGAATGCTATCCTCAGCACTATAGCTGGAGTACTTTTAAGACAATTCTATGCCATCACATTCATTTCTTTGTTTCAAATTTTCTTTACAAAGCTTTTATTCAAAACTTCCCAGTCTGTTGTGGTAAATAATTATTTGTTGTCATTTTGATGACGTGCTTAACAGATGAAACAGTCAGCTAGGAAAGGCTTCCTGCTTCACCCAAAAGGAGCAAATTTTCAAGTTCCACTAAATAAGATGTGGTGTATCCCTGTTGCGGTGTGTGTGTGGTGTGTGTGTGTGTGTGGTGTGTGTGGTGTGTGTGTGTGTATATAATTTTAAATAATCATAGAAGAGCCCCTTTAGCAGATTTCCAAACTTCATCACATTGTTCAGAACTGAATACCTGTGAAGCTTCCTGATATTTGGCATTTGGTGTAAACTATTGTGTGAACCCAAGCTTCATCACTTCCATTTTCTGCCATCTGGAGGATATGGAAAATAAAATAAAGGCCCCAAAAGTGTCTGGGCTTGTGGTTGGGGGGTGGGGCACACCTAAGGTTAAATATGAACCAGAAACAGCCCAGTTAAATTTTACACTTTCTTTGAAAGATTTTTTGACATATTCAATGCTTGTGAAAGCTGAGGGGCTGACGGCCCTAGTCAAATACAGTTGAGTGAGCAGCCCGCAAGCCTCCCACCCTCCACCTCCAGGGCAGGTGAACCGTGACACGGAGGGACAAACCTCTCCTGCCTTCTCTATTCCTTTTTCAGAAAACAAAAAGAGAGAAAGAAAGAAAAAAAAAACTTCCTTCAAACTACTGCTTGATGATTTCTTTGTTTAAATAAACATCTCAATAGAAGTCGGCAGTGGTAACAATTGGTTCCTCCAAGGCTTAATCTAAATCCCGGAGTCTAAATTTCTCAAGAAATTTCTCCTAAGTGTGATGGTGGGCTCATCTAAGTTTTTTTTTTTTCTTACAGTATGTTTTCTTTTCTAATTTTCAATGATCTCTTCCATCTAAAAAATCACTTCACAGCTCTTAGCACTGTTTACTAAGGATATGAAGAAAAATGCCAGACTTATACATAAAGATCTTTGCTTTGAATGCTATCCTCAGCACTATAGCTGGAGTACTTTTAAGACAATTCTATGCCATCACATTCATTTCTTTGTTTCAAATTTTCTTTACAAAGCTTTTATTCAAAACTTCCCAGTCTGTTGTGGTAAATAATTATTTGTTGTCATTTTGATGACGTGCTTAACAGATGAAACAGTCAGCTAGGAAAGGCTTCCTGCTTCACCCAAAAGGAGCAAATTTTCAAGTTCCACTAAATAAGATGTGGTGTATCCCTGTTGCGGGTGTGTGTGTGGGTGTGTGTGGGTGTGTGTGGGTGTGTGTGGGTGTGTGTGTGTGTATATAATTTTAAATAATCATAGAAGAGCCCCTTTAGCAGATTTCCAAACTTCATCACATTGTTCAGAACTGAATACCTGTGAAGCTTCCTGATATTTGGCATTTGGTGTAAACTATTGTGTGAACCCAAGCTTCATCACTTCCATTTTCTGCCATCTGGAGGATATGGAAAATAAAATAAAGGCCCCAAAAGTGTCTGGGCTTGTGGTTGGGGGGTGGGGCACACCTAAGGTATTAAGTTATTCCAACACCAGTAATGTATGATATTGCACATTCCCAGTGTCACAGCCTTTGTTGAAAAGGATTTCCCTGACCTTTCCTGTAACCAGCAAACAAATAAGCCCTCACTCTCAGCAGGAGAGAGGCACTGGTCCATTAGATCATTAAGCAATTCTATTCAGACACCCCCCTTTCTCCTGTCCTTGGCCCTGAAGAGGGAACTGGCAGCAGTCCAGTCAGAGAGAAGGCAGGCAAATGCGAGCTTGTACAGGGTAGCCTGAAATGTCTCAGCAGGACCCGGGTCGCACCACAGACAGCAGAGAGGGAAGGATGAGGCGCTCCATGAGGGGCAGTGTTCCAACAACGGAAGGCTGGAGTCGCAGCCTGCCAAACGACGTAATGGCTCACCCAGGCAGGAAAATATTACCACCATGGGGATATTTGGATCGTCTCAGTCTGAGAGCAATTAGGGACTAACTACAACAGCATGCTTCAGTGATGAAATGAGAAAATAAGCAATACCCCTGTCAAGTTCTGATTGGTGAGTAGTAAATGAATATGGGCTTCTATCATCTCCGACCACAAACCAGGAACTTGCAGCAGACTATCAGAATGGAAAACTCTTTCCCCATTTTCATGAAGTAAGACAGCACACAAATGCATGCGCGTGCGTGCACACGCACACACACAGACATAAACATGGTGAGGCGAAAAATGTTACAGTTGGCAGAAAGAGTTTTTGTTGTCATTTTGATGACGTGCTTAACAGATGAAACAGTCAGCTAGGAAAGGCTTCCTGCTTCACCCAAAAGGAGCAAATTTTCAAGTTCCACTAAATAAGATGTGGTGTATCCCTGTTGCGGGTGTGTGTGTGGGTGTGTGTGGGTGTGTGTGGGTGTGTGTGTGTGTATATAATTTTAAATAATCATAGAAGAGCCCCTTTAGCAGATTTCCAAACTTCATCACATTGTTCAGAACTGAATACCTGTGAAGCTTCCTGATATTTGGCATTTGGTGTAAACTATTGTGTGAACCCAAGCTTCATCACTTCCATTTTCTGCCATCTGGAGGATATGGAAAATAAAATAAAGGCCCCAAAAGTGTCTGGGCTTGTGGTTGGGGGGTGGGGCACACCTAAGGTATTAAGTTATTCCAACACCAGTAATGTATGATATTGCACATTCCCAGTGTCACAGCCTTTGTTGAAAAGGATTTCCCTGACCTTTCCTGTAACCAGCAAACAAATAAGCCCTCACTCTCAGCAGGAGAGAGGCACTGGTCCATTAGATCATTAAGCAATTCTATTCAGACACCCCCCTTTCTCCTGTCCTTGGCCCTGAAGAGGGAACTGGCAGCAGTCCAGTCAGAGAGAAGGCAGGCAAATGCGAGCTTGTACAGGGTAGCCTGAAATGTCTCAGCAGGACCCGGGTCGCACCACAGACAGCAGAGAGGGAAGGATGAGGCGCTCCATGAGGGGCAGTGTTCCAACAACGGAAGGCTGGAGTCGCAGCCTGCCAAACGACGTAATGGCTCACCCAGGCAGGAAAATATTACCACCATGGGGATATTTGGATCGTCTCAGTCTGAGAGCAATTAGGGACTAACTACAACAGCATGCTTCAGTGATGAAATGAGAAAATAAGCAATACCCCTGTCAAGTTCTGATTGGTGAGTAGTAAATGAATATGGGCTTCTATCATCTCCGACCACAAACCAGGAACTTGCAGCAGACTATCAGAATGGAAAACTCTTTCCCCATTTTCATGAAGTAAGACAGCACACAAATGCATGCGCGTGCGTGCACACGCACACACACAGACATAAACATGGTGAGGCGAAAAATGTTACAGTTGGCAGAAAGAGTTTTAGGGAAAATCATTACCACAATTATATAATTCATTTCTATAGCAGGCATTTGCTCATCCCGAAGCTTTCTCTATCCCTAATTACACTGTCGGCAAAGAGGGAAGAATGAGTCCAGAATGGCAAATACTAACAATGTCATTTTATTAATAAGAATGATATACAACCTCCAAAATAAAAAGCACATGTGCTTAATGAATTTAGGTAATGGAATTATTTTACTTATTAGTACCAGTTGCATAGATGTAAATTCTCTGGCAAAGAGGACAAATGTTAATTTTTATTTCTTTGTATTTTCAAATTGCGGACAATTTGTATTCATTAGACAACGTAAAAACCTCTTTTCCCTTATAATTGTAAAGTGACATTATAATT
>JAIOJX010000024.1:99794450-99894450 GCA_022376925.1 Tragulus kanchil
ATATAAGTGTATCAAATCAACATACTGTATAGTCTAATCTTACACAATATTGCATATCAATTATATCTCTTTAAATCTGGAAAAAACCGAGATGCTTGTATATAAATGGAATTGAGTGTACAGGAGTTGCCTGTGATATCTGAAATTTTCATTGCTGCCAAATGAGCCAGTAAAATTCCTTATAATATCTGCCTGTATGTGAAATTTACCTAATAGTTTTACCAACTCTGGAAACCTTTGTTACAACAGGTATTTTCAGATATGGGGAGACATTGTTCTACAAAAAGAAATCAATACATACACGTAGAGTTTCTTACATGAAAGTATTTCCTCACTGCTTGATTACATATACTAAATAAGCTTATTTAATAACATTTTGCTACTTAGAAATAAGTGGCTTAAGCTAAAATAATAGTGGTACTATTAATTCCTCTGTGATCAAATGTTCAAAACTATCAAGAGGGTCAATGTCACATATGTAACTCTAATAAAACATCATGTTTTAGTTTTAATCTAAATTCCTTAGGACTAAAAGGTGATTAGAAAAAAAAAGTATGAACAGATGAAAATCTAGGCCACCAGATATCATTCGGTCACCACCCACCTGCCATTTTGGCATGCTTGCTGTCTTCTATAGATAGTAATACAGGGAAGCAAGAGTTGTGTCTGAGGACTAACTTTATACGAATAAGATTAAGATGACGTTGTAAAACAGGATTTAAACTAGACACTATAACATCTACATTTGAAATAGCTTTAAGAGAATTTGAAGGAATAACTGAATTAATTCAACTGCTATGGAGGATTTCAATTCTCTTATCAAGTGTCCTCTATTATAATTAGTTGAACTTCAAGTTCTACACTGAACCTTATGAAGGGCTTCCAAGAGTGAACCCTGAAGTGGAGCAGCAGAGGGGCTTTCTCAAGGCCTTAAAATAAGTCACACATAAATATGAAAATCAAAGTTTCATAATGAATTCTTAAGACAGAACCATACCAATTTCTGGACATTAACAGGCAACAGAATAAATTATAACTACATGTGATGGAAATTCTAATTAATGCAATGTTGATAATCATTTTGCAAATATATAAGTGTATCAAATCAACATACTGTATAGTCTAATCTTACACAATATTGCATATCAATTATATCTCTTTAAATCTGGAAAAAACCGAGATGCTTGTATATAAATGGAATTGAGTGTACAGGAGTTGCCTGTGATATCTGAAATTTTCATTGCTGCCAAATGAGCCAGTAAAATTCCTTATAATATCTGCCTGTATGTGAAATTTACCTAATAGTTTTACCAACTCTGGAAACCTTTGTTACAACAGGTATTTTCAGATATGGGGAGACATTGTTCTACAAAAAGAAATCAATACATACACGTAGAGTTTCTTACATGAAAGTATTTCCTCACTGCTTGATTACATATACTAAATAAGCTTATTTAATAACATTTTGCTACTTAGAAATAAGTGGCTTAAGCTAAAATAATAGTGGTACTATTAATTCCTCTGTGATCAAATGTTCAAAACTATCAAGAGGGTCAATGTCACATATGTAACTCTAATAAAACATCATGTTTTAGTTTTAATCTAAATTCCTTAGGACTAAAAGGTGATTAGAAAAAAAAAGTATGAACAGATGAAAATCTAGGCCACCAGATATCATTCGGTCACCACCCACCTGCCATTTTGGCATGCTTGCTGTCTTCTATAGATAGTAATACAGGGAAGCAAGAGTTGTGTCTGAGGACTAACTTTATACGAATAAGATTAAGATGACGTTGTAAAACAGGATTTAAACTAGACACTATAACATCTACATTTGAAATAGCTTTAAGAGAATTTGAAGGAATAACTGAATTAATTCAACTGCTATGGAGGATTTCAATTCTCTTATCAAGTGTCCTCTATTATAATTAGTTGAACTTCAAGTTCTACACTGAACCTTATGAAGGGCTTCCAAGAGTGAACCCTGAAGTGGAGCAGCAGAGGGGCTTTCTCAAGGCCTTAAAATAAGTCACACATAAATATGAAAATCAAAGTTTCATAATGAATTCCTATCTTTCCATCCTATAAATAATTGTCCCTCAACAACAACAAAAGAACAAGCCCAGGTATTGGAATTTGAGTCATCATATTTTCTTCATTTATTCTTCATCACTGTTCTTCTCCAAAAAAACACACAAGAGACACAGAGACACGATTGAATCTATCATATCCTTTCCTGAAAACATCTGATTCCTAAAACTATGAATAGCTATTAAGGCAACCATTTTTATTTGATTTTCTGTTATCCATTGTTTTACAACCCCCATTTACTTTTGCTGTGTTCAGAAACTGCTATCTCCCATTGTTCCTAATAAGGCTTGGAAAATCAAGAACCCAGAAATGAAAGAACTACTGTAGATTAATCTGATTATTTAAACTTGTGTAGAAATGTTTCTTTACACATGTAATAGACACAGCTTGAACTCTGATCTTTTATAGTATAAGAGTTAGAAATTTACACAGTACATATTTTATAACAATTGATATTAGTGTTTCAAATGCTATAGGGTTCATAATAGATTTCTTAAAGTAGATGAACTTTCGGGAGACTTCTAATTTTCCACTGTAAACTATAAACCTACAACCAGCTATCCTTTCCTGTAATTATCCTGGCAATTACCTTGTTCCTCTCTGCTGGAGTCCAACAATGCCACACACCATTAAAAAGTCACAAGTAACCCTAGAACGCAGGTTCTAAATTTCACCACATTACTTTGAGGATTAAAAAGAGGATAAGTATCAGGAGGATAAACTTTCAAATTATATTTTGCAGAGTTACATACAAGTCCTAATGGCCACAAGTCTTCAAATATGAACAGTTTCCAAACACAAGAGCGGAGAGAAGCCATTTTTAAAGAAGTGCGATGTGATTTAAATTAAAACTAAAGGATTTAAACTAGACACTATAACATCTACATTTGAAATAGCTTTAAGAGAATTTGAAGGAATAACTGAATTAATTCAACTGCTATGGAGGATTTCAATTCTCTTATCAAGTGTCCTCTATTATAATTAGTTGAACTTCAAGTTCTACACTGAACCTTATGAAGGGCTTCCAAGAGTGAACCCTGAAGTGGAGCAGCAGAGGGGCTTTCTCAAGGCCTTAAAATAAGTCACACATAAATATGAAAATCAAAGTTTCATAATGAATTCCTATCTTTCCATCCTATAAATAATTGTCCCTCAACAACAACAAAAGAACAAGCCCAGGTATTGGAATTTGAGTCATCATATTTTCTTCATTTATTCTTCATCACTGTTCTTCTCCAAAAAAACACACAAGAGACACAGAGACACGATTGAATCTATCATATCCTTTCCTGAAAACATCTGATTCCTAAAACTATGAATAGCTATTAAGGCAACCATTTTTATTTGATTTTCTGTTATCCATTGTTTTACAACCCCCATTTACTTTTGCTGTGTTCAGAAACTGCTATCTCCCATTGTTCCTAATAAGGCTTGGAAAATCAAGAACCCAGAAATGAAAGAACTACTGTAGATTAATCTGATTATTTAAACTTGTGTAGAAATGTTTCTTTACACATGTAATAGACACAGCTTGAACTCTGATCTTTTATAGTATAAGAGTTAGAAATTTACACAGTACATATTTTATAACAATTGATATTAGTGTTTCAAATGCTATAGGGTTCATAATAGATTTCTTAAAGTAGATGAACTTTCGGGAGACTTCTAATTTTCCACTGTAAACTATAAACCTACAACCAGCTATCCTTTCCTGTAATTATCCTGGCAATTACCTTGTTCCTCTCTCTGCTGGAGTCCAACAATGCCACACACCATTAAAAAGTCACAAGTAACCCTAGAACGCAGGTTCTAAATTTCACCACATTACTTTGAGGATTAAAAAGAGGATAAGTATCAGGAGGATAAACTTTCAAATTATATTTTGCAGAGTTACATACAAGTCCTAATGGCCACAAGTCTTCAAATATGAACAGTTTCCAAACACAAGAGCGGAGAGAAGCCATTTTTAAAGATGAGAAAGCTGCGGCAGTGTGATCACACTGCCTTAGCTGCTAACAGCCTTTCTGATCCTGAGACAAAAAGATAAAGGCAGGAATAGAGGGTAGGAAGCTTACAAGCATGTGCACTCGTCACTATAGGACCCTAAAATACAGCGTGACTACTCTGTGTGGGAGTAAGAAATAGGAAAGAAACTCCTGGAAGCCCAGGCAACTCTGACTACCTTGGAAAATTCTGAACTAGTCAGATTATCACTGTGAAGGAATTAATATTTGTCAGCATCATATTATAACCAAGAGCCTGATGGAGTAATGCAGACTGTTAGTGGTAATAAAAGTAATTATTAAAAGTAATTATTACATTTATTACCAGCTTAACTTTCTGAAAAAAGAAAAAAGCCAGCTTAACTTTCAGTCTCATAAGTTTAAGCCTAGATCTATTTTGTCTTTTTAGTGTATTTCCAACTAGCCTCTTCTAAAACTGAAAACAATACTTTATTTCAGTTTCTTTCATCAACTACTTTTCACACTTTGATGCACAGATGTAAAACAATCATTGGATTTCTCCATTGTCCTCCACGCTACAAACCATTTCAATTTTCTTCTGGCTACCATTGACCCTTGTTAATTTCTAAATAGTCATCCATCATTTTTTGGATTTCACTAGGCTCCCAGCTGCAAGACAGACTGTGTCATCACTCTTTCAGACCTTAACCTAATCCTTTCACAACAGTGCTCTGAGATTTCTACTTCAGTGTTCTTCCCTAAATATTCTTCCAAATGACTAAAGAATGCCACTTTTACCAGTAGAAACAAAAAATGGTTTCGTGTCCACCTACAAGTTATTATATCCAAATCACCCCCTCTTAATTCCTCCTCTAGAATCTATTTCTGCTCATTAATTTATTGATTACTTTAATCATTATTCATTAATTCATTTATTAAAACATTTATTGAGAATCCAGTTAGATTCTGAGAATATGCTGTTGAATAAAACAGGCATGACACCTGCTCTCATAAAGCCAACACTTTGGACGGGTGCGTAGATCACAAGCAGAGCACACCAACTTTGAGTCACAAGCTATGCCAGAAATAAGTCAATGTTCCTCAGAACAACTTTTGGTCCAACTCAGAGCCATTTGCCACACCTACCAGGCCTGTGTGCCACAGCTAGAGAGTGTGAGCCACTACAAAAGATCCCACATGATGCAACAGAGATCCTGCATGTTGCAACTAAGAGCCAATGCAGTCAAATAAATAAATATTTTTAAAAGCAAATATATTCCTGTAGTGATACAAAAGTTAGTACCCATCAACATGCCATGAGAAAAAGCATAAAACTATTAATACTAAAAATAAACTTACTTATTGATATATGACATAAGAATATAAATTTTCTCATGTGTTACCACTTCTATTGTACTTAAAGAACAAATATTTTATATTTCTGATTTATTTCATCCTGGCATTGTTCCTGTTAACAATGTTTTAATAATGTTAAAATAAAGCATGCAAGTCTTTCACGAATATTCAGGTATTTAAATTCAAACCAAAATAACATGTGAACATTTGTGTTCTCCAAGGGCATTCACCATGTTGAGGTTTGGCGCATGCAATCAATTACCAAGAATCTCAAGAGACTCGCCACTTTATCCCACGAGTTTGTTAACATGACAGTAGAATGTTCAAGTTTTTCAAACTCTGAAGTGGAATACAATTTTTATGCTTCAAGTAGCATGCTGCAGTGGTTAAGCTGTGGTAATCTAAAGAGTTTTAAATAGATAAATCTGTTTTAAATCTCAAGATATCCATTACAAGATGGATATCCATTACAAGAGCTAGGCCAATATTACACAGTAGTTGCTGAATGCAAACTGTTTTACTAACCCATCTTCAAAGCGATCAATGAATCAACAAAATAAATGAGAATCAAGTAAAAGCACAGCTTGCAAACTTCAAACTGTTAAACACATTTGAAAACAAGAATTTGATAGCTATCCAATCTATAAGGAAATATTTTTCACTTACAGAATACTACTCTAAACAACCCTCAAGATGCACCAGCTTATAACATACAGATGGCCAATAAGTACATGAAATGATCTTTAATGTCACTCATTATTAGAGAAATGCAAATCAAAACTACAATGAAGCATCATCTCACACAAGTCAGAATGACCATCATCCAAAAACAACACCATCTATAAACAATAAATAATGGAGAGGATGTGGACAAAAGTAACTCTCTTGCACTGTTGGTGGGGATGCAAATTGATACAGACACAATGGAGAACATTATGGAGATTCCTTAAAAAATACTAGGAATAAAACTAGCATATGACCCAGCAACCTCACTACTGGGCACACCCTCTGAGAAAAGCCATAATTCAAAAAAACACATGTACCCCACTGTGTTTGGCAGCACTATATACAATAGCCTGCACATGGAAGCAACCTAGAAGTTCATAGAGAGATGAATGGATGAAGAAGTTGTGGTACATATATGCAGTGAAATATTACTCGCCATAAAAGAATGAATTTGTGTTACCACTTCTATTGTACAAGAACTTTTTTCAGTTTTTAATTTAAATGTTAAAATAAAGCATGCAAGTCTTTCACGAATATTCAGGTATTTAAATTCAAACCAAAATAACATGTGAACATTTGTGTTCTCCAAGGGCATTCACCATGTTGAGGTTTGGCATGCAATCAATTACCAAGAATCTCAAGAGACTCGCCACTTTATCCCACGAGTTTGTTAACATGACAGTAGAATGTTCAAGTTTTTCAAACTCTGAAGTGGAATACAATTTTTATGCTTCAAGTAGCATGCTGCAGTGGTTAAGCTGTGGTAATCTAAAGAGTTTTAAATAGATAAATCTGTTTTAAATCTCAAGATATCCATTACAAGATGGATATCCATTACAAGAGCTAGGCCAATATTACACAGTAGTTGCTGAATGCAAACTGTTTTACTAACCCATCTTCAAAGCGATCAATGAATCAACAAAATAAATGAGAATCAAGTAAAAGCACAGCTTGCAAACTTCAAACTGTTAAACACATTTGAAAACAAGAATTTGATAGCTATCCAATCTATAAGGAAATATTTTTCACTTACAGAATACTACTCTAAACAACCCTCAAGATGCACCAGCTTATAACATACAGATGGCCAATAAGTACATGAAATGATCTTTAATGTCACTCATTATTAGAGAAATGCAAATCAAAACTACAATGAAGCATCATCTCACACAAGTCAGAATGACCATCATCCAAAAAAAAAAAAATCTATAAACAATAAATAATGGAGAGGATGTGGACAAAAGTAACTCTCTTGCACTGTTGGTGGGGATGCAAATTGATACAGACACAATGGAGAACATTATGGAGATTCCTTAAAAAATACTAGGAATAAAACTAGCATATGACCCAGCAACCTCACTACTGGGCACACCCTCTGAGAAAAGCCATAATTCAAAAAAACACATGTACCCCACTGTGTTTGGCAGCACTATATACAATAGCCTGCACATGGAAGCAACCTAGAAGTTCATAGAGAGATGAATGGATGAAGAAGTTGTGGTACATATATGCAGTGAAATATTACTCGGCCATAAAAAGAATGAATTTGAGTCCGTTTTAGAGAGGTGGATGAATCTAAAGGCTGTTATACAGAGTGAAGTCAGCTGAAAAGAGAAAATTAAATATCATATATTAATACACACACATACATATATATGCAATCCAGAAAAATGGTACTGATGAACCTATCTGCAGGGCAAGAATAGAGACACAGAATAGAGAACAAATTGGTAGACACAGTGAGGCAGGAAAGACTGGGACAAATGGAGACAGAAGCATGAAACAGATACGTTACCATAGACAAAAGAGATAGCTAGTGGGAAGTTTCTGTTTAACATGGGAAAGTTGACCCAGTGCTGCATGACAAGCTAGGGGGGTGGGGTGGGAGTGGGTGGGACACAGGTTCGAGAAGACATAGGTATACTTACGGCTGATGGCTGATTCACGTTGCTGTATGGCAGAAACCAACATTGTAAAGTAATTATCCTCCAATTAAAACCAAGAAATATTCAAAAAGGAAACGAAAAAGATACTCAGGATGCTCAAGCTTCTAAACAGACAAACTAAAATCTTTGAATACTTTTTATTTATTTATTTATTTATTTTTAAATATTTATTTACTTATGGGGGGGATGGGGTGGGGAGGGAGGGGGACGGGCGGGCCACTTCCATTGGTCTTTTCATTTATCTATTTTCATCCATCTTTGTCCCTTGGCCCGCGTGGGTCTCCCGTCACAGTGGCCTCTGTCGTCGCAGCGCACCGGCTCTGGGCGCACGCGCTCCAGAGCCCCGGCTCGGTCGTCGGACACGTCATCGGTCCAGCCGCTCCGCGGCACGCGGGGTCCTCCCAGGCCAGGGATCGAACCGGCGCCCCTTGCGCTGCAAGGCGGTGTCCCCTCCCACTGGACCACCAGGGGAGCCCTGAATACTTTTTAATCACAAAATATGATTACCAAATTCCATTTGAATTTAGATACTGTGAACAGTCTTCCAGGGTCATTGGAAATACTGGTGAATCTCATCACTCTGCACATGGAAGCAACCTAGAAGTTCATAGAGAGATGAATGGATGAAGAAGTTGTGGTACATATATGCAGTGAAATATTACTCGCCATAAAAGAATGAATTTGAGTCCGTTTTAGAGAGGTGGATGAATCTAAAGGCTGTTATACAGAGTGAAGTCAGCTGAAAAGAGAAAATTAAATATCATATATTAATACACACACATACATATATATGCAATCCAGAAAAATGGTACTGATGAACCTATCTGCAGGGCAAGAATAGAGACACAGAATAGAGAACAAATTGGTAGACACAGTGAGGCAGGAAAGACTGGGACAAATGGAGACAGAAGCATGAAACAGATACGTTACCATAGACAAAAGAGATAGCTAGTGGGAAGTTTCTGTTTAACATGGGAAAGTTGACCCAGTGCTGCATGACAAGCTAGAGGGGTGGGGTGGGAGTGGGTGGGACACAGGTTCGAGAAGACATAGGTATACTTACGGCTGATGGCTGATTCACGTTGCTGTATGGCAGAAACCAACATTGTAAAGTAATTATCCTCCAATTAAAACCAAGAAATATTCAAAAAGGAAACGAAAAAGATACTCAGGATGCTCAAGCTTCTAAACAGACAAACTAAAATCTTTGAATACTTTTTATTTATTTATTTATTTATTTTTAAATATTTATTTACTTATGGGGGGGATGGGGTGGGGAGGGAGGGGGACAGGCGGGCCACTTCCATTGGTCTTTTCATTTATCTATTTTCATCCATCTTTGTTCCTTGGCCCACGTGGGTCTCCCGTCGCAGTGGCCTCTGTCGTCGCAGAGCACCGGCTCTGGGCGCACGCGCTCCAGAGCTCTGGTTCGGTCATTGAACACATCGGTCCAGCTGCTCCGAGGCACATGGGATCCTCCCAGGCCAGGGATCGAACCGGCGCCCCCTGCACTGCAAGGCGGTGTCACCATCCACTGGACCACCAGGGGAGCCCTGAATACTTTTTAATCACAAAATATGATTACCAAATTCCATTTGAATTTAGATACTGTGAACAGTCTTCCAGGGTCATTGGAAATACTGGTGAATCTCATCACTCTCCACATTGAAAAGCTAATTTAAAACTACTTCACAGAAGTTATCATAAGGATGACTCACATCTATACAGCAGCTTCAACTTTTGCATGACTTACAACACATGAACTTGGTATTTATGGAAATCACTTCCTATTCAGAAACCAGTGTACTGAATTTAAATGCTTCAACAATTTATTGAAAGTCAAATTCAATAATGCTCTAAATATTTTCTTAGATCTTAATTTTATTCTCTTCTAAAGGAAAAAAAATTTGAAATACCATATATTTTATCTTTGCTTTTCACCCCACTTCTCTCTCTTTCTTTGTAACATTAATGCTCTTCTAAGTGAGAGCCAGAAGATTCAATTCAGCACAAACTTAAGTGTAGACACAAAATAACTAACACAATTAAGACTTACCTATTTGAAAAAGGGAAGGAGGGAGGGAAAGAAGGAGGAAGGGAGAGAAGAAGGAAGACAGGGAAGGAAGGTGGGGCCCAGCACCTAGGGTTTCAGATAACATTTTTTTTGTTGTTTATTTTTTTGGGCAGAGGGGCGGGTTGGGGAGGGAGGGGGCGGGCGGGCCACTTCTATTGATCTTTCATCTATCTATTTTCATCCACCTTTGTTCTTTGGCCCGTGTAGGCCTCCCATCGCAGAGGCCTCTGTTGTCACAGAGCACCGGCTCTGGGCACATGTGCTCCAGAGCTCCGGCTCGGAAATTGGACACATCAGTCCAGCTGCTCCACGGCACGTGGGATCTTTCCAGGCCAGGGATCAAACCGGTGCCCCTTGCACTGAAAGGCGGTGTTTTTACCCACTGGACCACCAGGGAAGCCCCTCAGATAACATTTTAATCAGGGGTTCAAATATGTCAGCGAGACCAAGTTTCTCTCTCTCTCCAAGTTTTGCCTTCCACCTGATGGGCTTCAAGGTCAGGCTCCATGAAGCTGTAAAGATGGCCAACAGCACTGCCAAAGCCTTATCCTGTCAGGTTCAAATCCAGAGAAAAGGACGTGCTTTTCTTGTAAAGTCTCACTAAAGGGCTTACATGTCCATTGCTAAACCCTTCTGTTGCCATAAATGGGAAGCAGCCAGAGCCCTACCTGAGAAAAACTAAATCTCGACCCATTCCCAAGAACATAAGTGGAAATAACTCAATCCATAAGCAGGCAGAGAAGTAGAATAAGAATGATATCCCAGAGGAAAAGTGTACTACTGATGTTAGGGGGAAAGTGAAGAACACCAGATGGTTGGAGTAACCCATGTGCCAGGACACCCCAGCTTAACAGTGGTACTCCACTGACTAATGCTGTATTAGGGATCCTAAAGGTAAGAATCCAATGACATTGTGCAAGTAGACTAGTCCTGATGCTTCATATGCATAGAAAGTCCAGAAAGTCCAGTGTTTTTACTTAAGTTGCACACTAAATAGGGGTGACTTAATGGTGATACAGACTATAAGACTGATACAGACTCCCTGCCAAGGTCTCCTCTTGAGGCCGTCAACATTACAGGACTGGGTTAGGGTGGCCAACTAGGAGAAAGAAGGAAGAAATCATTTCAGCCCCTGTTTTTCTAATTATTCAAATTACAGGTATTTGTGGTTCTTGTTTAATCGCTAAGTTATGTCCAACTTTTTTGCAACACCATGGAATGTAGCCAGCTTGGCTCCTCTGTCCATGAGATTTCCCAGGAAGAAAACTGGATTGTTCGGCCCGTGTAGGCCTCCCATCGCAGAGGCCTCTGTTGTCACAGAGCACCGGCTCTGGGCACATGTGCTCCAGAGCTCCGGCTCGGAAATTGGACACATCAGTCCAGCTGCTCCACGGCACGTGGGATCTTTCCAGGCCAGGGATCAAACCGGTGCCCCTTGCACTGAAAGGCGGTGTTTTTACCCACTGGACCACCAGGGAAGCCCCTCAGATAACATTTTAATCAGGGGTTCAAATATGTCAGCGAGACCAAGTTTCTCTCTCTCTCCAAGTTTTGCCTTCCACCTGATGGGCTTCAAGGTCAGGCTCCATGAAGCTGTAAAGATGGCCAACAGCACTGCCAAAGCCTTATCCTGTCAGGTTCAAATCCAGAGAAAAGGACGTGCTTTTCTTGTAAAGTCTCACTAAAGGGCTTACATGTCCATTGCTAAACCCTTCTGTTGCCATAAATGGGAAGCAGCCAGAGCCCTACCTGAGAAAAACTAAATCTCGACCCATTCCCAAGAACATAAGTGGAAATAACTCAATCCATAAGCAGGCAGAGAAGTAGAATAAGAATGATATCCCAGAGGAAAAGTGTACTACTGATGTTAGGGGGAAAGTGAAGAACACCAGATGGTTGGAGTAACCCATGTGCCAGGACACCCCAGCTTAACAGTGGTACTCCACTGACTAATGCTGTATTAGGGATCCTAAAGGTAAGAATCCAATGACATTGTGCAAGTAGACTAGTCCTGATGCTTCATATGCATAGAAAGTCCAGAAAGTCCAGTGTTTTTACTTAAGTTGCACACTAAATAGGGGTGACTTAATGGTGATACAGACTATAAGACTGATACAGACTCCCTGCCAAGGTCTCCTCTTGAGGCCGTCAACATTACAGGACTGGGTTAGGGTGGCCAACTAGGAGAAAGAAGGAAGAAATCATTTCAGCCCCTGTTTTTCTAATTATTCAAATTACAGGTATTTGTGGTTCTTGTTTAATCGCTAAGTTATGTCCAACTTTTTTGCAACACCATGGAATGTAGCCAGCTTGGCTCCTCTGTCCATGAGATTTCCCAGGGAAGAAAACTGGAGCGGATTACCATTTCCTTCTCCAGGGGATCTCCCGGACCCAGGGATCAAATCTTCATCTCCTGCACTGGCAGGTTGGACTCTTTGCCACTGAGCCGCCAAGGAAGCCCTCCAGGTATTATGTTTAGTTAAATTAAAATGGTCAAATTAACAATATTTATTAATATTATTCATTTATCTGGAAAAGAACTTCATAGATTAGACAACTATTAAAGTACTTTCCTAGCGACATTATCTGCCAAGAATTCTCCAATATAAAAAGTGCACTACCTCTGTGCACATGGTATACTCAGAGACCAGATGAAAATGAACAGCAAAGGACAAACTTTGAAAAGAGGAAAACAGAAAGGTAGAAGTAAACATATTCTTTGTGTTTAATGAATTGATTTACCAAGTATTCTGGTTTGCAAAGTTCTGACAATTTCTACAGAAGGTAGAAGTTGAGCCCTCTTAGGCAGGCAAAAACGTCACTGAAGAAGCAGTCTGTGAAGCTTTCCCTGACACTTCATCTTTATCCTGGCACAATGTGAAAGAGCTAATTGAGAAAAAAAATGAACATCTGGGTGGTTCAGTGGAAACCACAACAGACCTTTCACTGCAGGAAGTGCCTCAAAAATATTAATAACCAGTTGTTCCATGCACTGTATAGTGTGCGGCCAAACCTCCGGTCCGTCCAGCTCCACAAAACCAATATGAAAGGAAGAGGGTGGGAAGGGATGCATCTTCAGCAGCCTGAAAACTGGAAACAGGTCAAGGGACACTGGCTCTGATGATAAATACCATGTCTCCTGCTGTGGCAGCAGCACAAGGCTCTGCCACCAGTGAACGGGCAAACTCAGACAGGCACTCCTGAAAGAGTTGAAAATGTCAGTGCACTCACTTCTTCCTAATGGAAAGATGCGAGGTGCCTTCTTTCTTTATGCAAGCAGCAGGGCACCTGCCCACCGAGACCAAGGAGAACCCCAAATACTTAATTCTGTATTTTTTAAGTGTGTTTATTTTTTTATTTCTCTCTTAAGTATCCAAGAGTCAAATTACTGAAGATCATGGGCAACATTTGGCCACTGGGCAGTATTTTTGGTGAAATACATACTCAGCAACTCCAAGTCAAAAATCACCCTAAGGGAAAGTAAAGGGGAGCTATAATGGAGATCAAAATCCTCCTGTATTTGTTATGAATATTAGACACTTCTATAAGCTTTTTGGTTAGATCACAAGTAACAGTGTACATACACATTTCCAGATAATTAGAATGAGTGACGTTTATTGATTAGACAACTATTAAACTGGAAAAGAACTTCATAGATTAGACAACTATTAAAGTACTTTCCTAGCGACATTATCTGCCAAGAATTCTCCAATATAAAAAGTGCACTACCTCTGTGCACATGGTATACTCAGAGACCAGATGAAAATGAACAGCAAAGGACAAACTTTGAAAAGAGGAAAACAGAAAGGTAGAAGTAAACATATTCTTTGTGTTTAATGAATTGATTTACCAAGTATTCTGGTTTGCAAAGTTCTGACAATTTCTACAGAAGGTAGAAGTTGAGCCCTCTTAGGCAGGCAAAAACGTCACTGAAGAAGCAGTCTGTGAAGCTTTCCCTGACACTTCATCTTTATCCTGGCACAATGTGAAAGAGCTAATTGAGAAAAAAAATGAACATCTGGGTGGTTCAGTGGAAACCACAACAGACCTTTCACTGCAGGAAGTGCCTCAAAAATATTAATAACCAGTTGTTCCATGCACTGTATAGTGTGCGGCCAAACCTCCGGTCCGTCCAGCTCCACAAAACCAATATGAAAGGAAGAGGGTGGGAAGGGATGCATCTTCAGCAGCCTGAAAACTGGAAACAGGTCAAGGGACACTGGCTCTGATGATAAATACCATGTCTCCTGCTGTGGCAGCAGCACAAGGCTCTGCCACCAGTGAACGGGCAAACTCAGACAGGCACTCCTGAAAGAGTTGAAAATGTCAGTGCACTCACTTCTTCCTAATGGAAAGATGCGAGGTGCCTTCTTTCTTTATGCAAGCAGCAGGGCACCTGCCCACCGAGACCAAGGAGAACCCCAAATACTTAATTCTGTATTTTTTAAGTGTGTTTATTTTTTTATTTCTCTCTTAAGTATCCAAGAGTCAAATTACTGAAGATCATGGGCAACATTTGGCCACTGGGCAGTATTTTTGGTGAAATACATACTCAGCAACTCCAAGTCAAAAATCACCCTAAGGGAAAGTAAAGGGGAGCTATAATGGAGATCAAAATCCTCCTGTATTTGTTATGAATATTAGACACTTCTATAAGCTTTTTGGTTAGATCACAAGTAACAGTGTACATACACATTTCCAGATAATTACAATGAGTGACGTTTATTGGGAGCTTATGATGGAGACGGCATCTAAGTGCTCTGTGTGTGTATTAAGGTACTTATGCTCGAAACAACCCAGAGGCAGCTGAGAAAACTGACCAAAGAGAGTCAAGGAACTTGCTCGGATCACACTCCTAGTAAAAGGCAGTCTTAGGATTAGATCCAGGCAGACTGCATTTTAAGCTTATGTTCTCATTGATAGGCAGTTTAGCTTCATTTGGGTTTATATATGAACCAAAAAGAATGGAGTTGAGAGAAATTCTACTCAGAATTCTGGAGCCATCATAGGATACCAAGTTTTTATGCAGACTTTGCAAATGTGGATGCAGATCTCTACGATATAGATAGTTACACCCAGAGCCACACATAATTGTGATATAGTGGTAGTTCACAGCTGCACCCCAGGAGCCCTCATCTGTTAGGACTACATTATCTAAGACACACAGGACTCCACTGGGCTTAATAGATTTAAATCAATACGTTGAATTAACATTAGGAAAAAAAAAATGTTGCAAAGACAGATAGGTAGGCATGGAAGAAACTGCATTTATGAAAGGAAATTACAACCTTTTCGGTGACATTTTCACTACCAAGAAAGCACGTATGTATAATGCGTGTGTATGGCCCACATGTGTGCACATTATATATATGCTGAATGTTCACATAAATATGTATCTGTGAACAGAGACATTGATGAAATAGCAACATCTTCGATGGAGCTAAAATAATTCTTAAAGGAATTAAATTTAAGTTTCTGTGACTATTCTCTACCTAGGAGAAAGATGGTTCAATTCATTCTGCCAATAGAACTGTATCAGAAAATCAAGACTAATTCCTTAGTTTTTAGTCAAAGCCTGCATTTAATGTCTTTTTTCTTTTTTCAGGGAAACCTTCAGTGGAATTTAAGAGCCTTAGTCTTCAAACAAAGGGTATAATATGTTATGCCTTGCACTGCTTTAAGATTTTAATATTTGCCACATACTGTAGTGTACCCAATCAAATGAGTTAATATTTTCTTATTTATACAGAGACATTAGAGACGTGGTTTCAATCCTTGGTTCAGGAAGATCCCTGGAGAAGGAAATGGCAACCCACTCCAGTATTCTTGCCTGGAGAATCCCATGGACAGAGGAGCCTGGTGGACTACAGTCCATGGGGTCACAAACAGTCAGACATGACAGAGCACATCATATAAAAGACTTAACTTGTGAAAACAGACAGAATTCCCGGTTCCATTACATTCTGGTTGACTATTTTTTTTCTAAGTGAGCAATACTATCCTTCACCAAAGAGTCATCTTGAACTTGCGGCCAGAAAATAAAGACTTCATCATTTTCTACAGGAAATGACTGAACCAATCTCACTCTTTATGGATTCTAAAATTCTCTTGTATTAAAACAAAATATGTTTCAGATGGACTCTAATTAAAATTTTGCAAAATAATCTCATCTCAATTATTTGTAGGTTATATATAATGCTTATAGAACCAATCCATGAGTTCTTTTTTTTGTTTATTTTTTTAATTTTTTTTTTTATTTTTTGAGCGGGGGTCATGTTGGGGAGGGAGGGGAGCAGGCGGGCCACTTCTACTGGTCTTTCATTTCTCTATTTTCATCCATCTTTGTTCTTTGGCTCCTGTGGGCCTCCCATCGCGGTGGCCTCTGTCATCGCAGAGCACCGGCTCTGGGCGCATGCGCTCCAGCGCTCTGACTCAGTAATTGGACACATCGGTCCAGTCGCTCCGTGGCACGTGGGATCTTCCCAGGCCAGGGATCGAACTGGCGCCCCTTGCACTGCAAGGCGGTGTCCTTACCCACTGTGCCACCAGGAGAAGCCCCATGAGTTCTACCTAGGCAACTGAACCTAAGGTTATTCTGTGTAGTTGATACTGATGGCAATGAGCAACCCTTCTTTGTATTTCAGCTTGCTGTTGAGTTTTTCATTTGAAGAGTAGGATGCGCCTTATTTTTGGAACCTTCAGAGTGCTGTCTGCAAGGCTGTGGGAGGCCAGCATGGGGTTTGAGAGGAATCACAGTCAGCGATGGGCTTCACACAGTCTCAGACTTTCAGGACCTAGAAAGCAAATTTTTGTTAGTTAATATTTTCTTATTTATACAGAGACATTAGAGACGTGGTTTCAATCCTTGGTTCAGGAAGATCCCTGGAGAAGGAAATGGCAACCCACTCCAGTATTCTTGCCTGGAGAATCCCATGGACAGAGGAGCCTGGTGGACTACAGTCCATGGGGTCACAAACAGTCAGACATGACAGAGCACATCATATAAAAGACTTAACTTGTGAAAACAGACAGAATTCCCGGTTCCATTACATTCTGGTTGACTATTTTTTTTCTAAGTGAGCAATACTATCCTTCACCAAAGAGTCATCTTGAACTTGCGGCCAGAAAATAAAGACTTCATCATTTTCTACAGGAAATGACTGAACCAATCTCACTCTTTATGGATTCTAAAATTCTCTTGTATTAAAACAAAATATGTTTCAGATGGACTCTAATTAAAATTTTGCAAAATAATCTCATCTCAATTATTTGTAGGTTATATATAATGCTTATAGAACCAATCCATGAGTTCTTTTTTTTGTTTATTTTTTTAAAATTTTTTATTTATTTTTTGAGCGGGGGTCATGTTGGGGAGGGAGGGGAGCAGGCGGGCCACTTCTACTGGTCTTTCATTTCTCTATTTTCATCCATCTTTGTTCTTTGGCTCCTGTGGGCCTCCCATCGCGGTGGCCTCTGTCATCGCAGAGCACCGGCTCTGGGCGCATGCGCTCCAGCGCTCTGACTCAGTAATTGGACACATCGGTCCAGTCGCTCCGTGGCACGTGGGATCTTCCCAGGCCAGGGATCGAACTGGCGCCCCTTGCACTGCAAGGCGGTGTCCTTACCCACTGTGCCACCAGGAGAAGCCCCATGAGTTCTACCTAGGCAACTGAACCTAAGGTTATTCTGTGTAGTTGATACTGATGGCAATGAGCAACCCTTCTTTGTATTTCAGCTTGCTGTTGAGTTTTTCATTTGAAGAGTAGGATGCGCCTTATTTTTGGAACCTTCAGAGTGCTGTCTGCAAGGCTGTGGGAGGCCAGCATGGGGTTTGAGAGGAATCACAGTCAGCGATGGGCTTCACACAGTCTCAGACTTTCAGGACCTAGAAAGCACTTTTAAAAAATTCTTGTTAGGGGGGCTTCCCTGGTGATCCAGTGGGTAAGGACACCGCCTTGCAGTGCAAGGGGCGCCAGTTCGAGCCCTGGCCTGGGAAGATCCCACGTGCCGCGGAGCTGCTGGACCGATGCGTCCAATTACGGAGCCGGAGCTCTGGAGCGCATGCGCCCAGAGCCAGTGTTCTGCGACAACAGAGGCCACTGCGATGGGAGGCCACACGGGCCAAAGAACAAAGATGGATGAAAATGGACAAATGAAAGACCAATAGAAGTGACCCACCTGCTCCCCTCCCTCCCCACCCCACCCCCAAAATAAATAAATAAATAAATCTTTAAAAAAAAATAAAATTCTTGTTAGGGCTTCCCTACTGGTCCAGTGGGTAAAGAGCCCACCTGGCAGTGCAAGAGACACCGGTCCAATCCCTGGCCCAGGAAGATCCCACATGCTGTGGAGTGACTGGTCTGGTGTGTCCAATTACAAGCCAGCACTCTGGAGTGCATGCACCCAGTGCCGATGCTCTGCAATGAGAAAGGCCACTGCAATTGGAGGCCCACACAGGCCAGAGAATAAAGATGGATGAAAATAAATAAAAACCAATAAAAGAGGCCAGAATTTTTTTAAAAAAATGAGGTCTAAGAACAGGTAGTTAATTTGAAAATCATTTGGCACTAAAGAAAAGGAAGAAGCAAATGAGAGAGGGAGGAGGGGATCATGTCTAGCATGCCCACCTTCAGCTTTTGCTTCCTTAAGTTTTACAGTAACTCTTGTCCATGGTTTTAAATAGATTTTTCAACTATTTCCCAAATCCATTGGATTCTACTTTTTACATCTTAAAGATAGTTTAACCATTAGACTGTGAGTAAGCAGAGAAGGTAGGGAGGTGGAGAAATGAGGAGAGTTGGACAAGAATGATAATGTGATGAAGCCCAGTGCCTAGGATGGTTAAGGAGAGAAGCTCAGTCCTGAGGAGACAACTACTGGACTATCTATTAATGGTTCACCAGAGCTGCTACTGACATGAATGGTACACCATGACACAACAGGACGTGAGGGTGATCTTCGGAGTGGTGGTGCAACCAGCCCCGCGTTGGCTGGTAAGAGCACATCCTCAGCTTCCTCTTACCCTAGTGCAACTTTAAATCGATTTGCATTACTGGTGGTAACCTGAGAATTTCTCAACCTCATTGATCTTTTTTTTCCTTTTAGAATTTTGTGGCTTTTTTTTTTTTTTGCCTCTAAGTCATCGTTTATTTTTCATCCATCTTTATTCTTTCTGGCATAATATGTGGGCCTCACATCACAGTGGCCCTGGGTGCACGCGCTCCAGAGAGCTGGCACGTAATTGGACATGCTGGCCCCGCCGTTCTTCGGCATGTGGGACCTTCCCAGGTCAGGGATCAAACCAGTGTCCCTGGCACTGCAAGGTGGACTCTCTACCCACTGGACCACCAGGGAAGCCCAACCTTGTCAACCTTTAGTGCCTAACGTATTTCCTTCAAAAGAGTTTCTCTCACATCAGGGCGAAATTTTTTTCAGAAAATGCATAGAGCCTCTACAGAGCCCTAGAATGGAACACAAGAAACTGTGTATATCAGCTATGTATAACATGTGCTCATGAAGGAGAGGGTAAGAGGGAGCTGTGTGTGGACTCCTCCTCCAACGTCAAGTCGAGAAGCTCTGCTTCTACCCTAGTTTCGTTTGCTCATGCTTCTGGGTAAGATGTATTTGCAGGAAGCCTCCTCAGCTTTAAAACAGTAACGTGTAGAAGGTTTTATATTTAGTTGGCCTTGCATGACAGAAAGGAATCTCTAAGAGTTATAATCCAGCTATCTGGGCTCTAAGGAAGACCTGCCAAGGAAGGAAGTCCACTAGCCAGGCACGAATTCCCAGGGCATGTGAAGGTCAAACAGGGGCTCCCCGAATTGGAGAGTCTATTATCTTCCTAATTCTACGAGGAACCATAATGTCCTGAGGCTTCAAAGCAAAATGTAACATTTGCAGAAGGAGCTGTTTTATCCCTCTGTGTAATGGGCAGCCTGAGCTTTATAGTTAAGTACATACTTTTTCAAGAGGATGCTTCTGAAGTATCCCAGAACGTAGGTTCATGACAAGAAAAAAATACGTATTATAAGTAAGCTGGCTGAATAAATAAGAATATTCAAGGCCTGTGGGCATTATACCACAGGAAAAACATCGGCAATTTTTTTTTTGGTGGGGGGGATAATGCATCAAAGAGGTCAGCCTGGAGGAATGTGGTCTCCCGTTTATGGGGCCCGACTCCAAATCTCATGAGTACCAAAAGCCACGACAGGCGTTGACCACCTGGCCATTTGTTAGCAGCAAGGGCTGCCTCTGGTAGAAGCCAGGCACAGACATAGAGAGATGATGGCAACATTATTCTGTAACACCTTCCAAGTGTTATTACAAAACGACAATACTGTTTTTAGCTCGTTTCCCTTAACCAGATTGACAGAATTACAGGTTGACATTATTGTGAAATTTTATGATGTAGCATGTTAACGGTGCCAGTTTGATTAGCCTTGATTGACAGCTTGCACCTGAACAGAAAGTGAAATATCTCAAAAATATAAAACCAGAGGATCTCCCATGACTTTCACAATAAACAAAATCTCTAGCTAATTTAATTTTTAACTAACTAGGAATTTCATCCTAACCTCATCCTATGAAAACTTCATTTCTTTCAACCTCATCTTCAGGCTGGAATTGGAGGAAAATAAATCCAGGCAGCAGTTATAGAATCACTGTTCACTTTCTGAGACTTTGAGTGCATTAGGAACAGACTGCTTGCCTAACGTGGCCCTGGCCTGCATTACCACCAGAGGCAATAGATGCACCTCGGGCTGGGCATCCCTGCACAAAGCCCAGGCTGAGATATGAGGCCTTTAAAAACACAATAGAGAAAGGCAGGCACAAGCACCTCTCTGCATTCTCACCATACCTCCGCAATGTTTCTCTCAAAGCATCTGCCTCTGTTACTGAAACAGAAGTTGATCTCCTTTTAAATCCTGGAATTGGAAGCTAGACTGTGGAGTAAATTAAGCAGAGGGGCTGTGCTTTCCCCTCCAGCTCCAGGGTGAATTGGACCTACAATTCAATCTGGAATGAGATAGGTCGTTTCCATTCGCCTTGGAGATTAAGGTCATTCATATTGCGGAATCTAGACAAACTAGGAAGTACAATTAGACACCACTTGTAGATTCCGCTTGCCACCTGACTTGTAAACACAATCATAAAAAGTGGGACTTGATCCAAAGAGTCCTCTCTGATCAATAACCTGCTTCAATTCATTCTTTGTATCTCTCAGGAAATCTGTAACAATTATGCCTCTAGTTTAAAAAGCGCTGCATCACAAAAGGATTATTCAGATGCTTCTGAGTTGTATTGTTTCCTGCATGGAGTGGCAACACAAGGTTCCCACAAAATGAGTGTCCTTGCTCTGTGACAAACCAGATTCTAAGGGCAGAGTATCTGGTTACCGAAGAAAGCAAACCTCCAGTGGAAAATTCACTGTGTCATTTAAAAAAAAAAAAAAACTTGTTTTTCTTTTTATTGAGGATGGTACATTAGGAAGGCTTTTGTTATTATTTTTATTTCCTGGAGGAACAGCCAGTTGATTATCCAATTTGCAGGAAGGAAATGCAGCTGCTGAGATGCACTGGGGCATATTTTGTTAGTATACCCACACCGCTGCCTGCTCACATTAAGCACATGAGTTCAAATATGTATTCATATATGCATTTGGATTTCATAAACCTATTAATCCAATAAAGAGGTGCTTAACACTTCTTTCCTGAAGATTCTACACATTTTAGGCTGGTCTCTCACTGGCTTTGCTGTGTTTCCTTGGGGTAACAACCCTTGTTTGGAATTTTCCTCTCCACCTCCATTCCAGATTCAGACAAGTGAAATATAACCCTGAGAGAGAAAGCATGCTTATACCTCCAGGGTCTATTTTTACAGTTTTGGTTTATACTGATAACCTGAATTGTGAATATTACATAGACCCTCAGGATAAGAGTGGACAGTCTTGGCAGGTAACAGGAAAACAGACAACTTTAAAAGCTCTGATAGATATAGTCAAGGTTTTTGGAAAAGTGAACTTACACATACACCGAATCTCTTTCCTGACAGGATCGGTCATGATATATGCAGTTCCCGGGAGGCTCTGGAAAGAAAGTTCTAACTCCACTTCCCTTAAGAGGATGGTCAGTAGTCCAAAAGACTACATCCAGACTACTACTCAAGTCTGTGACCCACAGATCTGTTAGACAGCAATCTCCAGGAGGGGCAACATCTTAATGGGAAAGACAGTCAGGCTAAAAGGACCAGAGCATAGCAGTGCTCAGTGACAGGATGCTGGCTTAATAAAAGTCATTCAAGGAACCCTGCTGGGTTAAAAGGGCATCAATTTTTTGACCTCGTTACGTTTAAAAAGCGCTGCATCACAAAAGGATTATTCAGATGCTTCTGAGTTGTATTGTTTCCTGCATGGAGTGGCAACACAAGGTTCCCACAAAATGAGTGTCCTTGCTCTGTGACAAACCAGATTCTAAGGGCAGAGTATCTGGTTACCGAAGAAAGCAAACCTCCAGTGGAAAATTCACTGTGTCATTTAAAAAAAAAAAAAAACTTGTTTTTCTTTTTATTGAGGATGGTACATTAGGAAGGCTTTTGTTATTATTTTTATTTCCTGGAGGAACAGCCAGTTGATTATCCAATTTGCAGGAAGGAAATGCAGCTGCTGAGATGCACTGGGGCATATTTTGTTAGTATACCCACACCGCTGCCTGCTCACATTAAGCACATGAGTTCAAATATGTATTCATATATGCATTTGGATTTCATAAACCTATTAATCCAATAAAGAGGTGCTTAACACTTCTTTCCTGAAGATTCTACACATTTTAGGCTGGTCTCTCACTGGCTTTGCTGTGTTTCCTTGGGGTAACAACCCTTGTTTGGAATTTTCCTCTCCACCTCCATTCCAGATTCAGACAAGTGAAATATAACCCTGAGAGAGAAAGCATGCTTATACCTCCAGGGTCTATTTTTACAGTTTTGGTTTATACTGATAACCTGAATTGTGAATATTACATAGACCCTCAGGATAAGAGTGGACAGTCTTGGCAGGTAACAGGAAAACAGACAACTTTAAAAGCTCTGATAGATATAGTCAAGGTTTTTGGAAAAGTGAACTTACACATACACCGAATCTCTTTCCTGACAGGATCGGTCATGATATATGCAGTTCCCGGGAGGCTCTGGAAAGAAAGTTCTAACTCCACTTCCCTTAAGAGGATGGTCAGTAGTCCAAAAGACTACATCCAGACTACTACTCAAGTCTGTGACCCACAGATCTGTTAGACAGCAATCTCCAGGAGGGGCAACATCTTAATGGGAAAGACAGTCAGGCTAAAAGGACCAGAGCATAGCAGTGCTCAGTGACAGGATGCTGGCTTAATAAAAGTCATTCAAGGAACCCTGCTGGGTTTCATGAAGGGCAGGTGTCACTGTCACAATCTGGCCAGGATTGGCTCAGGCATAAAATCATATATATATATATGTATAATATACATATAATTTATGAAATTTCATAATATATATATATATATACGTGTGTGTGTGTGTGCATGACTAAGTATGTCTCTCAGATACGGTCTCACACACTCAAACATGATAGGCAAAGCAGAGGCACTAGAGATTGGATACCTGTATTCTATCCTGGCTCCAAAACTCACTAGGTACAAATTTTGGGAAAATAATTTAACTGCTTTAGCACCCCATTTTCTCATCTGCAAAGCAGGAATGAGGAAATCGATTAAAGGATTAAGAAATCCTTGTGAAGCACTTGCCACAGTACTTGGTACATCTGCAACATGAAAGTCACTCTATACCATTACTTCTCTCCTTCAATAACTGAGAACTACATAGTTGTGCTCTATGAGTGGTACCCTAAATTCACAAAACTATGCTTTCATGTTGTCTGCTCACTTAACGTCCACTGACTGACCACTTGCCATGTGCCAGGGGTACTGGGCTGGGTGGCATTTGATAGTTGAACACTCTCCAGGTTGGTTTGTTCTGGATTCAGGATTCATAATAACTCAAAATGTGTAAAACAGATTTTAAAGTAGTGTGGCCAAATTAATCATTTCCATTTCACCATCTCTGAACAATCAGCTCTTTCCTGGGCAAAATATACAACCTGGATGAGATGACAAATGGCCTTGTGTAGACTCTTAAAGGTAAACATCTAGGAAAAGACGGATGCTCCAGGAAAGGCTGTCCTTCATTAACAAGCACTGAGCACACACAGAAGGTATATCAAAAATAACCGAGATCCACAGCAGAGAAAGCCATGCAGGGCACCACGGCAGAGCTCAGCTTTTGGACTCGTCAGTAAGAGCAGGGAGTTCCAAACCACGCAAATCCAGCTCATCCACATCCACTGTGCCAATCTGTGCAGACATCTATCCTCTCAAAACCAGTTTCCTGTTCTGGGTTAACTCTCCTCAGAGGGGGTGTGCAAGGAGTAAGTGGGAAATGATTGGAAAATCACTAGCACATAATAAATAATCAATAGATGGTAGATACTGTTACTAAGAGATATGGTCCCTTCATAAAGTTTGGTTTCCTCTGAGAGAAGGAAAAGAAAACTGCGTATACAAAATTACTTGAACATATAAAGAAAACAAAAAATGACACATACAAAATATGCCCATTTGTTGAACACACATGCACTGAATCTGAGGAACCCTGTCTTCTCATCTGTTTCACCATAATCTATTTCTTTAAGAATCTGAGTTCTTCTCGTAACCTACGTCCCCTAACGTGATAGGCAAAGCAGAGGCACTAGAGATTGGATACCTGTATTCTATCCTGGCTCCAAAACTCACTAGGTACAAATTTTGGGAAAATAATTTAACTGCTTTAGCACCCCATTTTCTCATCTGCAAAGCAGGAATGAGGAAATCGATTAAAGGATTAAGAAATCCTTGTGAAGCACTTGCCACAGTACTTGGTACATCTGCAACATGAAAGTCACTCTATACCATTACTTCTCTCCTTCAATAACTGAGAACTACATAGTTGTGCTCTATGAGTGGTACCCTAAATTCACAAAACTATGCTTTCATGTTGTCTGCTCACTTAACGTCCACTGACTGACCACTTGCCATGTGCCAGGGGTACTGGGCTGGGTGGCATTTGATAGTTGAACACTCTCCAGGTTGGTTTGTTCTGGATTCAGGATTCATAATAACTCAAAATGTGTAAAACAGATTTTAAAGTAGTGTGGCCAAATTAATCATTTCCATTTCACCATCTCTGAACAATCAGCTCTTTCCTGGGCAAAATATACAACCTGGATGAGATGACAAATGGCCTTGTGTAGACTCTTAAAGGTAAACATCTAGGAAAAGACGGATGCTCCAGGAAAGGCTGTCCTTCATTAACAAGCACTGAGCACACACAGAAGGTATATCAAAAATAACCGAGATCCACAGCAGAGAAAGCCATGCAGGGCACCACGGCAGAGCTCAGCTTTTGGACTCGTCAGTAAGAGCAGGGAGTTCCAAACCACGCAAATCCAGCTCATCCACATCCACTGTGCCAATCTGTGCAGACATCTATCCTCTCAAAACCAGTTTCCTGTTCTGGGTTAACTCTCCTCAGAGGGGGTGTGCAAGGAGTAAGTGGGAAATGATTGGAAAATCACTAGCACATAATAAATAATCAATAGATGGTAGATACTGTTACTAAGAGATATGGTCCCTTCATAAAGTTTGGTTTCCTCTGAGAGAAGGAAAAGAAAACTGCGTATACAAAATTACTTGAACATATAAAGAAAACAAAAAATGACACATACAAAATATGCCCATTTGTTGAACACACATGCACTGAATCTGAGGAACCCTGTCTTCTCATCTGTTTCACCATAATCTATTTCTTTGCAGATGCTGGTCATGAATCTCTTAGCTTCCAGTCTCTTCTCTAGTAAGTACACGCCTTCTAGCTCCAATTCTAAACATTTCCAGTTCAGATGAAGCCAACATAAGGGTATACTGGTGAGTTCTAGCTTGAAGCATAGAGTGGGGGCAGCCCTGGACGTGCACCAAGTAGTGGGAAAGGCATACAGGTGGCGGGAAGGCAGTGAATAAACAAGGAGGCTATGGGGTAAGCAAACACAGAGAGAATGAGACAAGTTAACGTGAAGGAACAAGGGAAGCAAATAGGGAGGGAGTGGAGTAGTTACAACCAGACCCATGTAGTCAGTCAGGCAGTCTGTCCCTCTCTGCATCTGGTTAGCCTCTGGCTTCCTGTTCCATGGCTTCCTCTCTGACCTTCCCAGGGTTTGTGTGCCTCACCTCCTCACATTGTGGGATTTACAATCATAGAAATGTCTTGTCGACTAATCCCTGGGAATTCCAGAGCAGTTTGCAGCTGCTCTAAATTGCTCCATTAAAAAATTCTTAGCACAATCTACACGGTAAAACTTCATGTTTAACAACAAAACGAGCTTGCAGCAAGAATGCCACACAATGAAGAGCAAAGAAAGCTTCACAACACTTCTCAGAGACAGGGCTATTCCAAAAGCATTGTCACATAACTTTTTTTTCTACCCACAACTAACTTTAAAATAACAAAGTTCATTTCTTGTAACATATATAGATAGATAGATAGATAGATAAATAATACATATTCGTTTAAATTATAAACTGCATTTCCAGGCTTTTGTTATCTACAGATAAACATCCTATCTGTAAATTAGATCCCCCCCATCCAGCACTGCTAACCATGTGTCTTCTGGAAGACTCCCGGGACAACCACTGTTCTCTGCACAAGAAGTAGCTCAACCGCCTTCTAGGAGCTGACGTTAAAGAAATCAGGGCTGCTATTTCACTACAGAGCAATATCCTATTTCCACTGTATCAAAAGGATAGTCCTTTGTTTCTTTTTCTATCTTCTTCACAGTGGGAAAAGGAGTGATTTCAGATTTCAGAATGAGATTTCATTCTCAGAGCGAGTCGGTCCTCTATCGAGAGAAAGGTTATAAGAAAGTAGTGTGTTTAGAAACCGCCTAATAGAAAAGTAAGAACAAAGCCAGATTCAGATGATGAAGTGCTAAGAAAGGCCTTCACATCTGTACTATTACCCGTTGTAATAGCACAGGACAGCAACAGGGAGGAGATGGCAGAGTCAGTCATTCCCGTCAATTTCCTGTGGCCCCACAAGGAGACAACTACTTCAGCCAAATAAGCACAGGTATTTGGTGACTGAAGAGTCCTTTAATACCACCAAGCCTCTGGGGGCATCAACCCAGTACTCACACTCCACTGCCAGCTTGCTTGTCTGTCTTACAGAGTTTTTAAAAACAACTATGATGATCTTTACATCCAAAGATATCTAGCAAATAGTTGACAGAAGCTTACTACACAAAGGTTTATAGCTTTCCAGAAGGGTTTAATTAAACCAGAGAAAGGCTACCAAGTATAAGGTAAAGTTATATGTAATTATACCAAGGGAACACACTGGAAAAAATAATGATCTAGATAGGATCTAGCAGGAATAATGGTAAGAGCTGCAGAGTTAGGAGGCTGGACATGAGTCTAACACAACCATTTAATGAACTACCTGATTTCTGGAGCTCAGCTCACTACCTATGTTTCAGGTCTGCACCAGATACTAAAAGCTCAACAGGGAAGAAAAGAGCCACAGCCCCTGCCTTCAAGTGTCTGCCCACCCTGGGGGTACGAGACAAACTAAGGAAGACTCCATAAATCAGTGCTATGGGTGCTATGGAAGAGTTAGGGATGGAATGGGATGGAATGCAGGGTACTACTGGAGCTCATGGGAGTGTGCACCTCATTCAGTCTTAACAGGAAGAGATGGTGGAAGGCGAGTTATACATAAATATTTAAACTCTACTCTGAGTCTTGGAATGTGAAGTCAACTTAGGCTTTTAAAGTGGAAGGTACAGGGGTAGGGGACAGGAAGCAATTCAGACAAGTGCAGGTGTTTGAAGGTAAAGAGGAAGGAGGCTAGTACTCAGAAGGGGAGATCTGTAGGGCCAGGCTGTGTGGGGTTGGGTGAGAGATGAGGCTGTAGAGAGAGGGACACTCTTAGTTAGGATGGATCTTGTCCATAATGTCAAAAACGAGCAAAACTGTCTTCATTCCTCCTCACTTTAACTATTAGGTGTTATTTAATATAAAATCTAGTAACAGTACCTTGAGATTATTACAATAAAAATGTTCTATTATCAATGAGGAACAACAGCTGTACAGTATTAATTTCTATCCCTTACTCTTTTTTTTTTTTTTTTTTTTTGTCTGAAGGCAATCCTAAGAAGTTCAGTTCAAAGAAGGCAGGACAAATCGTGAGGATTGGCATCATTCTTTGTCTGATACCAAGTTCTGGAAAGGTTATTCTAAATTGCTATCTAAACTCTTACAGATTATCCCAGGTCTGACTTAAAGAGAGGAGCAGAGAAGCGGCCTGGTCTCCTACAGCTGGGCAGGAGCAAGGAAGGAGAAAGAAATCTATTCAAGCCCTCTCCCTTAGATTATGTCTGAGATGGAGCAAAGGATGACAACATTCCTGTAGCATTGTTATTGATTTTTGGCTCCATCTGCCATCCCAAGGCTCAGCCACTGGGTTTGGATGATCCAGATGAAAATGTTTCACTCAATAATTAAGGAGTCTGCCATACACTAGCTAGGTCATCTTAAATGCCCAATAAATTACTCTTTGCTTAATAAAACAAATAAGGCTCACGAATGTCCCCACTTGATTAATAACTAGAAAGATCATGTTCCCATCCATGGAGGGAGCCAGTCATCTGACTCTGGTGGCCCTAACTACCATGCACTGCTTCTGTTCCTCAGGCCATCTCAGATCAACTTCTCATAATCAGATTCTTAAGTTGCTCCAAGTGCAAAATGGATATTTTATTTAAAGAATAAAAATGTTTTCATTCTCCGTATGACTATGTTGTGAATGGAATGAGTGCTCCATGAGTCCTTTAGTTAATCTTATACAAGAAATGTGCAGGAAAGCCACTTAGGAAGTCTTATTTTCCATCCCCTTGGCCCTTTCCAAAACACACACGAGAATGATCATTACAGTCTGGCCTGAACAATCAGACCTGACTTTTGTTAGCTGTGTGTTTGTGGGCAGGTTCTTTTACTGCTCTAAGCCTTGTCTTCCTCATCTGTGAAACAGGAGCTCCTAAGTACTGCAGATGAATGTTGAAATATTAAATGACACTGTCACTTAGGACACACAGTCAAGAAATGTGTAGGTGAGTGACAGGTAAATGCAAAGTATTCTTAAATGTTAAATAAAAATGTGATATTTTTGTTTAAGAAATAGTTCTTCTTCATTAAAATAAAAGACCATTTCTAAGGTAAAATAAGAGTAATCTTCTGCATTGATTTCATTATTCTCCTAAATATAGGCACTGTAGGGTTCCCTCCTACTTTAGTTGGTAAAGAATCCACCTGCAATGCAGGAGACCTGGCTTTGATTCCTGGGTCAGGAAGATCCCCTGGAGAAGGAAATGGCAACCCATTCCAGTATTCTTGCCTGGAGAATCCCATGGACAGAGGAGCCTGGCAGCCTACAGTCCATGGATTCACAAGATTCGGACACGACTTAGTGACTCAACCACCACCACCATGACATAAAGTGTCTCCATATAGAG
Organism: Tragulus kanchil; assembly: GCA_022376925.1. Lineage (NCBI taxonomy): Eukaryota > Metazoa > Chordata > Mammalia > Artiodactyla > Tragulidae > Tragulus > Tragulus kanchil. Next base: position 99,824,232 of record JAIOJX010000024.1, read on the forward strand.
GCCATTCATTTCCACTGGCATCACAATTACACTTAACCATATCTATAGTTTCCTCTCCATACTGGCATATTCTATCCATGAAAATGTTTCACTCAATAATTAAGGAGTCTGCCATACACTAGCTAGGTCATCTTAATGAAATTCTCTTTGCTTAATAAAACAAATAAGGCTCACGAATGTCCCCACTTGATTAATAACTAGAAAGATCATGTTCCCATCCATGGAGGGAGCCAGTCATCTGACTCTGGTGGCCCTAACTACCATGCACTGCTTCTGTTCCTCAGGCCATCTCAGATCAACTTCTCATAATCAGATTCTTAAGTTGCTCCAAGTGCAAAATGGATATTTTATTTAAAGAATAAAAATGTTTTCATTCTCCGTATGACTATGTTGTGAATGGAATGAGTGCTCCATGAGTCCTTTAGTTAATCTTATACAAGAAATGTGCAGGAAAGCCACTTAGGAAGTCTTATTTTCCATCCCCTTGGCCCTTTCCAAAACACACACGAGAATGATCATTACAGTCTGGCCTGAACAATCAGACCTGACTTTTGTTAGCTGTGTGTTTGTGGGCAGGTTCTTTTACTGCTCTAAGCCTTGTCTTCCTCATCTGTGAAACAGGAGCTCCTAAGTACTGCAGATGAATGTTGAAATATTAAATGACACTGTCACTTAGGACACACAGTCAAGAAATGTGTAGGTGAGTGACAGGTAAATGCAAAGTATTCTTAAATGTTAAATAAAGATGTGATATTTTTGTTTAAGAAATAGTTCTTCTTCATTAAAATAAAAGACCATTTCTAAGGTAAAATAAGAGTAATCTTCTGCATTGATTTCATTATTCTCCTAAATATAGGCACTGTAGGGTTCCCTCCTACTTTAGTTGGTAAAGAATCCACCTGCAATGCAGGAGACCTGGCTTTGATTCCTGGGTCAGGAAGATCCCCTGGAGAAGGAAATGGCAACCCATTCCAGTATTCTTGCCTGGAGAATCCCATGGACAGAGGAGCCTGGCAGCCTACAGTCCATGGATTCACAAGATTCGGACACGACTTAGTGACTCAACCACCACCACCATGACATAAAGTGTCTCCATATAGAGGCCATTCATTTCCACTGGCATCACAATTACACTTAACCATATCTATAGTTTCCTCTCCATACTGGCATATTCTATCCACATCTTCTTAATGTACTTCTGGGATTGCTTCTACTAGTTATTTATAATTCTGGAATTCACAGAAATGATGTATGATTAAAAATCTTTCAAAGGATTTGACTCTATGACTGAACAATGTCGCTCAATTCAAAAACACTGCCAAAGTGCTGGGCACGTCTTGGACACAGCATTAAGGGCCCATGCACCTAATATTGTACCTCGTTTCCTTCCAGTACTAGGATGTACTTTGGGATGAAGGAAGCATGTATGAGAATGATTTTATTTTTAATCTCATACTTTATTTGAAAATGATTTAAAATATTTACAAAGATGCAAACAAGACTGCAAGGTAAACAAAAAAATAACAACAGTGAAATTAAAGAAAAGGAATGGGCAATTAAGAGGAAGATTAGAGAGGAATGAAACAGCAAAGTACATGCCATCAAGTGCTCTGACCTCGACAGAGGGAGCTCACAACTCTGATCTTCACAATGTTGGCCGAATTCCTACCACAGAAATGGACCAGCAGCTCAGAGAGAAGCCTAATTCCTTCACGAACCAGAAAAAGGAAATCTGAGGTATGACAGCCAGAACTTTCATGCAGTCATTGCAATGATTAGTAGTTTATTCTTTCAGATTATTTTCTCTGATACTCCTTAGTGTTGAGCCTGATGCCGCAACACAGTTTAACCCAAGACATTCTCTAGTGAATCAAAATGAGACAGTCTAGGGGGAGGCTTTCTGATAGACTGCAAAAGTCATCTCTGGAGGAATACAAGGCAAGAGCATGTGGCTAGACGATTGCTACACCTCTTTGAGAATTCCTGGAATGCCACTTTGTGTGTATTTGTGTGTCTGTGTGCGTGCACACGCCTGCACACCTCCTTTATTTTCTAGAATACAAACTGACAGTGTCAGGGAGCACATCAGCGAGTCTGAATGACTGAATAATGTTACAAAAGAAGGAGGATAATTCAAGTGCTCTAAGACTGTTAACAGTATCTGCATCACAAAAATTCTACTTTTATTTGTGGATCCATAAAAGCACCATGCTAAACTACCTGGTGCTAGACTTCTGGGATTGGCTTCTACTATTTTTCCCATTTTTTACCACATCTTCTTAATGTACTTCTGGGATTGCTTCTACTAGTTATTTATAATTCTGGAATTCACAGAAATGATGTATGATTAAAAATCTTTCAAAGGATTTGACTCTATGACTGAACAATGTCGCTCAATTCAAAAACACTGCCAAAGTGCTGGGCACGTCTTGGACACAGCATTAAGGGCCCATGCACCTAATATTGTACCTCGTTTCCTTCCAGTACTAGGATGTACTTTGGGATGAAGGAAGCATGTATGAGAATGATTTTATTTTTAATCTCATACTTTATTTGAAAATGATTTAAAATATTTACAAAGATGCAAACAAGACTGCAAGGTAAACAAAAAAATAACAACAGTGAAATTAAAGAAAAGGAATGGGCAATTAAGAGGAAGATTAGAGAGGAATGAAACAGCAAAGTACATGCCATCAAGTGCTCTGACCTCGACAGAGGGAGCTCACAACTCTGATCTTCACAATGTTGGCCGAATTCCTACCACAGAAATGGACCAGCAGCTCAGAGAGAAGCCTAATTCCTTCACGAACCAGAAAAAGGAAATCTGAGGTATGACAGCCAGAACTTTCATGCAGTCATTGCAATGATTAGTAGTTTATTCTTTCAGATTATTTTCTCTGATACTCCTTAGTGTTGAGCCTGATGCCGCAACACAGTTTAACCCAAGACATTCTCTAGTGAATCAAAATGAGACAGTCTAGGGGGAGGCTTTCTGATAGACTGCAAAAGTCATCTCTGGAGGAATACAAGGCAAGAGCATGTGGCTAGACGATTGCTACACCTCTTTGAGAATTCCTGGAATGCCACTTTGTGTGTATTTGTGTGTCTGTGTGCGTGCACACGCCTGCACACCTCCTTTATTTTCTAGAATACAAACTGACAGTGTCAGGGAGCACATCAGCGAGTCTGAATGACTGAATAATGTTACAAAAGAAGGAGGATAATTCAAGTGCTCTAAGACTGTTAACAGTATCTGCATCACAAAAATTCTACTTTTATTTGTGGATCCATAAAAGCACCATGCTAAACTACCTGGTGCTAGCAATTCATCACGATGCAGTGAATACCAGAAAAGTCCTCGTGCACCCAGGCGACCTATCTCTGGGTCGCCTGAGCATTTAACTCTCTCTTTAGTCACAGGTGGAGTGTGAATGGTGGACCAGTCCTAACACTCAGTCCCTATCGAATACGCCTTTATTGGACACTGAATCAGCAGTACGCATCAACGTCCCTTATCGGCATTGTGTGCTCCACTCAGAATAAACCAGGGGACAGAGTCACATGTGGACAGCTGATACGAGACTTCAATTTCCCCCATTGTAGGGGAACCCCAAGGAGGGAAGGAGCAGTTATATTATAAGTCCAGAAGTCAGATGTCTGTATTCTTTGAATCAAAGCATCCCACTTTAAAATGGATTTTTAAATATTTAGGAAGGGATCCTAATGATGAGACAGTACAAATCAGAGCTGTCTGGATATGTGATGGGGCTATCCATTCAGATGGGCTGAAATAACAGTCATGAATCTAGGTTTCCCACCCCCCAGCCGCTGTCCTCCCAGCCGATCCTCTTTTCGGTCTAGCTCCAGGCTAGCAGTCGAGCAGACTAGTTAAAAGACAATTAGTCCAATTTCACATTCTCTAGCAGCCGAAAAATTTCATGTTATTTCAGTCACAGTGGATGGATGCCAAGTTCACTGGAAGCGGCCCTGCTGATTTATCCAGTCCATTTTAATACTTTAGAAATACTGTTAAAACATGGCTGTCCTAATTACACAGGGATCAACGCACTTTGAGAATTCAGTCTAGGGGAGGCTTTCTGATAGACTGCAAAAGTCATCTCTGGAGGAATACAAGGCAAGAGCATGTGGCTAGACGATTGCTACACCTCTTTGAGAATTCCTGGAATGCCACTTTGTGTGTATTTGTGTGTCTGTGTGCGTGCACACGCCTGCACACCTCCTTTATTTTCTAGAATACAAACTGACAGTGTCAGGGAGCACATCAGCGAGTCTGAATGACTGAATAATGTTACAAAAGAAGGAGGATAATTCAAGTGCTCTAAGACTGTTAACAGTATCTGCATCACAAAAATTCTACTTTTATTTGTGGATCCATAAAAGCACCATGCTAAACTACCTGGTGCTAGCAATTCATCACGATGCAGTGAATACCAGAAAAGTCCTCGTGCACCCAGGCGACCTATCTCTGGGTCGCCTGAGCATTTAACTTCTCTCTCTTTAGTCACAGGTGGAGTGTGAATGGTGGACCAGTCCTAACACTCAGTCCCTATCGAATACGTCTTTATTGGACACTGAATCAGCAGTACGCATCAACGTCCCTTATCGGCATTGTGTGCTCCACTCAGAATAAACCAGGGGACAGAGTCACATGTGGACAGCTGATACGAGACTTCAATTTCCCCCATTGTAGGGGAACCCCAAGGAGGGAAGGAGCAGTTATATTATAAGTCCAGAAGTCAGATGTCTGTATTCTTTGAATCAAAGCATCCCACTTTAAAATGGATTTTTAAATATTTAGGAAGGGATCCTAATGATGAGACAGTACAAATCAGAGCTGTCTGGATATGTGATGGGGCTATCCATTCAGATGGGCTGAAATAACAGTCATGAATCTAGGTTTCCCACCCCCCAGCCGCTGTCCTCCCAGCCGATCCTCTTTTCGGTCTAGCTCCAGGCTAGCAGTCGAGCAGACTAGTTAAAAGACAATTAGTCCAATTTCACATTCTCTAGCAGCCGAAAAATTTCATGTTATTTCAGTCACAGTGGATGGATGCCAAGTTCACTGGAAGCGGCCCTGCTGATTTATCCAGTCCATTTTAATACTTTAGAAATACTGTTAAAACATGGCTGTCCTAATTACACAGGGATCAACGCACAACGTCCCTCTCACCCAGGACTCTCCCAGAAGGGCTGCAATCAGCTGCATTCCCCTTAATTTCACCATGCAATTCCAACTAATTTCATCCTAGTACAGCGCTGTCAGACAACTCCCATGCCTCTGCGGTTTTAATCGATTAGCTCAATGTCTCCATAATGCATCACCAGCTGCCAGGCACAGAACTGGACGCTTTGCAAGCATTTCAGCTAAAAGACAGTTTAATTACTACACCAGCCTCTCAAAGGCATAGGCACAAAGCCTTGGAAGCAAATTATTAAAATATTTGGTGTCAACAAGCCACTTTATAACTGAGCAAACAATGACAATCCAAGAGATGGAAAGCAGGAGAAAGTCAGTTTTTAAATTGTGAGTAAGCTTTTTATGGACTCTAATAGATTCAAGCAAATGGACTTCTTTCAGCATTGCTTTTTCTATAAGGTGCGTGTGTGTCCAGGCCATTATTTTCTGAAATATATGGGCATGGGGGACACTGACAGGCTTGGAACACTGTCCTTCAGTGGAAAAGAAAGGACTGAAGTACGCAGCACTAGCAAAAAAGTAGACCAATGCATCACCAGTTGGATCACACGATACTCATGAAAGCATGGGTTCAAACAATTAACTCTGCTCTTGCACATCACTCAACTGTCAAAGCTTAACAAGTAAAATGGCAGTACCTGTGGTCAGAGCACAGTATTAGATAAATATAGGTGCAGCTAGAGAACTTCTAGAAAGTTCCCTAAAAATATATTTAAGTTAATCATTTTAGTGCAATGTGCTTTTCAGCCATTCTGGGTAACAGGAAAAAAAAAAGGAAAATTGTTACAAAGAGGAAAGCAATGTTTTCAGGCATTCTTAACTGTTTTACATAGTACTGGGCCAAGCAGGCAAAGAAAAAAGAAAAAAAAAATTAATCTACTTCAAAGCATCTATTATGAAAGACTCTAAGTATGAAGGTCAATAGACTTCCTCAGGCTAGCAGGAAAGCCAAGAAATCTTCCACCCTCAGGCCCCAAGATGAGGTCTTTGATTCATTAGCTACCTTTCCTTTAAAAAGTCTGTACTTAAGTCTACAAAAAAGAAAGCCAGTCACTGACCACAGCACATTTGGTCCCTGAAATACCTCCAGACAAGAAATGCATCCAATTTCATTATCACAAGGAGAGTAGAGATATCAAAGGAACTCTTACCTCCTTAACCAGAGGCACAACTCCAGGAACAGATGAAAGTCACTATTTTGTTTTAAAAAGAATTTGGAATGTATAAGGACTAATGGGTTCACATTAGGATATGGTATGCTATTTTCACTTCTTACTAGTTCCCTTTGATTGGAATTGCTAGTGGAGGGGAGAACACTTGAGCTGAGTTATGACAGCAGAGTATCTTCTCCACAGGTCACTGAAAATGGAGGGCTCTCCCCCATGTTGAGAAAGGGACCAGTTTTGTTCCTAGGAGTTACCTTTCATAGTTCAAGGCATTGCTAATCTCCATTGTGTATACGGTCAAAATTTGCCTGTTTTCTCCTCCACTTTTGCTTTTCTATAAGGTGCGTGTGTGTCCAGGCCATTATTTTCTGAAATATATGGGCATGGGGGACACTGACAGGCTTGGAACACTGTCCTTCAGTGGAAAAGAAAGGACTGAAGTACGCAGCACTAGCAAAAAAGTAGACCAATGCATCACCAGTTGGATCACACGATACTCATGAAAGCATGGGTTCAAACAATTAACTCTGCTCTTGCACATCACTCAACTGTCAAAGCTTAACAAGTAAAATGGCAGTACCTGTGGTCAGAGCACAGTATTAGATAAATATAGGTGCAGCTAGAGAACTTCTAGAAAGTTCCCTAAAAATATATTTAAGTTAATCATTTTAGTGCAATGTGCTTTTCAGCCATTCTGGGTAACAGGAAAAAAAAAAGGAAAATTGTTACAAAGAGGAAAGCAATGTTTTCAGGCATTCTTAACTGTTTTACATAGTACTGGGCCAAGCAGGCAAAGAAAAAAGAAAAAAAAAATTAATCTACTTCAAAGCATCTATTATGAAAGACTCTAAGTATGAAGGTCAATAGACTTCCTCAGGCTAGCAGGAAAGCCAAGAAATCTTCCACCCTCAGGCCCCAAGATGAGGTCTTTGATTCATTAGCTACCTTTCCTTTAAAAAGTCTGTACTTAAGTCTACAAAAAAGAAAGCCAGTCACTGACCACAGCACATTTGGTCCCTGAAATACCTCCAGACAAGAAATGCATCCAATTTCATTATCACAAGGAGAGTAGAGATATCAAAGGAACTCTTACCTCCTTAACCAGAGGCACAACTCCAGGAACAGATGAAAGTCACTATTTTGTTTTAAAAAGAATTTGGAATGTATAAGGACTAATGGGTTCACATTAGGATATGGTATGCTATTTTCACTTCTTACTAGTTCCCTTTGATTGGAATTGCTAGTGGAGGGGAGAACACTTGAGCTGAGTTATGACAGCAGAGTATCTTCTCCACAGGTCACTGAAAATGGAGGGCTCTCCCCCATGTTGAGAAAGGGACCAGTTTTGTTCCTAGGAGTTACCTTTCATAGTTCAAGGCATTGCTAATCTCCATTGTGTATACGGTCAAAATTTGCCTGTTTTCTCCTTCACTTTTGCTTTTCTTTATAGAATGGTGTTACCTCTGTAGTAACATCATTTGAAGTTCCTTAATGTTTTCAAAATATTTCATTATGGCATAACAGCAACAGCATATGCTGTTAGGGTCCGTGGAATAGTAGACAGCACCGCTTCCATTCATCAATTGGGAAACAGACTCAAGAGAGTTTCACTGATTTTTCCAAAATCTCAGGATGGCAAGACCATGACCAGGACTCGAGTCTTTTGAAGCTAACCATGCTCTTGCCACTATACTGCATGACTATTGAAAAGTCTTAAAACAGGCTGTGATAAACCATCTTTCTTTCAGTTTAGATCATTTACTTAAGTCTTAAATAGTCCATACCCAATCTTGCTACTGTTTGAAGCAGGTAGTTTTCTAAACATAGCTTTGTTTCCAGTTTTCTTATTAGTTGTGTGACCATACAATGCATCCTCCAAAGTGAGACATTTTTCAGAGTGAAAGGCAGCTTTTGATGATTACACTGGAATAAACAGTGGAAAACTGGCACTGACCCAAGAGAAATGGGACATAAGGCTTTGGTTCCCGCTGCAGATCAGGTGCCACCACCACTGAAGCTACTTGAGAGCAGCCCTGGCTCAGGCTGGGACCCTAAGCTGCCCTTGAAAGCAGCCAGGTCACAGCCCCGATCCATGCAGCACCCAGGTGCGGTCCCACCCAGGGTCAGGCTGCATGGCTCTGACATTTTTCTTAAATCATTCACAATAAAGTAGATTCGCGGGTATGATTCATTTGCAATCCACCTTCGGGTCTCAGAGGCAGCTCAATTTGTGCCCCTTGCTCTGTTGGGTCACTACAGTCACAGTTCAAAAAGAGTTAAAATTTGGCAGCCTCCTAGGGTTCGCTCTGATACCTGAAGCATCTCTCTCTTTCATTCCCCGGGAGAATGCTTTGTATTCCGGTGTCATCTCATCCAGAATCCCAGCTACTACTTGTTCTGAATTCTTGCTTCCACCCGTTGCTGTCCTGATTGCCTATCTGCTCAGAATCATGCTGAGAAGCCCTCTACCCTTGGTGCACCTCCAACTTCAGAATCAGATGAATCACCTCAGGATTTTGAACATTAAAGAATCTGATTCAAGAGGTCTGGAGGGGCCTAGGAGTCTGAACATCATTTGAAGTTCCTTAATGTTTTCAAAATATTTCATTATGGCATAACAGCAACAGCATATGCTGTTAGGGTCCGTGGAATAGTAGACAGCACCGCTTCCATTCATCAATTGGGAAACAGACTCAAGAGAGTTTCACTGATTTTTCCAAAATCTCAGGATGGCAAGACCATGACCAGGACTCGAGTCTTTTGAAGCTAACCATGCTCTTGCCACTATACTGCATGACTATTGAAAAGTCTTAAAACAGGCTGTGATAAACCATCTTTCTTTCAGTTTAGATCATTTACTTAAGTCTTAAATAGTCCATACCCAATCTTGCTACTGTTTGAAGCAGGTAGTTTTCTAAACATAGCTTTGTTTCCAGTTTTCTTATTAGTTGTGTGACCATACAATGCATCCTCCAAAGTGAGACATTTTTCAGAGTGAAAGGCAGCTTTTGATGATTACACTGGAATAAACAGTGGAAAACTGGCACTGACCCAAGAGAAATGGGACATAAGGCTTTGGTTCCCGCTGCAGATCAGGTGCCACCACCACTGAAGCTACTTGAGAGCAGCCCTGGCTCAGGCTGGGACCCTAAGCTGCCCTTGAAAGCAGCCAGGTCACAGCCCCGATCCATGCAGCACCCAGGTGCGGTCCCACCCAGGGTCAGGCTGCATGGCTCTGACATTTTTCTTAAATCATTCACAATAAAGTAGATTCGCGGGTATGATTCATTTGCAATCCACCTTCGGGTCTCAGAGGCAGCTCAATTTGTGCCCCTTGCTCTGTTGGGTCACTACAGTCACAGTTCAAAAAGAGTTAAAATTTGGCAGCCTCCTAGGGTTCGCTCTGATACCTGAAGCATCTCTCTCTTTCATTCCCCGGGAGAATGCTTTGTATTCCGGTGTCATCTCATCCAGAATCCCAGCTACTACTTGTTCTGAATTCTTGCTTCCACCCGTTGCTGTCCTGATTGCCTATCTGCTCAGAATCATGCTGAGAAGCCCTCTACCCTTGGTGCACCTCCAACTTCAGAATCAGATGAATCACCTCAGGATTTTGTGAACATTAAAGAATCTGATTCAAGAGGTCTGGGGAGGGGCCTAGGAGTCTGCATTTCTAACATGCTCCCAAGTGACACCAGTGCAGTTGGTCCCCAGGTCCCAGTTTATGGAGTCTCTAGACTATGTTGTTCTGAGAGACAGAAGTATTATCAGCTTTGTCAGTTGTTAGCTGATAACTCTGGGCATGGTATTCAACTCCTCTGAACCTCAGTTTTCTCATAGGACTGTTTTGGGTATGAAATGACATGATCTTAAAATGCACTAGAGCACAGTGTCCATAGATCATTCAATAAATAGGAAGTCACCATTACTATTATTATTATTGTTTAATAAACACAAAGCAAAAAGGACCTCAACCCCTAGGAGCTATAGGTTATACAGGAATTCTTCAAATGTGACCCTGGAACCACTAACAACAAAATGCCCCAGGAACTTGTTAAACACGCAAAGTCTCAGGCCCAAACCAGACCTACTGTAGCGGCTGTCTTGAGAGGAGGGAGCAGTCATATATGTTGAATAAACTCTCCAGTTGTATCTGATAAATGCTGAAGTTTTAGATGCGCTGATGCTTTTACTTAGGAATAAGCTTTTTAACTCAGAAATATTTACAGCATGGTTATTTCATACGTTTGACCTCATTTAACTGCCATGTCTGTGATTCTTTTCATGTCTATTATTATGCTTTTCTTCAAGACAAAATTTTCATGTCCTTCCTGCTCATGTAAATTGCATACACACTTGCATTAAAATTTTATACAGAGCTTCTCTATAGTTTTTAAGATAAAGGCATTTACTTCAAAATGTGGTGTGATATATTTGAGTTCAGTATGATGGAATGGAAGATACCTTCTTTTCAAATCTGTTTACTCTCCTTTTGCAGCCCAAGCTTTGGTGATAGGCACAATTTTGAATTAAAAAGTGAATGAACACTACTAATTTATACCAGATTGTAACAACAAGCTGAGCTAGAAGAATTGTTCAAGCAGTGATTTTCATATCTTCAACATGCTTTTCATATTCTTTTCTGTATCTTTCATATCATCTTTCTCTTTTTTCTTTTTTTGGTTATTTTTCTGGAGAATCAGTTGAATTTCAAAACTCTACAATGTCTTGATTTTCCTACCAAGTTAGATCTGGGTCTTCTCAAATCTCTGAGCTGGATTCTCATCTCATTTTGATATACAGATATTGGTGGGTTCTGAGGATCTCTCCCAAAACTCTTCCTTCTCTTATCTACATTTATTGTTAGGTAGCCTCACCCAGCCTTCTGAGTGTAAATACCAGATACACACTCATAACAAATGCACATCCAACTGCCTTGACACGATAATTTCTGAAAAACTGATGTTGAGATTCTCCCTACTTCAAACCTTTGTGTTACTCAGGAACTCCTTTTTCTTTCTTTTTCTTTTTTTTGGTAACATCCCCACAAGTTCATCAACAGCTCAGGCAAATGTTTCAAGGCAGGCTTGACTTCTTTCTTTCAAATCCACATCAACAGATTATGAGATTATGCTGGAATTAACCTTTAAAATATATCCTCAAACTGATGATTTCTCATATCCTCCATCACACTCTAATGTAGCCCCTCTTCTCTCTCACCTGGACATCTGCAGTCCACAGTCTTTGGAACTAGCCTTTCTGCTTATACTTTAGCTCTTCCTAGTATATTTTATACACAATGAGTAATCATTTTTAAAATTCTAGTCATATCTATCTCTATTTCAAAGCCTCCAGTAGCCTCCTTCCCTCTATAGCCCCAACTTCATCTCCTAACCCCACCCTGTTACTGGCCCCAGTATCATCAACCTCCTTGCCTTTCTTAGAGGCCATCAGTCTTGCTTCTGTGGGGGCTCTACAGTGCTGCTGCCTCCGTCTCTAGCCAGGAATTTATATAGCTTCACGGAGGAAACGCTATCACTTCACTGAGGGAGTACTATCTATCCGAGAGACATTACGTATTTGGAATATCATCTAAAATGTCATCTGTTACATCCTATTCCTTTACCCTATCTTTTTTTTATAGCACCTGCAACTGATATCACATGTGCATTTGTTGATTTACCTTCTCTTGAAGAAAGGTCAGTTCCTTGATAGGATTTATTGGTTATGTTCATTTCTCTATGGCAAGTAGCTGGCACATAGTAGGCCCTTCATACTTGACAAGTTGTCATACTTGATAATTTTGACACATGAAATAATCCAAGCTCAGATAAAGTGAATTACCTATGGTAGCCATCTAGTCAGTGCTAGAGACGGGACTAGAAATCAGATTGCCTGCTTTCCAACATCCATGTCTCGCCCATTTGACCATTGTGCCTCTCTACCTGATTATATACCCTGGGAATAAAGCAGTTTCATGTAAGTCTTTTTAAAAATGGCTAGCAGTTCCAAGTTTCTGGATTTCTCTCTAAGAAAAAATACTTAGCACACTAACTAAAGTGTCATTCCATATTACTCTATGCCCCTTTACACTGCTTGAGCTTCCTCTGTACCATGCATTATATGTGTCTGTATAGTTTCTCACCAAGGAATGTAAGCTGGGCAGAGATGTGACTTCATAAAGGGCATTATGGCATTCCGATACCTAGAACAGCAAGCACTCCCGAAACCAGCAATGAGTCAATGAACAAACAGGGACTCCTTCCCTTCTACCAATCATTCTTTCAGAAAGCCAGAATTCTACCTTAGAAAAAAACAAATGAAACTTTCTGTGAGGAGAGTATTTATATGTTTACAGATATTCTGCTACCATCTTGTCATTTTAAGGCATAAGAAAATAATCATCATAGTTTCTGTTTATCATAATTGATAAAGCCTTCTATAGGCCAAGTACTTCATGTTCATTACCTTTGATCCTCACAATAATCCTGCAAAATTAATTACCACTATTATGTTCATTTTACAGATGAAGGAACTACATAGAGCTCAAAAAAAAAAATAACTTGTCTAGGATCTGAAAATTAGTAATGGGTGAAGTTGAGATTCATCCTAGAATCTATGCCTTTTTGTTTCAGAAATCATGTTTTCCAATGAGCCATATCTCTGATACTTATTTAAAATTGGAGCAGTATTCTTAGGAATATATATTATTGTTTGGAGCAGGGAGATTGGGGGACAGAAATAGGTATTGGGTTTCATAGTTACTTCTAACACAGCAGAAGGTCATGCAGTCAGGTACAGAATGTAGGACACAGTACATCCACCTTGCAGATAGCCACGGTGACTGAAGACAAGTGAATTCCAGGTGTTGTGACAACTACACTTACTCCCATCCTCACTACTTCTGGGTTACCCTGGTGAATGTGTTTAACACTTTCTTCAAGTCATAGAAACAGTATATTCACAGCTCTTTATCAAATTCCTCAGAGCAAATGAATCCTACTTTCAGGGTAGAAATGATGAACACAAATAAATCCTAAGGTCCAGTGCTAATGCAGTCCTCAACACATCGTGCCCCCATAATGCACACTGCTGCCAGCATAGCCAGGCTGAGGATGGGAAGCATGAACCTGCCGGCCCACATACACAGTAATCTACTAGGGTGATACCTATGTGGGCACCCTTGGTGTTTTCATATCAAACTAGATACTAAAGGATTAGACTCAGTGGTAAAGAATCCTCCTGCCAATGCAGCAGAGGTGGGTTTGATTCCTGGGTCATGAAGATCCCCTGGAGAAAGAAATGACCACCCACTCCAGTGTTCTCACTTAGGAAATCCTACGAACAGAGGAGCCTAGCAGGCTATAGTCCACAACGTCACAAAATAGTTGGACATGATTTAGTGACTAAACCACAGCTAAAAGACAAGACTAACTTATTGTGTGTTTTGATACTGAAAAGTAAGAGAATAATTTATATAAAGGCTCAACCATGTACTCCTTCCTTCTAATACCAAAAAATTCTACCTTAGAAAAAACAAATGAAACTTTCTGTGAGGAGAGTATTTATATGTTTACAGATATTCTGCTACCATCTTGTCATTTTAAGGCATAAGAAAATAATCATCATAGTTTCTGTTTATCATAATTGATAAAGCCTTCTATAGGCCAAGTACTTCATGTTCATTACCTTTGATCCTCACAATAATCCTGCAAAATTAATTACCACTATTATGTTCATTTTACAGATGAAGGAACTACATAGAGCTCAAAAAAAAAAAATAACTTGTCTAGGATCTGAAAATTAGTAATGGGTGAAGTTGAGATTCATCCTAGAATCTATGCCTTTTTGTTTCAGAAATCATGTTTTCCAATGAGCCATATCTCTGATACTTATTTAAAATTGGAGCAGTATTCTTAGGAATATATATTATTGTTTGGAGCAGGGAGATTGGGGGACAGAAATAGGTATTGGGTTTCATAGTTACTTCTAACACAGCAGAAGGTCATGCAGTCAGGTACAGAATGTAGGACACAGTACATCCACCTTGCAGATAGCCACGGTGACTGAAGACAAGTGAATTCCAGGTGTTGTGACAACTACACTTACTCCCATCCTCACTACTTCTGGGTTACCCTGGTGAATGTGTTTAACACTTTCTTCAAGTCATAGAAACAGTATATTCACAGCTCTTTATCAAATTCCTCAGAGCAAATGAATCCTACTTTCAGGGTAGAAATGATGAACACAAATAAATCCTAAGGTCCAGTGCTAATGCAGTCCTCAACACATCGTGCCCCCATAATGCACACTGCTGCCAGCATAGCCAGGCTGAGGATGGGAAGCATGAACCTGCCGGCCCACATACACAGTAATCTACTAGGGTGATACCTATGTGGGCACCCTTGGTGTTTTCATATCAAACTAGATACTAAAGGATTAGACTCAGTGGTAAAGAATCCTCCTGCCAATGCAGCAGAGGTGGGTTTGATTCCTGGGTCATGAAGATCCCCTGGAGAAAGAAATGACCACCCACTCCAGTGTTCTCACTTAGGAAATCCTACGAACAGAGGAGCCTAGCAGGCTATAGTCCACAACGTCACAAAATAGTTGGACATGATTTAGTGACTAAACCACAGCTAAAAGACAAGACTAACTTATTGTGTGTTTTGATACTGAAAAGTAAGAGAATAATTTATATAAAGGCTCACATGTAGTTTGTGGCTTCGTTTCTTATGAATTAGATTTGGGAACTTATGTTTTGAAAAGATCTGGCTTTTATTGAAACAGGACCAGTTGATCAAATAATCAACCTATATTAATTTATTGTGACTGCATACTTAATTTCCCTCATCAAAGTCAAAGAGAAAAAAAGAAAAGGAAAGGGGAAAAACGACTGGGAATACCATCAATTGAGTCAGAAGGCTGTGTGTAGACAGGTCCTTTAAACATGAATCTATCCTAGATGCGTCTATTACGGATCTGACTTCACAAGGAAGCAAAATTACCTAATTCATTATCAACCTACCCTGATTTAGATGTGTGCATGTGAAAATCTCTGTTACTAATTTTAATTGCACTATTCCCTCTCTACAGGATACTGTTAAATTGGTTTGGTGAAATAGTAGTGAATCACATCAAAGTGGTGGGCTACATTTTATAATATATCTAAATAACTATCCCATTTTCCCAGCATGTTGCTATGCATTTTAAGTATTAATATTATGACTCCGGTTTAGAAGAATGTAGCCTTTTCCTTTAAAATAAATTTTCTTGCTCTTTTAGTACTGTTAAAATTGGGCTGGATTTTAAGTGGCTAACGAGTAATAAAAAGAGCCATATCTGCTGCAGGGAACCACAAAAAACATGCTGGCGGGCTCATAAAATATGC
Source organism: Tragulus kanchil (assembly GCA_022376925.1). Lineage (NCBI taxonomy): Eukaryota > Metazoa > Chordata > Mammalia > Artiodactyla > Tragulidae > Tragulus > Tragulus kanchil. The sequence goes on from JAIOJX010000024.1 coordinate 99,840,007, forward strand.
TCATGCAAGTCACTTGCAGATTCATCATTCTGATACAGTAATGGTTTTTCCAAACTAAGTGGGTTCCCTTTTGTAGCTACACTTTATTATCTGGATTCTTATTTTCACTCTTACCCTAGATGTTTAGAGAGGCATGTTTCTACATACACATTTGTAAACTCGAAGAGCAGCGAGTTCAAACTTATTCAGCTCAGTGGTAAAGAACTTAGCAGCAGAGGTGGGTTTGATCCTATGAAGATCCCCTGGAGAAAGAAATGACCACCCACTCCAGTGTTCTCACTTAGGAAATCCTACGAACAGAGGAGCCTAGCAGGCTATAGTCCACAACGTCACAAAATAGTTGGACATGATTTAGTGACTAAACCACAGCTAAAAGACAAGACTAACTTATTGTGTGTTTTGATACTGAAAAGTAAGAGAATAATTTATATAAAGGCTCACATGTAGTTTGTGGCTTCGTTTCTTATGAATTAGATTTGGGAACTTATGTTTTGAAAAGATCTGGCTTTTATTGAAACAGGACCAGTTGATCAAATAATCAACCTATATTAATTTATTGTGACTGCATACTTAATTTCCCTCATCAAAGTCAAAGAGAAAAAAAAAGAAAAAGGAAAGGGGAAAAACGACTGGGAATACCATCAATTGAGTCAGAAGGCTGTGTGTAGACAGGTCCTTTAAACATGAATCTATCCTAGATGCGTCTATTACGGATCTGACTTCACAAGGAAGCAAAATTACCTAATTCATTATCAACCTACCCTGATTTAGATGTATGCATGTGAAAATCTCTGTTACTAATTTTAATTGCACTATTCCCTCTCTACAGGATACTGTTAAATTGGTTTGGTGAAATAGTAGTGAATCACATCAAAGTGGTGGGCTACATTTTATAATATATCTAAATAACTATCCCATTTTCCCAGCATGTTGCTATGCATTTTAAGTATTAATATTATGACTCCGGTTTAGAAGAATGTAGCCTTTTCCTTTAAAATAAATTTTCTTGCTCTTTTAGTACTGTTAAAATTGGGCTGGATTTTAAGTGGCTAACGAGTAATAAAAAGAGCCATATCTGCTGCAGGGAACCACAAAAAACATGCTGGCGGGCTCATAAAATATGCTCATGCAAGTCACTTGCAGATTCATCATTCTGATACAGTAATGGTTTTTCCAAACTAAGTGGGTTCCCTTTTGTAGCTACACTTTATTATCTGGATTCTTATTTTCACTCTTACCCCTAGATGTTTAGAGAGAGGCATGTTTCTCGCACATACACATTTGTAAACTCCGAAGAGCAGCGAGGGTCAAAGAGGAAAGATGCAAACTCGTGATTCAGGTCTGCAAGCTTTCAGAAGTGCTGCCACCGTGGTGCTTCTAGGACTTAAATTTTGTGCAGTGTTTCAGTTTCTTCCACTAATATCATCAAAAGAAGCCTGGAACTTTTCTTACATAAAATTGCATTCCTTTTCAAAAAAAGCTGCTGGATTTCTGGCATGTATATCCTCATGGGAAGGCATTTGGGTCAAAAAGAAGAGACCTAGGGGTTGGACTTAGGAAGCCTACATGCTAGCTCCTTGCCTAATCTCTAAATTGGGCCCCCCGGTTAACCAGGAGAATCCATTCCCACCATTTGTGGAGGCATCACTTATTTCTTCTGTCTCATACTAGGATGATTCAAGTTTCATAATGCTTCTTCTAAGAAGAGCACAGATACTGTCTTAAGAGCAAACTCAAAGAAAGGAGGTGAGTTATATTACAAAGCTACTGTAGTAATGCAAATGAGAAGGTACAGGTCAGAACTTGGCCTGTCTGTGGAAACAGAGGGGCGGGGAATACTGCAATGATAATTAGGACTTGGGAACCAGCTAGGGGCTGGGGACAAAGAGACATTACAACGCTCTCCAGACGTGGTTGGTATCATAGGGACAGGAGGCCAGGTTGGAGAAGAAGCACTGCTCATGGACATACTTGTCTTATGTGTCCAGAGAGATATAGAACAAGAGCTTAAAAAGAGGGATCTAGAGTTCAGGTGAGAAATCACCAAGGGCTATTAGATTTTGGAATCACCATTTCAGTGAAAGTTTTTTCTTTGGATATCCACTGAGCCTTGCTAAGTTCACAGCCTAGGAACCCTAGATGGTCTGTCACTATTCATACAAAAGCAAAAATTAGCGCTTTTATGAGTTTAATCTACAGGTAGCATTGGGATAATAATCTTTTAAAATGTATTTATTTTCAATTGAAGGATAATTGCGTAACAAGATTGTTTTGGTTTCCGCCATACATCAGCATGAATCAGCTATAGGTCTACACATGTTACCTCCCTCCCTTCCACCTCCCACCCCATCCCACCCCTCTAAGTTGTCAAAGAGCTTGAGTGTATCTACATAGTGTGGTTCGGGATGGATGAAAGTATTATAAACTTTAATTTATAAACAAGAAAAGAGACCCTCTGAAAATGTAAATAACTTTCTCCAAGTCACGGAGCTAGTAAGTATCAGGGTTAGGATTCAAACCTAGGGGTCTTTTGTGTGGTTTTGTTTCAGATTCTAAAGCTTTCACCTCCTGTACTATGTAGAAAGAAAACAAAAGAGTCCTAAGGAAGCAGCCTGGGAGAGGCCCCAGTGCAAGGGATGATGGCAGAAGGATGAACCCAGGATCTACGTAAGGAGAAAAAAAGCTGGATATCTAAAAGAAAGAGAATGGAGCCAGAATCCAGTGGAAAAGACAGAGACTGGAGAAGCTGGGGAAAGAAGAAGTTGTGGCAATCCACAAGGTCCAATACTCCCCCCCGGGACCCGAACAGAGGGTGCTAAGAAGAGCAAAAGAAAATACTGTCTTAAGAGCAAACTCAAAGAAAGGAGGTGAGTTATATTACAAAGCTACTGTAGTAATGCAAATGAGAAGGTACAGGTCAGAACTTGGCCTGTCTGTGGAAACAGAGGGGCGGGGAATACTGCAATGATAATTAGGACTTGGGAACCAGCTAGGGGCTGGGGACAAAGAGACATTACAACGCTCTCCAGACGTGGTTGGTATCATAGGGACAGGAGGCCAGGTTGGAGAAGAAGCACTGCTCATGGACATACTTGTCTTATGTGTCCAGAGAGATATAGAACAAGAGCTTAAAAAGAGGGATCTAGAGTTCAGGTGAGAAATCACCAAGGGCTATTAGATTTTGGAATCACCATTTCAGTGAAAGTTTTTTCTTTGGATATCCACTGAGCCTTGCTAAGTTCACAGCCTAGGAACCCTAGATGGTCTGTCACTATTCATACAAAAGCAAAAATTAGCGCTTTTATGAGTTTAATCTACAGGTAGCATTGGGATAATAATCTTTTAAAATGTATTTATTTTCAATTGAAGGATAATTGCGTAACAAGATTGTTTTGGTTTCCGCCATACATCAGCATGAATCAGCTATAGGTCTACACATGTTACCCCCCTCCTTCCACCTCCCACCCCATCCCACCCTCTAAGTTGTCAAAGAGCTTGAGTGTATCTACATAGTGTGGTTCGGGATGGATGAAAGTATTATAAACTTTAATTTATAAACAAGAAAAGAGACCCTCTGAAAATGTAAATAACTTTCTCCAAGTCACGGAGCTAGTAAGTATCAGGGTTAGGATTCAAACCTAGGGGTCTTTTGTGTGGTTTTGTTTCAGATTCTAAAGCTTTCACCTCCTGTACTATGTAGAAAGAAAACAAAAGAGTCCTAAGGAAGCAGCCTGGGAGAGGCCCCAGTGCAAGGGATGATGGCAGAAGGATGAACCCAGGATCTACGTAAGGAGAAAAAAAGCTGGATATCTAAAAGAAAGAGAATGGAGCCAGAATCCAGTGGAAAAGACAGAGACTGGAGAAGCTGGGGAAAGAAGAAGTTGTGGCAATCCACAAGGTCCAATACTCCCCAGCAGGGTGCCCGACAGACCACCCAGGGGAGTTCTTCCAGAAAATCAACAGCATGAACACAGTGAGGGCTCAGCACTGGGGTGCTGATGGGAGATGAGCAAGCGGCCACAGGGACTGGAAGAATATCACAAATAATTTAACTGGAGTGAAACTGGACTGTCAAGGAGAAATACTGGTTCACTATAAGAGAAGGAATTAGAGTGAAGACAGTTTAGATACTTCAATCGTATAAAGTTGTAGAGAGACTTCATATTTTTTTTCCACAAAATTGTCAGTGATCACTACCTTTTGGAGTTTTTTACTTTTTCCATCTCCAAAAGTAATTGCCTTGGATGAAGACTGTTTACTCCTTGCAATATTATATCTGCCAGAATTCTAGTGATGTTTTATTTGAAGAAACAAAGTCAACGCTTGTAAAAATTAACTTTCATTTCTTATCTGGCCCTTCTACAAGATACTTAAGATTGTGGCTCTGGTTCCAAGACAAAAGTTATAGCCAAACCAAGCAGTTGCCACAGAGGTCATAAACCTAATTATAGGTACTATGATCAATAAGCCAGTGCTCTTTGTAGAAACATGCAAAGCTAACGGAGTCTCAGGGACAACTGCTATATATTATCATATTGACAAATGATGTATATGACTCAAATGCTGATTTGCCTAAAATGCTCAGCAAGACAGAATGGGAGAACATGATTTCTGGTGGGAGAAAGCAGATCACAAGTGCTGTACAAGGAGGCTGGCCCCCAGCCTGGCATTTGATGAGCACTTGTAGGCATTACCTCCATCCGCATCAGCTGACTCATTATCATTGAATATTTACAGTCCTTTAGTTTGGCCATATTTGGGGAAAGAGCTAAAACAGAACATTGCCACAGTAGTAACCATCAGCTTGATATAGGTTGTGTTGTGTTTTTTTCTTCAACTTTCACTTTGAAAAATCATTAAAGATTATTAAGGGGCTCATTCTTTACTTCAGGTTAAATTAGTAAGGTATTGCTAATTTCATAAATATCTTGTCAAAAAGACTGCACACAAAAATGAATACATTAACTGCAGTACATGCCAGAATGGAGGAAGGTGAGACAGAAAAGTGCTAGTTTAATTAGGCTAACACCACTCAGGCAAGTGTGGAACCAGATGGTAGAACCAGCAAACAAAGGAGGAATTTTTTAAATCAGGTATTTTTCAATAAATATTTGTACTCCAAAGCTCTATATTAAGAGCGCTGGGAGAAAGATTATCCTTTCCTAGGCATGGTAAATAACCCGCTTGCCAATGCAGGAGAAGTGGGTTTGATCCCTGGGTTGGGAAGGTCCCCTGGAGGACGACATGGCAACCCACTCTAATATTCTTGCCTGGGAAATTCCCTGGACAGAGGAGCCTGGCAGGTTACAGTCCATGGGGTTGCAAAGAGTCAGACACAACTGAAGCAACTTAGCATAGCATAGGCGTGATATCTACAAGGCTGGTGTAAAACTTCCTGGGATATATTCCCAATATATCCCTCACCAATCATGCCTCCAGGAAGGTAGTCACCTCTTAAGCTGGATGACCTGACAGATGTGCAAAGAGGACAACCTACTAAATGATAATCTGTGGTTGTCACATGTGCTTAATAGTCTGAGGCCGCAAAATTATTTAAACAACAACAATACAAAGCTGTTCTTAAATTATGGTCCTTCAGGGGAAGACAGGTAACTAATCTTAAGCTTTTATATAACTGACTTTTTCCTATTCTGGTAAATGATTATAACTAGCTATAAAACTAAGGTTTTTAAGCACATTTTTGATGTAGATCATCCCAATCTATCTACCTTGCTTTTTTCCCCCACTTAATGATCTTCCTCTGTCTCCATCCCACACACACACTCACGCATGCACACCCCACTCTACTAAGTTCAGCTCCCGAGTGTCTTATTTATACTATATTGTTAATGACTAAAATTTTCATCTCTGCCAAGTAGGATTAATCTTTTTTTCTCTGTTCCTTCAGAGTTTGGTCCAAGTCTTCTGTGGTCAGTGGTGCTATACACCTCTCCACCACCCTTTCTCTTTATAGATCATACACTCAATTCTCTAGCTGTCATGATACAGCTCTCAATTGTTCACAGCTATAACCTTCTCCAGAGAATTAGTTTCAGTTACTAGGAGTCAAACTTTCTGCAAGTACAGGAGAGGGCACACTGGGTGACTGAGGGTAGAGAGGTGACAGGTGACAAGTCAGTGACTGACTAATGTGGGCTATCAAAGGCCACCCTTTTTTTTTCAATTCCCATGTGGATTTCTTCCAGATCTTTCCAAAGGAACACGTTGAAGCTGTCCTTCTCCTGTCCTGTCCTCAGCTTTTCCTACTCCCCCACAGGTTCACCTGAAAGCATCCCCTCTCTCCATCATTTGCCCAAAAATCTCATTTCAGGCTCTGCGTCAAGACAACTAGACCTAAGGTGCCTGTTAAAGACCTTGCCACATGGTAACTATAAGCTGTAGTTCTATAAGCTGCTCAAATGAATGATATTTCCAATTTCCTCATCTATGAGGGTATTTTGTATTTTAACAGGTATGAATACCTTAAGGAAAGAAACATGAAAATGCAGTTTTTTTGGCATTGGAGGTGATTCATTTCTACAGCAGAGGCTATTCTTATGTCATTCTCATAGGCTACCTTGCCCTAATCTATTCCAAACCTTATAAGTATCTTTCACATTTCCTCATGGTTTTCCTAAATATCTGAACTAGGAACATAAAACTGCTGAATGACATTGGTTAAAAAAGGTTAACTGGGCTTCCTTGGTGGTCTAATGGTTAGAGTTCACCTTGCACTGAAAGGGGCACAGGTTCCATCCCTGTCCCGGGAAGATCCCATGTGCCGCAGAGCAGCTGGACCTGTGGGTCCAGTTACGAGTCAGTACTCTGGAGTGCATGCACCCAGGGCCACTGCTCTGCAGTGAGAGAGGCCACTGCGATGGGAGGCCCATGCAGGCCAAAGAATAAAGAGTTCAGCTCCCAGTGTCTTATTTATACTATATTGTTAATGACTAAAATTTTCATCTCTGCCAAGTAGGATTAATCTTTTTTCTGTTCCTTCAGAGTTTGGTCCAAGTCTTCTGTGGTCAGTGGTGCTATACACCTCTCCACCACCCTTTCTCTTTATAGATCATACACTCAATTCTCTAGCTGTCATGATACAGCTCTCAATTGTTCACAGCTATAACCTTCTCCAGAGAATTAGTTTCAGTTACTAGGAGTCAAACTTTCTGCAAGTACAGGAGAGGGCACACTGGGTGACTGAGGGTAGAGAGGTGACAGGTGACAAGTCAGTGACTGACTAATGTGGGCTATCAAAGGCCACCCTTTTTTTTTCAATTCCCATGTGGATTTCTTCCAGATCTTTCCAAAGGAACACGTTGAAGCTGTCCTTCTCCTGTCCTGTCCTCAGCTTTTCCTACTCCCCCACAGGTTCACCTGAAAGCATCCCCTCTCTCCATCATTTGCCCAAAAATCTCATTTCAGGCTCTGCGTCAAGACAACTAGACCTAAGGTGCCTGTTAAAGACCTTGCCACATGGTAACTATAAGCTGTAGTTCTATAAGCTGCTCAAATGAATGATATTTCCAATTTCCTCATCTATGAGGGTATTTTGTATTTTAACAGGTATGAATACCTTAAGGAAAGAAACATGAAAATGCAGTTTTTTTGGCATTGGAGGTGATTCATTTCTACAGCAGAGGCTATTCTTATGTCATTCTCATAGGCTACCTTGCCCTAATCTATTCCAAACCTTATAAGTATCTTTCACATTTCCTCATGGTTTTCCTAAATATCTGAACTAGGAACATAAAACTGCTGAATGACATTGGTTAAAAAAGGTTAACTGGGCTTCCTTGGTGGTCTAATGGTTAGAGTTCACCTTGCACTGAAAGGGGCACAGGTTCCATCCCTGTCCCGGGAAGATCCCATGTGCCGCAGAGCAGCTGGACCTGTGGGTCCAGTTACGAGTCAGTACTCTGGAGTGCATGCACCCAGGGCCACTGCTCTGCAGTGAGAGAGGCCACTGCGATGGGAGGCCCATGCAGGCCAAAGAATAAAGATGGATGAAAATAAATTTTAAAAAAAATAATAAAAGATGCCAAAATTAAAAAAAATGTTAGCTGCTCAAAGTCAAGTCACCTGTTTTAGTGTGTCTGTATCTAAATGGTCAGTGTTCCTTCAAAGGAGAACAGTGGCTCAGAGTGTGGATTCAAGACCCAACTAGAACTGAGTTCAAATTCTAGTTCAAAAACTTACTCTATTTGGTGCTTGAGAAAGATATATAACCTATCTATTCTTCTGCTTCCTCATCCATAAAATGAGAAAAGCAATAAGAAACCCATCAGGAACTTTAAGAGAGCTTTCATTAAAGCCTGACATCAACTATGCAGTCAACAGATTTTGGCAATTTTTGTTTTGAAATTTCTTAATGCATTTTATGATAGAACATTTTAGATAAAATTAGTCACTATTTCCTAGGGGTTTACATGTCAAGGTCCTACTAGGCATTTCCAGGACTAGCCTGGAAATCAGGGGGATAATCAGATGAGGGCTGGAATAGGTCCCAGGTTTACTGCCAGTACTTCAAGAAAGCATTAATCTGTCATAACCTTTCACTTTAAGGGAATCAATAATGCTATCAGTCACAAAATATATCCATTACAGAGGCAAAGCTCTTTCCAGGACTTACTTCCTCTTCTTTCTCTCTCATAGATAAACACATTCAAGACACAAAATACTAACTATTCCAATACGGAATATCAACATTCTCCTATTCTTCTTTGGCTTAAAAATGTACAAATGAGCTTCTAATTTGCTAATATCCATGACATATACTGTCATCTAAGAAAAAAAATATATGCATTAAAAAACTTTCTTCCAAGTTCCTGAGCTTCTTTCAAGGGAACTAGGAACATAAAACTGCTGAATGACATTGGTTAAAAAAGGTTAACTGGGCTTCCTTGGTGGTCTAATGGTTAGAGTTCACCTTGCACTGAAAGGGGCACAGGTTCCATCCCTGTCCCGGGAAGATCCCATGTGCCGCAGAGCAGCTGGACCTGTGGGTCCAGTTACGAGTCAGTACTCTGGAGTGCATGCACCCAGGGCCACTGCTCTGCAGTGAGAGAGGCCACTGCGATGGGAGGCCCATGCAGGCCAAAGAATAAAGATGGATGAAAATAAATTTTAAAAAAAATAATAAAAGATGCCAAAATTAAAAAAAAAATGTTAGCTGCTCAAAGTCAAGTCACCTGTTTTAGTGTGTCTGTATCTAAATGGTCAGTGTTCCTTCAAAGGAGAACAGTGGCTCAGAGTGTGGATTCAAGACCCAACTAGAACTGAGTTCAAATTCTAGTTCAAAAACTTACTCTATTTGGTGCTTGAGAAAGATATATAACCTATCTATTCTTCTGCTTCCTCATCCATAAAATGAGAAAAGCAATAAGAAACCCATCAGGAACTTTAAGAGAGCTTTCATTAAAGCCTGACATCAACTATGCAGTCAACAGATTTTGGCAATTTTTGTTTTGAAATTTCTTAATGCATTTTATGATAGAACATTTTAGATAAAATTAGTCACTATTTCCTAGGGGTTTACATGTCAAGGTCCTACTAGGCATTTCCAGGACTAGCCTGGAAATCAGGGGGATAATCAGATGAGGGCTGGAATAGGTCCCAGGTTTACTGCCAGTACTTCAAGAAAGCATTAATCTGTCATAACCTTTCACTTTAAGGGAATCAATAATGCTATCAGTCACAAAATATATCCATTACAGAGGCAAAGCTCTTTCCAGGACTTACTTCCTCTTCTTTCTCTCTCATAGATAAACACATTCAAGACACAAAAATACTAACTATTCCAATACGGAATATCAACATTCTCCTATTCTTCTTTGGCTTAAAAATGTACAAATGAGCTTCTAATTTGCTAATATCCATGACATATACTGTCATCTAAGAAAAAAAATATATGCATTAAAAAACTTTCTTCCAAGTTCCTGAGCTTCTCAAGAGTAGTGAAAGTGAAAGTGTTAGCCACTCAGTCGTGTCTGACTCTGTGACCGCATGGATTGCAGTCTTCCGGGCTCCTCTGTCTATGGGATTTCCCAGGCAAGAATACTGGAGTGGGTTGCATTTCCTTCCCAAGGGAATCTTTCCAACCCAAGGGTCAAACCTGGGTCTGCTGCATTGCAGGCAGATTCTTTACCATCTGAGCGACCAGGAATGCCCCACCTCAAAGGTAGATACTAATTTAAATATATTTTCAGGAGTATTCCCACAGTGAAATTATGGACGTATCATAACTGACTGATAAATTTCTGATGGACTAAACTGAACCAATCTGTACACCAATAAGAGAAATATAATCTTGTAAGGGCAAAAAAAAAAAAAAAAAAAAAAAAAAAACCACCAATAAAAGAAATATAATGTAACTATAAAAAAAAAGAGAATAAAGGAAAAACACAGAAATTTATAACAAGAAAACAAAGAAGGCAAGGCCAATTATGCAACAATGATCATATGAACCAAAAGTAACCATTAAAAACAAAGGTCCTTCTTATCTCAAACTTTTCATAATTTTACATAAGTATGTCTTACCATATTATTACTTTTATTTACAAAATATTTCAGATAGAGATAGCATCTCATATGCACAAGAAGGAAGGAGTCAGAGTCCAACTCAAGGAAGAGATTATGCAGGGCTGTATCTATTAGGAGAATGCACAAAATCTTCAACACAGTATTAGCAAATTGAATTCAAAAGTATATTGAAGAGATAATATATCACAATAAAGTAGGATTTACTCTAGGGATGAAAGAATAGTTCAGATCAGCCGATGTAATATACAACATTAATACAATGAAGGATAAAATCATAAGATAATCTCAATAGAGGGAGAAAAGGCCTATGACAAAATTTGATGTCCTTTCATGATAAAAGCTCTCAACAAATTGAATACAGAGGGAATGTACCTCAATATTATAAAGGCCATATATGATAAACCTACAGTTAACATCATACTCATATAAAGATCAAAAATGTACAAATGAGCTTCTAATTTGTTTCACAACTGTCATCTAAGAAAAAAAATATATGCATTAAAAAACTTTCTTCCAAGTTCCTGAGCTTCTCAAGAGTAGTGAAAGTGAAAGTGTTAGCCACTCAGTCGTGTCTGACTCTGTGACCGCATGGATTGCAGTCTTCCGGGCTCCTCTGTCTATGGGATTTCCCAGGCAAGAATACTGGAGTGGGTTGCATTTCCTTCCCAAGGGAATCTTTCCAACCCAAGGGTCAAACCTGGGTCTGCTGCATTGCAGGCAGATTCTTTACCATCTGAGCGACCAGGAATGCCCCACCTCAAAGGTAGATACTAATTTAAATATATTTTCAGGAGTATTCCCACAGTGAAATTATGGACGTATCATAACTGACTGATAAATTTCTGATGGACTAAACTGAACCAATCTGTACACCAATAAGAGAAATATAATCTTGTAAGGGCAAAAAAAAAAAAAAAAAAAAAAAAAAAAAACCACCAATAAAAGAAATATAATGTAACTATAAAAAAAAAGAGAATAAAGGAAAAACACAGAAATTTATAACAAGAAAACAAAGAAGGCAAGGCCAATTATGCAACAATGATCATATGAACCAAAAGTAACCATTAAAAACAAAGGTCCTTCTTATCTCAAACTTTTCATAATTTTACATAAGTATGTCTTACCATATTATTACTTTTATTTACAAAATATTTCAGATAGAGATAGCATCTCATATGCACAAGAAGGAAGGAGTCAGAGTCCAACTCAAGGAAGAGATTATGCAGGGCTGTATCTATTAGGAGAATGCACAAAATCTTCAACACAGTATTAGCAAATTGAATTCAAAAGTATATTGAAGAGATAATATATCACAATAAAGTAGGATTTACTCTAGGGATGAAAGAATAGTTCAGATCAGCCGATGTAATATACAACATTAATACAATGAAGGATAAAATCATAAGATAATCTCAATAGAGGGAGAAAAGGCCTATGACAAAATTTGATGTCCTTTCATGATAAAAGCTCTCAACAAATTGAATACAGAGGGAATGTACCTCAATATTATAAAGGCCATATATGATAAACCTACAGTTAACATCATACTCAATAGTGAAATGATGAAAGCTTTTCCCTTAACCTCAGGAACAAGACAAGGATGTTCATTCCTATTACTTTAAATCAACAATACTAGAAGTCTTAGCCAGGGCTATTAGGCAAGAAAATAAAAACAATCTAAATTGAAAATAAAGAAGTAAATATGTCTCTATTTGCTAATCACATAATATCTTATGTAGAAAAGACTAAATATACCACCAAAACCCACTGAAACTAATAATAAAAATCAATGTACAGGGGCTTCCCTGGTGGTCCAGTGGGTAAGGACACCGCCTTGCAGTGCAAGGGGTGCCAGTTCCATCCCTGGCCTGGGAAGATCTCACATGCTGCGGAGCAGCTGGACCCCTGTGTCCAATTACCCAGCCAGAGCTCTGGGACACACGCACCCAGAGCAGTGCTCTGTGACAACAGAGGCCACTGCGATGGGAGGCCCACACGGGCCAAAGAACAAAGATGGATGAGAATAGATAAATGAAAGACCAATGGAAGTGGCCTGCCCGCCCCATCTCTCCCCAATCCGCACCCCCCCGAAAATAAAAAATCAATGCACAAAAATCAATTGTGTTTATATATACTACATTATTAGAAAAATGAATAAAGCAATCCAATTTTCAAAAGCACTTAAAAAGTGGAATATTAAAAATTCAGTAGAATTAAAAATTTAGTTAGGAGTAAATCTTACCAAGGAGGTAAGGTTTATATGCTTACTGAAGACAACACAAATAAATGGAAATGTACGTCACATTTATGGACTGAAAGAATTAATATAGTTAAAATGCCCCAATGACCTAAAGTGCTCTAGAGATTAAGTGCAATCCCTATAAAAATTCCAATGATATTTTTCACAGAAACAGAAAGTAAATCCTAAAATTTCTGTGTAACCACAAATTATCTAGAATAGCCAAAACAATATTAGGATAGAAGAATGAAACTAAAGGCACTGTACTTCCTGATTTCAAACTATCTTATAAAGCTATAGCAATCAAAACAATATAGCATTGACACATACAAAAATAAATGAAATAAAACTGAAAGTCTATAAATAAACCTATGCATATAGAGGCAAATTAATTTTCAACAGAAAGAACCAACATATAAAATGGCAAAGGAAAGCCTCAAGGTGCTCGGAAAACTGGATACAAATACTAAAGAAAGAAACCTATCTTACACCGTATACACAAATCAACTCAAAATGATTGAAGAATAGCTGAATTTAAGGCCTAAAACCATAAAAGTCTTTAAAAAAAGAAAAGGATGAACTCCTTGACATCAGTCTTAGCAATGGCTTGTTGGATTTGATAACTAAAGCAAACAAAAGCAAAAATAAGCAAGGAGAACTACATCAAAATAAAAAAAGCTTCTGTACAAATTAAACCATCAACAAGATGAGAAAGTCAACCTACAGTATAGGAGAAAATAATCACAAATGACATATCTCATAAGGAGTTAATACCCAAGATATACAGGGAACTCATGCATCTTAAAAGCAATAATAAATAAATAGGCAAAGGAAAAAAATCTAAATCAACTATAATAAAAAGATTTTTTTAATTGGAAAGGACTTGAAGAAACATACTTTTTTCCAAAGAAGACATAAAATTGGTCCATAGGTGTCAAATGTGCTCAAAGTCACAAATCATCAGGGAAATGCAAATCAAAACCATAGTAAGATACCACCTTATGTCTGTTAGAATGGTTAGTTTCAAAAAGATGAGAGATGAATTCTGGTGAGAATATGGAAAAATAAAAACAGAACACATGTAGACTATTCATGAGAATGTAATCTGGTACACTGGTAACTATGGAAAACAGTATGAAGGCTCCTCAAGAAATTAAAAATATAACTACCATGTGGGTAGTTCTGGGTATTTACTCAAAGGAAATAAAAACATTATCTCAAAGAGATACTTGTACCCCCATATTCATGGCAACATTATTCATGATATCTCCAAAATATGGAAACAATATGAAGTCCCCTGATAAATGAATAAAAGAAAGTGTGATACACAATATACACACACAAATACAAAATTGAGTATGTGGGATGATGAAACCATTAATTTAATGGAGGGAAAGTCCTCACAATGTAGACATGAATCAAACCACCACAGTGAACAAGTCAAATGTCTTAACATCTTTTTCTTTTTTTGGTCAATTATAAGTCAAGAAAAGTTGAAAATTAAATAAAAAGAACTATATTTCAAAAATGAAAGAACCACTAAGCAAGCAGGTCAAAACCCAAACACTCAGACTGCCTTGAGGCTGGCATGCAGTCCTGGGGCCTGGCATCCTTGTCCCAGGGTCAGACAAGAGACAGGCTAAGATGTACAAAGGTCACTGGAAGTTGACAGCACCTGGATCAAGTTCCCATTAGACACACATCTCTTTGAGTAAGTCTCTTTTTCCAAAGCAGGCTAAAACTTCACAGCTGGAGAACACAACCATCAAGGAGAGTATAATGACCATGTTTTAACTTGTTATACTATCCTCCGGCACACAGTGGGAAGTAAATGCACTTCATAGAAGGGACAAACGTCAAATCCTTCACAGCTGTCAATGAAGTAAGAATGACTGGCGTCAGATCCCGTAGGCATAGAGTGACCAAGAACCACAGAACACAAGTGCGCTTATGTCATCTCAACACGCATAACGAGCACTCCTGTCAGCCCAGTGTTAGGGTCCGTGTTTTCTGGCATTAACACGAATCATATGTGCAGGTTTTCTCTCCTGGAAACCTGTGATCTAGTCTATGGTGGTTATAATGCAGTCACTGGAAAAGAATTATTTAAATATAAGAAATATATTCTGGCTCCATCTTAAACTATTTTGAACATGTTTTTGGTGAGATAAACTCCAGAGGAATATGTCAATAAATTCTACTTTCCCTTCATGAAAAAGAATATTGGCATAAATTATAAAGGCGTGAAAAAAAAAGGCTTAATTTCATGGTTGAGTTTTTATAACCATTTGGAGTACCGACGAAATCTTTCAACTCATACAAACACAGCTCCTCCCTACTCTTAATTCTATTTTCGATATTTTGATAAGAGGACAGCACAATAGACGTCTATGGACCTCTCATAAGTCAAGACCCTCAAAAGTTCTTTAAATCACATTAAATTTCAAAAATCTTCTATCTGTATATATTCACTTAATCTACTCTCATTTGTACATTTGTGTAGTAAAATTCACACTATAAAATACCTGGAAAGTACAATGAGCTGGAAGTAATATCTCCCAGTATTCTTAATGTCCCAGGAATAGCTTGACCTTGGTATGCTCAGATTCCCCCAAAGTCTTAAAAATTATACAATGTGAATTGTGGCATTTAATTTATTTTATTCTATATGCTTTAGAATGCAACCATTGATTTTTCAAAGCCTTTGGGCAATATACAATAGCAGATTTCATAAACTGCAGGGTAAAAATGACAAAGTCATAATAACAAATGTCAAGCTGGCAATTACCCATCCCAAACAATTCTTTGACTTTCTAAGTCAGATATTACAAATGTGTCTCTTTTGGACAGAAAATTAGAGATAATTTTTAAACCCACCAACTTTCCTAAGAGCCCTCTGATATTTACCTCTGAAGATGATCAATAAGAGATGTTTAAAATACTCAGCATATGAATGCAAATACCTTTACTGGCTAAAGTATTAAGGGTCTGTAACACAGTAGATTTTATAAACAGTGTTCTGCAGAAACACTTGAGATTCTCTTGGGGAGTCCTTCAAAATCACACTAGATGTTGAGATAGAGTATCTATACATATCTTTGCCAGGTGTTGGCTAAATGACCTTGATCAAATCACTTGATCTTCATGAGCCTCAGTTTTCTTATCTCATCTGTAAAATGAGGTGATTAGGTCAGACATATATTAGGCATATAGTAATTTATCAAATATATCATAGACAGTAATTTAAGTGTAGTTTTTAAAATTATTGCATTTAGTTCATCTCTGCATTTTCCTGAAGCAATGAAGTGACAATTATGTCTGAGATGGAAAACAATCACTTCTAGACTTAGGACTGAGCACTCTTATGGGTAGGTCTTGGTAGAGCACGTGGAAGGTATTCTGATTCCCTCCTCAGTTTGGATAATCCCATTGCAGACTCCTAGAGAAAGGATGGAACTTGGGCCTAGCAATTCATATTTTTAAAGTTGTTGAAATGGTTCTTATGCCCATAAATTAGAACACCTCCTGTCACGAGTGTCTATCAAATATATATATAATGTATGTATATATGTATATATATATGTATATATATATATTAAAAAAAGGGAAATCAGGCATTAACTCATCTTTATATTGTTTAAACAGGTAGGCCTCTTTAATTTCAGATTGGGATAAAAATGAATGTCAAGAATGGCAAACTTGGGATTCCTTGGTGGTCCAGTGTGTAAAGACATCGCCTTGCAGTGCAAGGGGCGCCAGTTCAATCCCTGGCCTGGGAAGATCCCAAGTGCTGCAGAGTGGTTGGACCGATATGTCCAACTACCAAGTCAGTGCTCTGGAGCACATTTGCCCGGGGCCGGTGCTCTGCTACGACGGAGGCCACTGCAATGGGAGGCCCACACAGGCCAAAGAACAAAGATGATGAATGAAAATAGATGAATGAAAGACCAATAGAAGTGGGCAAAAAAAAAAAAAAAAAAAGGCAAACTCGATGATTTCTCAAAATAAGGCATCACATTTTGCACCTCACTTTTCTCTAGTGTAGAAAAATAGTAGTTCACTGCTAGAACTATTATAAGAATTAAATGATGAACATATGTAAAGCACCTAGAATACAGTCTGGCACGGTAAATACTTTATTTTTCACTTTATTTTCACTTTATTTTACTTTGTAGAAGGAAACAGCAACCCATTCAAACAAAACCAGAGAGCCCTGACAAAGTGAGGCTGCACAGTGCAGGTCACACTTGGGTCTGGAAGTTGGAAAAGGGAGAAGAGGTGAGGGACAGACTGGGAAATTGGGATTGACATATACAAACTACTGATAGAAAATAGATAACTAATAAGAATATATTGCATAGCTCAGAGAATTCTACTTAATACTCTGTAACAGCTTATATAGGAAAAGAATCTGAAAAAGAGTGAATATATGATGATAAGTCAGGAGAGTTTCACAAATTTCATTCATTTCTCAAATATTCCTATTACCTCTTAAGACACTAACTGTTTGAATTAAATCTACCTCTTCTAGTAAATTCCAGATAAATCATTCCTCTGTGTGTGTGTGTGTGTGTGTGTGTGTGTGTGTGTGTGTGTCTGTACAGGACATTAATAATCCAAATAACACTACAGTATTTAATGTTAAATGGAAATATTCAGGTTTATTTTCTTTAAAAACAGCTCTCTAATCTGGACTACGTGATTCTTAAATCAATTGCCTTTACAGATTAGTTTGGTTTTTGTTGTTGTTGTTGTTGTTCTTTAATTTTGGCCTTTTTCAATTGATTTATTTATTTTTCGGCCTGTGTGGACCTCCCATTATAGTGGCCTCTCTCGTCGCACAGCACTGGCCCTGGGCACATGCACTCCAGAGCACAGGCTCGTACTTGGATACACCGGTCCAGCCGCTCTGTGCCATGTGGGATCTTCCCATGCCAGGGATCCAACCAGTACCCCTTGCACAGAAAGGCAGACTCTTTACCCACTGGACCACCAGGGAAGTCCCAGATTAGTTTTTAATAAAACACACTCCATTATTTTCATTAAGAAAATAAAAAAGAAGATAACGCTTTCATTTTCTTGGGATATTTACTTTATAAACTAAAAACAACTGTGCTAATGAATCTTTAATTTTTTAAAATGATCTATAACAAAATGCCATGAATGATTGTGTAAATGTGAGAATGGACAACGTTTTACTGTTATTAAACATGACCAAGGTAACAATTGGAACATTTCATCATGATTTGACTGAAATCACTTAAATTGTGTGTCTACCTAATTTCAACGAATCAAGGTGAAACTATGACCTTTCAGGTCCTGGCATCCTGCTCAATCAATCAACTTTATCATGCTCTGCATGTAATCCATCTGGTTATGTATTGAGCTTGAAGGAAATCTGAAGCAATGTTGCAAAAAGTTGAATTGTACTCCCTACACGTATGTTTCTTGGCTTATGAAACATTTTGTGTCTCTACAATTTAACTAGGAGACAACCACTACAGAATTATTGGGCAAAAAGTTTCTCCAAGGATTACCTTCTACCAGCTATGAGAATGAAAGCAGAGTCATCACTATGAAGGGCTTCACACATGCTGTTTTCTAATAGAAAAGCTACCTCTGTACAACCTGTTAAAAAATTGTTCTCTTTACTTATGTCTTTGGAATACCACTAGTTTAAAGCAGAGGACAACTCGTTCTGTCAAAGCACAAGGAGGTAATTTAATTTCAACTCCAGATGAGTTGAACCTTTTGCTCCATTACCTTTTTGCCAAACATTGCACATTTCCCAAACTTCTCCCCTTACTCTCAAGGCAAGCAAGGCCTCCTCGGGATTGTTACTAAACCCAAGAGCCAAGAATTCCTATAATAAGACAGATGCCGCCACTGTCTTCCAGGACTGCTTTAGGATAAAATGACATCTGAATTTCGCACCATTATAGTGGCCTCTCGTCGCACAGCACTGGCCCTGGGCACATGCACTCCAGAGCACAGGCTCGTCTTGGACACACTGGTCCAGCCGCTCTGTGCCATGTGGGATCTTCCCATGCCAGGGATCCAACCAGTACCCCTTGCACAGAAAGGCAGACTCTTTACCCACTGGACCACCAGGGAAGTCCCAGATTAGTTTTTAATAAAACACACTCCATTATTTTCATTAAGAAAATAAAAAAGAAGATAACGCTTTCATTTTCTTGGGATATTTACTTTATAAACTAAAAACAACTGTGCTAATGAATCTTTAATTTTTTAAAATGATCTATAACAAAATGCCATGAATGATTGTGTAAATGTGAGAATGGACAACGTTTTACTGTTATTAAACATGACCAAGGTAACAATTGGAACATTTCATCATGATTTGACTGAAATCACTTAAATTGTGTGTCTACCTAATTTCAACGAATCAAGGTGAAACTATGACCTTTCAGGTCCTGGCATCCTGCTCAATCAATCAACTTTATCATGCTCTGCATGTAATCCATCTGGTTATGTATTGAGCTTGAAGGAAATCTGAAGCAATGTTGCAAAAAGTTGAATTGTACTCCCTACACGTATGTTTCTTGGCTTATGAAACATTTTGTGTCTCTACAATTTAACTAGGAGACAACCACTACAGAATTATTGGGCAAAAAGTTTCTCCAAGGATTACCTTCTACCAGCTATGAGAATGAAAGCAGAGTCATCACTATGAAGGGCTTCACACATGCTGTTTTCTAATAGAAAAGCTACCTCTGTACAACCTGTTAAAAAATTGTTCTCTTTACTTATGTCTTTGGAATACCACTAGTTTAAAGCAGAGGACAACTCGTTCTGTCAAAGCACAAGGAGGTAATTTAATTTCAACTCCAGATGAGTTGAACCTTTTGCTCCATTACCTTTTTGCCAAACATTGCACATTTCCCAAACTTCTCCCCTTACTCTCAAGGCAAGCAAGGCCTCCTCGGGATTGTTACTAAACCCAAGAGCCAAGAATTCCTATAATAAGACAGATGCCGCCACTGTCTTCCAGGACTGCTTTAGGATAAAATGACATCTGAATTTCAAACTCTGTTACTTTAGAAATGAAAGTACCTAACTTCTTACAGAGGAAAAAAAAGTATATCGGAGGAAAACTGACACACCACACAGTTATGTCAGACTTGGTATGATGATGATCCAAAACGTTAACATGGCAGTTAATTAGCAGGATTAGATTCTGAATACCTAAAAGTCAAAATATACTTTGACTTAAAATGAAGAGAGTGCTTAAATGCAATTTTAAAACTGTGAATAGCATGTATATAAAAATAAACATTTTCTATAGGCACCATTGCTTTTTTAAAGAGTTACTACTTTGAGTGACTAAAATTGATGTATCTAATAAAGCCTAATATAATCTTTGTCCCTAATACCTAACACCAGTTTAACAATCAGAATAGCTTATACAGATTGCCCGAAAAGCCCTTCAAGGAAGGAGCAAGGGAATTTAAAATTAAATGCTTAAGAGTGCTGGCTTTTCCTTAAGTAAATATTCAGTGAAGTTCCATTAATTCCCTGGTGGCTCAGATGGTAAAGAATCTACCTGCAAGAACAGGAGACCCAGGTTCAATCCTGGGTTAGGAAGATCCCCTAGAGAAGGGCAGGGCAACCCACTCCAGTATTCTTGCCTGGAGAATCCCATGGGCAGAGGAGCCTGGCAGAGCGCAATTCATGAGGAAGATGCATTTGTAGTATTTTCTTTATGCTTAAAAAAGGAATAGCACTATCTATGCTTTGAAGATAAAAAAGAACAATGGATTTTCAAAACACTAAAAACATCTAAGCAGCTATGTGAACATAAACAAAGGACTATCATTATAAGTCAAACTGACTTGATTTTACTCAACAGGAAAATGTAGCTGTTGTCAGGTGTTTTTAAAAGAAAAATGACTCCAAAACAGGAAATTGGTTAGAATTATGATTGAAGGAAGGACATGAGGAAGAGCTTAGGGAGATCAGAAGAGTATTTGGTATATACAGACAGGAAAGGAGGCAGGCCAAGGTAAATTGCTATTGGTCAAAACCAGCTCGTACTCGGGATTGTTACTAAACCCAAGAGCCAAGAATTCCTATAATAAGACAGATGCCGCCACTGTCTTCCAGGACTGCTTTAGGATAAAATGACATCTGAATTTCAAACTCTGTTACTTTAGAAATGAAAGTACCTAACTTCTTACAGAGGAAAAAAAAGTATATCGGAGGAAAACTGACACACCACACAGTTATGTCAGACTTGGTATGATGATGATCCAAAACGTTAACATGGCAGTTAATTAGCAGGATTAGATTCTGAATACCTAAAAGTCAAAATATACTTTGACTTAAAATGAAGAGAGTGCTTAAATGCAATTTTAAAACTGTGAATAGCATGTATATAAAAATAAACATTTTCTATAGGCACCATTGCTTTTTTAAAGAGTTACTACTTTGAGTGACTAAAATTGATGTATCTAATAAAGCCTAATATAATCTTTGTCCCTAATACCTAACACCAGTTTAACAATCAGAATAGCTTATACAGATTGCCCGAAAAGCCCTTCAAGGAAGGAGCAAGGGAATTTAAAATTAAATGCTTAAGAGTGCTGGCTTTTCCTTAAGTAAATATTCAGTGAAGTTCCATTAATTCCCTGGTGGCTCAGATGGTAAAGAATCTACCTGCAAGAACAGGAGACCCAGGTTCAATCCTGGGTTAGGAAGATCCCCTAGAGAAGGGCAGGGCAACCCACTCCAGTATTCTTGCCTGGAGAATCCCATGGGCAGAGGAGCCTGGCAGAGCGCAATTCATGAGGAAGATGCATTTGTAGTATTTTCTTTATGCTTAAAAGAGGAATAGCACTATCTATGCTTTGAAGATAAAAAAGAACAATGGATTTTCAAAACACTAAAAACATCTAAGCAGCTATGTGAACATAAACAAAGGACTATCATTATAAGTCAAACTGACTTGATTTTACTCAACAGGAAAATGTAGCTGTTGTCAGGTGTTTTTAAAAGAAAAATGACTCCAAAACAGGAAATTGGTTAGAATTATGATTGAAGGAAGGACATGAGGAAGAGCTTAGGGAGATCAGAAGAGTATTTGGTATATACAGACAGGAAAGGAGGCAGGCCAAGGTAAATTGCTATTGGTCAAAACCAGAACAATAAACCTGAAGTGTACTGTAGGTAAAATATCAATTTAACGTTAGGATGTTACAGAGAACAACCTGTTAATGATCATTCTCAAATTTTAAGTCTAAGAGACTGAAAAAAAATAGTAGCAAAAAGCTGAAGAAGCAATTTACTTTAAGAGAAAATATCAACTTAATTTTAGCCCTGCTGCTTAATATATAAGTGTGTAGTTAGAGTTATCATAACTTCAGGGTAAGATGGAGACTTGAATAGCAATTTAGACATACGGGGGCAAACTGATGCTGGCTGATCATAAAAAATAGTTGACCAGGTAGAAAGGATTTCTTCTTTTAAAGATTTGTCTAACTCATTTAAAGTATATGCCAACAAATCACAACCAGATGTTCAAAAATCTAAATTCAATCTCTCAAAGTAGAAACATAAGATTCTAAGGATCTTGTCACATTTAAAAAAAATAAGGTTATTCCTTAGGGAAAAGCAGCAATTGGAACAGAGAGATGTGAAAGTCAGACACTAGTCATTGGAAAGAATTTATATACATGGAAGGCAGCCATGTGCTGAGGTTCCCAGGGACAATGAAACCACTATGTGTGCAGTCAGTTTTTGATTTTCAGTTGATTTAGCAACTCTGTGCCCCTATATGGAGGATCGCCTTACTATTCTGTTTGCTCTTATTTTGTTCCCATATCTCACTAAGTGAGTCAATCAGATTCATCACTTGGTTTCATGGTTATTTGAGTTTCTACTTCCTATTTTTATATTTTGAAATTTACAATTAAGAATAGATTATTTTATCTTTGTGGTTTAAAATACATACATAGTTGTAGTCAAAGTGGGTTTTTATCTGATTATAACATTGTCATTTTTAACATTTGACATAAGCACCATGTATCTGTCAGGTATAGACAAGAATTTCATGCCCAGATTTATCAATTCCTTGCTCCTTCACTGTTTGAGTCTTTATTTTTTTGAAATTTAAATTTATTTATTTTTAATTGGAAATGAATCAGCCATAGGTACACATATGCCCCTTCCTTCTTGAGCCTCCCACCCATCCCTCTAGGGTATCACAGAACACTAGATTTAAACTCCCTGAATCCTATAGCAAATTTTCCACTGGCTATCTCATTTTATGTATAGTAACATATATGTTTCAATATTACTCTTTCAATTTGTCCAACCGTCTCTTTCCCCTCAATATCCAAAAGTCTGTTCTCAATGTCTACATTTCAATTACTACCCTACAGATACATTCAATAGTACTATCTTTCTAGATTCCATACATATGTGTTAATATACTATATTTGTTTTTCTTTTTCTGAATTACTTCATTTTAAAAATAGATTTTAGGTTCATCTACCTCATTAGAACTCTGCCTTTTTATGGCTGAGTAATATTCCATTGGGTATATGTACCACACCTTTTTCATCGAATTATCTGCTGATGGACATCTAAGTGGCTTTCATGTCCTAGCTATTGTAAACAGTACTGCAGTGAACACTGGGGTACGTGTCTTTTCTAATTATGGTATCCTCAGGGTATACACTAGGCATATGCCCTAAGTCATTACTTTAAAAAAAGTGAAATGGACAAAAATAAATTTTTTTCCACATAATTTACATTTATAATATTTGTCCTCCTAAATATTTCATGACTGTTGCCTATCACCTCTGTTAACTCCTAAATATTAGGTTCCCAGGGACAATGAAACCACTATGTGTGCAGTCAGTTTTTGATTTTCAGTTGATTTAGCAACTCTGTGCCCCTATATGGAGGATCGCCTTACTATTCTGTTTGCTCTTATTTTGTTCCCATATCTCACTAAGTGAGTCAATCAGATTCATCACTTGGTTTCATGGTTATTTGAGTTTCTACTTCCTATTTTTATATTTTGAAATTTACAATTAAGAATAGATTATTTTATCTTTGTGGTTTAAAATACATACATAGTTGTAGTCAAAGGGGGTTTTTTATCTGATTATAACATTGTCATTTTTAACATTTGACATAAGCACCATGTATCTGTCAGGTATAGACAAGAATTTCATGCCCAGATTTATCAATTCCTTGCTCCTTCACTGTTTGAGTCTTTATTTTTTTGAAATTTAAATTTATTTATTTTTAATTGGAAATGAATCAGCCATAGGTACACATATGCCCCTTCCTTCTTGAGCCTCCCACCCATCCCTCTAGGGTATCACAGAACACTAGATTTAAACTCCCTGAATCCTATAGCAAATTTTCCACTGGCTATCTCATTTTATGTATAGTAACATATATGTTTCAATATTACTCTTTCAATTTGTCCAACCGTCTCTTTCCCCTCAATATCCAAAAGTCTGTTCTCAATGTCTACATTTCAATTACTACCCTACAGATACATTCAATAGTACTATCTTTCTAGATTCCATACATATGTGTTAATATACTATATTTGTTTTTCTTTTTCTGAATTACTTCATTTTTAAAAATAGATTTTAGGTTCATCTACCTCATTAGAACTCTGCCTTTTTATGGCTGAGTAATATTCCATTGGGTATATGTACCACACCTTTTTCATCGAATTATCTGCTGATGGACATCTAAGTGGCTTTCATGTCCTAGCTATTGTAAACAGTACTGCAGTGAACACTGGGGTACGTGTCTTTTCTAATTATGGTATCCTCAGGGTATACACTAGGCATATGCCCTAAGTCATTACTTTAAAAAAAGTGAAATGGACAAAAATAAATTTTTTTCCACATAATTTACATTTATAATATTTGTCCTCCTAAATATTTCATGACTGTTGCCTATCACCTCTGTTAACAAGAAATACCAATGTGACTGTGAGGAGAGGTGGGTATTTTCCTTCATTCAAGTCATATCTGGAAGACATATGAGATAGGGATGAAATATGAGATGGACCCATGAAGGCCTTGGGCCTGAGATGAAGTCAACATGCCCTATTTTGATTACACTGGGTCCTTTGAATACTCACAACATCAAAGTAATTAACTGTATGCATTTCACTTCAATGAAGAGTGTAATTCTAATCAACCACTGACTGGATTTTCCACTTACAGCTTTTCACAGTCCTGCCTATAGTAGTTTCACCCAAAGGGAAAGGACAAAAAGCCAGATGTGAAAGCTAGTCCTCAAAGACAACACCAGGTCTACTGTAAATTTGTACTGTTTCCTAATAAGAACTTAGGTATGCTATTAAACCAAATGGCTTAACTTTCTCAGTGTCCTAATTATCTTAACAAGAACAACAATAAAAATTGAGTTGACTGTTCTCAATTTACTTTGCTACTCTCAAGAAGTGCCAATCAAAACATGACTCATATTACATTTCTGCTAACATTAAGGAAGTACTAAGCAAAAATGTGGCTAAATTCCCCAAAGTAAAATCTCCCTATCACAACCCCAAAATGTAATCAAGCAAAATATATTCCAGAGTGACTCCTTTATGATTATTGGCATACAATCTACCCTTGAGAAAGGACTGTGGCAATGTTGCCTTTGGAATTTCATAGGAAAAAACATCATCTAAAGATGAAATGACACTTTTATGGTGAGAAGTACACAAATGAGAGTAACTTCTTCAATTGTGATCAGCCATCTTTCCCTGGAGTGACTCGTTAAAGGGAGATGGTGAAAGAGCCACATTTCATGTAAAGAATAAAAAATGTTTTAAGAACGTTCCTTATACCAGTCAATATTTTCAAAACTGATCTACTCCTGTGCCATACTTTTTTCTTCACTCAAACACAAAGCAATCACATCAGCACATTTGTACATAGATAACTTTTAGTCAAATGAGGAAGAGATTTAAGTCCTTAGACTTACTGGATACGAGTATTTCACCAGAGGGAAGAGGAAGGTGAAACTCCAGAAGAATGAGACAAACTGGGGGAGCAGGGCCAAGGTCTGGGAAAACAGGAGTGAATGTGGCAAAATGAGAGGAGGGCTGGCCCTCTCCCCAAATCTGAGGAAAAGTGGTGAAGCTTGAGGCATGCAAGTAGACCCACAGACTAAAGAGTTTTCCCTATCGATGGTCCCTTCGGGGAGAAGGATGGGTGGGGTTAGACAGATGAGGGGGACGAGGAAAGAGGTCATGTTTAGGGACACTGCCCAGCTGGAGAGGAGAGAGAGTTGACTAGGAACATATGGAAAGATCTTGAGCCCCACGAGGCAAACCAGTGTTTGAGATTCAATTTAAAGAGGAATCTATCTAGAAACTCAAGTTCACGCCTTCAACCCTCTTTTGTCACCTTCCCTTCTAGGAATCCTTTTTCTTGTCCATAAAATGAGACAATGACTAAGATGGCTTCTACAAGATATCCAGCACCAGATTTCTCTAATTTTTGTTTTACATTTCACTCATTCTTTAAATACAATCTAGAGATTGCCTGACTCGACAATAAAATCATGCTAGAAAAAAAAAGAACACCAAAATTATTGAATAATGAACTAATATTTAAGTCCAAATTAAATGGCATTGGATTATGAAGTCAAGATGTACACGAACAGAGAGGCATCCTTTTGTTTTTCAGGAGCAGGAAACTGCCCATATTTTCTGCAAAAGGCCAGAGAGTGAATATTTATTTCCAGGTTTATGGTTTTCTAAAACAAACAGAAAAATTATAATGGCCAGTATGAAGCAAAACAATATCTATTTTGAAAGGGTCTCCCTGGATGACATCCTAATTCATCACAAAATTAAGACCAAATAGAAATTGATAATATTTGGGATAGATCTTAAAATCTAATTAGTAGAATTACTAGTAACTCACCATTTCTTAGATTTAAATTGGGTCTTGTTACTATTCATAATTTATGAAAACAAAATCAATCAAAATAATTAAATCCATTCCAAATGAGTGAAATAATTTTTTCCCACTTAAGACTTTTACTGGTCAAATGAGGAAGAGATTTAAGTCCTTAGACTTACTGGATACGAGTATTTCACCAGAGGGAAGAGGAAGGTGAAACTCCAGAAGAATGAGACAAACTGGGGGAGCAGGGCCAAGGTCTGGGAAAACAGGAGTGAATGTGGCAAAATGAGAGGAGGGCTGGCCTCTCCCCAAATCTGAGGAAAAGTGGTGAAGCTTGAGGCATGCAAGTAGACCCACAGACTAAAGAGCTTTCCCTATCGATGGTCCCTTCGGGGAGGAGGCAGGGTGGGGTTGGACAGATGAGGGGGCCGAGGAAAGAGGTCATGTTTAGGGACACTGCCCAGCTGGAGAGGAGAGGGGTTGACTAGGAACATATGGAAAGATCTTGAGCCCCACGAGGCAAACCAGTGTTTGAGATTCAATTTAAAGAGGAATCTATCTAGAAACTCAAGTTCACGCCTTCAACCCTCTTTTGTCACCTTCCCTTCTAGGAATCCTTTTTCTTGTCCATAAAATGAGACAATGACTAAGATGGCTTCTACAAGATATCCAGCACCAGATTTCTCTAATTTTTGTTTTACATTTCACTCATTCTTTAAATACAATCTAGAGATTGCCTGACTCGACAATAAAATCATGCTAGAAAAAAAAAGAACACCAAAATTATTGAATAATGAACTAATATTTAAGTCCAAATTAAATGGCATTGGATTATGAAGTCAAGATGTACACGAACAGAGAGGCATCCTTTTGTTTTTCAGGAGCAGGAAACTGCCCATATTTTCTGCAAAAGGCCAGAGAGTGAATATTTATTTCCAGGTTTATGGTTTTCTAAAACAAACAGAAAAATTATAATGGCCAGTATGAAGCAAAACAATATCTATTTTGAAAGGGTCTCCCTGGATGACATCCTAATTCATCACAAAATTAAGACCAAATAGAAATTGATAATATTTGGGATAGATCTTAAAATCTAATTAGTAGAATTACTAGTAACTCACCATTTCTTAGATTTAAATTGGGTCTTGTTACTATTCATAATTTATGAAAACAAAATCAATCAAAATAATTAAATCCATTCCAAATGAGTGAAATAATTTATTTATACACTCCCCCCAGAAGAGGGAAGAAACTTTTTTCTATAATTACATGCATTGCTTATTAAAGCAATTTCCATGGTCAAAATGGATAAGGTTTTGTTGTTAAATTCATTGAAATGTACTTACACCATGACTATTTAGGCAAATGTTAAATGGTTAAATGTAAATCAACAAGCAAATACTGTATTAAGCTGTTGTTCTTGTTTTAAAGAAAACAGGAAATCTCCTTTTTATGAATAACTTTAAATTTAGAAAGGTATTATTTTCTATAACACAGATTTAGCTCAATGAGTGTTTTCTAGTTACCCCTTCAGCCTGAAGAGAATCACTAAAGGCATCATATTTTCTTTACAACGAACAATAAATCACTTTGCTGGCCTAAAACTTCATGAACTATAGAAATGAAACCTTCTCCTGATATGTTAATCAGCCAACCACAGATACTCAATGAATGCTGTCGAGTTGCTAATATCTAGGGAGAGAAATTGCACAGGGCACTGGGGAAAGATGAGACAAACACCTCAATTGTGAAAATGACTTTCCAAGACTGAGGCTAGAACATCTTCAGAAATTCACAACTGAAGGTGTTTATCTGTGGCAGGGTGAGATGGGGCTGAGTCACTCACATCCCACACTGGATTCTGAGAGAGCTGGCTCAAAAACTATGTTCATGGAAAAGAAGGAAACTAACAGCCCACTTGACAACTGACCCCTGAAAGAAAATATCCTTCAAATGATTTCCCAGCATCCCTCCAGCCCAAATATCCCATGATTTAAAAATATTTTAGTCAGATTGATTTGGTTTCTATTGCAATTGTCCTGACAGTACTAAAATAGAGTGGCCATTCACTTCTCAATACATTAGTTTTTAAAAAGAGATGTAAATTAAATGAGCATGGATGGTTTTACAGATGGAGACATGCTTTCAAATTTTCACTATGCTTTGAAGGAATACCTATGAACAATACTAGCAGGAATACCTTTTGATAACCAATTAAGGTAACTCACCATTTCTTAGATTTAAATTGGGTCTTGTTACTATTCATAATTTATGAAAACAAAATCAATCAAAATAATTAAATCCATTCCAAATGAGTGAAATAATTTATTTATACACTCCCCCCAGAAGAGGGAAGAAACTTTTTTCTATAATTACATGCATTGCTTATTAAAGCAATTTCCATGGTCAAAATGGATAAGGTTTTGTTGTTAAATTCATTGAAATGTACTTACACCATGACTATTTAGGCAAATGTTAAATGGTTAAATGTAAATCAACAAGCAAATACTGTATTAAGCTGTTGTTCTTGTTTTAAAGAAAACAGGAAATCTCCTTTTTATGAATAACTTTAAATTTAGAAAGGTATTATTTTCTATAACACAGATTTAGCTCAATGAGTGTTTTCTAGTTACCCCTTCAGCCTGAAGAGAATCACTAAAGGCATCATATTTTCTTTACAACGAACAATAAATCACTTTGCTGGCCTAAAACTTCATGAACTATAGAAATGAAACCTTCTCCTGATATGTTAATCAGCCAACCACAGATACTCAATGAATGCTGTCGAGTTGCTAATATCTAGGGAGAGAAATTGCACAGGGCACTGGGGAAAGATGAGACAAACACCTCAATTGTGAAAATGACTTTCCAAGACTGAGGCTAGAACATCTTCAGAAATTCACAACTGAAGGTGTTTATCTGTGGCAGGGTGAGATGGGGCTGAGTCACTCACATCCCACACTGGATTCTGAGAGAGCTGGCTCAAAAACTATGTTCATGGAAAAGAAGGAAACTAACAGCCCACTTGACAACTGACCCCTGAAAGAAAATATCCTTCAAATGATTTCCCAGCATCCCTCCAGCCCAAATATCCCATGATTTAAAAATATTTTAGTCAGATTGATTTGGTTTCTATTGCAATTGTCCTGACAGTACTAAAATAGAGTGGCCATTCACTTCTCAATACATTAGTTTTTAAAAAGAGATGTAAATTAAATGAGCATGGATGGTTTTACAGATGGAGACATGCTTTCAAATTTTCACTATGCTTTGAAGGAATACCTATGAACAATACTAGCAGGAATACCTTTTGATAACCAATTAAGGTAGACATTCTTCTCACATACTACCATAAATACAATCAAACTGAAGACAACTACAAAAGCATGGTTACTGTCAAAGTCCCCGTGTTAACTGTAGCATACTAGGGCTGGAAAAGAACATATCTATTACTGCACAAGAACAAGGTCAAAAGCATACTTCCTACTCATATAAGCTTTTGGCTTGCTCCCCATTCCAAATTTTCCTGGCCAATCTATCTTTAACATTCTTCCAGAAATGGGGGAAAAAAAAGAAAGACAGGATCAGTCTGGAACTGGTTTCCTGCAGAAAGCCCTCTAATGTTCCCAGAAAGATTACAGCACCTCCTGCCATAGTCCATAAATACATATTTCCACAGGTTTTCACAATGACTTGTATCCCAGACTAAAGAGTTTTACCTATAGATGCGACATTTAGGAAGTATAACCAAGTTCTGAGTCATTTCATATTTGATAATTCCTCCAGAACTCTGACCAGTGGAAAATGTCAATGATTATAGAGCCTCCTCTTCCTTTTTGCGGTTTTCCATTGTTTGCCTAGCTACCTCTATTTTTTTTTTTTTTTACAGAGTTTTGTTGGTTACTGCTACACATCGACATGAATCCAACATAGGTATACGTATGTCCCCCGCCCCCCGCCCATTAACCTCTCCCCCATGTCCCTCCCCATCCCACCCCTCCAGGTTGCCACAGAGCCCCTGTTTGAGATCCCCTAGTCCCACAGCAGATTCCCCTCCCTCACCCCAATGTCCATAAGTGTGTAGTGTGTTCTCCATGTCCGCCTCTCCACTGATGCTCTGCATATTCATTTATCAGCACCATCTTTCTAGAGTCCATATATGTGTCAGTATAGAATGTTTATCTTTCTCTGACATACTTCTCTCTGTATAATAGGTTCTAGATTTATCTACCTCATGAGAACTGATTCAAATGCATTTCTTTTTACAGTTGAGTAATATTCCATTGTATATATATACCACTGCTTCTTTTTTTTTTCTTTTTAATATTTTATTTTACTTTTTACTTTTACAGAGTTTTGTTGTTTACAAATATGTATAATCCAAGATTAGTCATACATATATTCCTGGCCCCCTCCCTCCTCCATCCCCCTCCTAGTCCCCACCATCCCACCCCTCCGGGCCATCGCACAGCGCCCCTGCAAGATCCCCTATCCCCATAGCACAATGATAATAGCTATCTTTTTCACACATGATAGTATATGTTTCCATGTTACTCCCTCTAAGCCTCCCACCCTCTGTTCATCCCCCACAATGTCCGTACGTCAGTTCTCTGTCTGTGATACCAGAGCTTCTTTACCCATTCATCTGTCGGTGGACATCTAGGTTGCTTCCATGTTCTAGCTATTGTAAATAGTGCTGCAGTGAACAATGGGGTACATGTGTCTCTTTCAATTTTGATTTCCTCTGGGTATAAGCCTAGTAGAGGGATTGACACTGTTTTACTATAGAACTTTTTAATGGCTTTTATAACTGGTTGTGCCAAAGACTGATTCTTCTGAAACATTAAAGCATTATTTAATATACAGTTCATTTAATGAGCACATACAGTATGCCCAGCCCTACACAAGGAAGGCCTCAAGGATACAGAGATAAAAGGCTTTAACACAGTGAAAAGTACGTAAGCAATAAACATACACCAGACTGATCTGAGACGATAAAGGGGAGGGTCCATAGTCCTAGTTTTAGAAATGAGAATGGGGAGTGTCAGAGAACTCATCTGGGTATCCGAGTGGACAGTAGAAGGATGAGTCATTCTAGAAATAGAGTGAGGACACAGGAGAGATAGCAGCACACTCATTAAACTCAGAGAAGTTTGGTATGGCTGGAGCCAAGGTGCATTGAAGACAGGAGCAGAGCTAGAAAATTGGACATACTATTGGCGGCCATGAAGGTCCATACAATGTGCATGTGTATTTGAAAAGAAAAAAAGAAACACTGAATGCTTTTCTGTAATAAACTGATATAAAAAGATTTTCTTTATGGAGCTAGGACTAGGGAGGCAGCTATGTGGAAAATTGCAATGTGAGGGAGGAGCTCCAGTTAAGGCTGGTGCACCATCTGGATGGAGAAAACAATGGTGAGTCAAATAAAGCAACAGGGGCAGGTGGGGTTTCCCTGGTAGTCCAGTGGTTAAAAATCTGCCTTTCAATGCAGAGGACACAGGTTTGATCCCTGGTTAAGAAACCAAGATTCTACATGCCACAGGACAACGAAGTCCTTGCACCACAACTACTGAGCCTGTGGAACTCAACTAGAAACTCTGTGGAAAAACCTCACATGATACAGTGAAGAGCCCATGTGCCACATCTAAGACCCAAGGTAGTCTAAACAAAGAAACAAACATTCAAAAAAATACAAATCCTCCCTGAAAGCAGAGCTGTTAGGGAGAGAGAAGGGTAGACCCAACAAATGAGAGTGAAACTGAACAAAGGACAGACTTGAAGTTCCCTTGCTGGTTTCTGTCTGGGTGCCTAGGTGGATGATTCCTTTCATGGGACTGGCAAACATGAGAGGAAAAGATACTGAGTTTAGCATGGGACATTTTGAACTTGAGAAGTTTATGGTAAATCAAGGCACAACGGCAGTTACAGAGCAGAACATGTGGACTTGGAATCCCAGGAAGAAATGTAAGGCAGGAGTATGGAATGGCCATAAACAGTTAGGTAGGAGGTGAAAAAACAGAAGAGAATGAGAACACCCAGTCTAAGTGAGCTAGAGGAAGTAGGGAAATGTTTACACTTAAGGGCTGATGGAACAAATACATCCCACAAAGGACCATAATGAGTGACTGGCCATGGAGGTGTCAACCAGGCCAAACTGATGATCTGATACCAAGGTGGGAAAGAACCAAGAAGCAAATGAGAAACAGGGTTAAAAGAGGGCAGAGTAGACAACAAAAATTAGGGCAGAGAAACACATTGGAAATGGAACTCAAGAAGTCATACTAGCTACATTTTAATAGAAAGGCTGTCTAATTACTCCATGACTCAGTTGCCTTATCTCTAAAGAGGATAGGAATAACCCTATTATCATGGTTATTTTGCATATTAAATTAAGGAGACACATATCATATATAAAACACACAGTGCATATTCTGGCAAAGAAGAGTCACATCATTTTCTGTAATAAACTGATATAAAAAGATTTTCTTTATGGAGCTAGGACTAGGGAGGCAGCTATGTGGAAAATTGCAATGTGAGGGAGGAGCTCCAGTTAAGGCTGGTGCACCATCTGGATGGAGAAAACAATGGTGAGTCAAATAAAGCAACAGGGGCAGGTGGGGTTTCCCTGGTAGTCCAGTGGTTAAAAATCTGCCTTTCAATGCAGAGGACACAGGTTTGATCCCTGGTTAAGAAACCAAGATTCTACATGCCACAGGACAACGAAGTCCTTGCACCACAACTACTGAGCCTGTGGAACTCAACTAGAAACTCTGTGGAAAAACCTCACATGATACAGTGAAGAGCCCATGTGCCACATCTAAGACCCAAGGTAGTCTAAACAAAGAAACAAACATTCAAAAAAATACAAATCCTCCCTGAAAGCAGAGCTGTTAGGGAGAGAGAAGGGTAGACCCAACAAATGAGAGTGAAACTGAACAAAGGACAGACTTGAAGTTCCCTTGCTGGTTTCTGTCTGGGTGCCTAGGTGGATGATTCCTTTCATGGGACTGGCAAACATGAGAGGAAAAGATACTGAGTTTAGCATGGGACATTTTGAACTTGAGAAGTTTATGGTAAATCAAGGCACAACGGCAGTTACAGAGCAGAACATGTGGACTTGGAATCCCAGGAAGAAATGTAAGGCAGGAGTATGGAATGGCCATAAACAGTTAGGTAGGAGGTGAAAAAACAGAAGAGAATGAGAACACCCAGTCTAAGTGAGCTAGAGGAAGTAGGGAAATGTTTACACTTAAGGGCTGATGGAACAAATACATCCCACAAAGGACCATAATGAGTGACTGGCCATGGAGGTGTCAACCAGGCCAAACTGATGATCTGATACCAAGGTGGGAAAGAACCAAGAAGCAAATGAGAAACAGGGTTAAAAGAGGGCAGAGTAGACAACAAAAATTAGGGCAGAGAAACACATTGGAAATGGAACTCAAGAAGTCATACTAGCTACATTTTAATAGAAAGGCTGTCTAATTACTCCATGACTCAGTTGCCTTATCTCTAAAGAGGGATAGGAATAACCCCTATTATCATGGTTATTTTGCATATTAAATTAAGGGAGACACATATCATATATAAAAACACACAGTGCATATTCTGGCAAAGAAGAGTCACATCAGGAACTTTGTTAGATACATGTGTCAACACATTACATACATATCAGTCAAACCTAGGGAAGACTTTCACCAAACTTCATTTATGTACCTAATTTGAGGATGATCCCTAAAATGAGTGAAATCAGGCTTCCCTGGTGGTCCAGTGGGTAAAGAATCTGCATTGCAGTGCAGGGGGCACAGGTTCAATCCCTGGTCGGGGAAGATCCCATATGCCGTGGAGTGGCTGGACCCGTGTGTTCAGTTACTAAGCCAGCACTCTGGAGTGCACGCACCCAGAGCCGGTGCTCTGCAACAAGAGAAGCCACTGTGATGGGAGGCCCATGCAGGCCAAAGAATAAAGATGAATGAAAAATACAAACAATGGCTTAGAGGCAAAAAAAAAAAAAAAGTGAAAATTGTGTCCAAATGACATGAACGCTGACAGGAAACAAAACCAGTTCTTCTAGAAGTATAGTCTTACAGGCTACACCCTGATTCCTTGAAAGTCTTCATGCATCTCACAGGGATGAACATTTGCTTACAGAGGCTAGATAAATCCCATCAACTTGTGACATGCTTAAATACAACAGAAATAGATATTAACCTAACAAACTTACATTTTTCAAAATAGAGGAGCAAATGTCCATTCAACAATCAGCTGTTCTTTTTCATTATGAATCTGGGATATAGAAAAAAAGTAGGCAAGGGCTTCCCTGGTGGTCCAGTGGGTAAGGATACTGCCTTACAGTGCAAGGGGCGCTGGTTTGATCCCTGGCCTGGGAAGATCCCACATGCCGCGGAGCGGCTGGACCGATGTGTCCAACTACTGAGCCAGAGCTCTGGAGTGCACGCACCCAGAGCCAGTGCTCTGCAACAAGAGAAGCCACTGTGATGGGAGGCCCATGCAGGCCAAAGAATAAAGATGAATGAAAAATACAAACAATGGCTTAGAGGCAAAAAAAAAAAAAAAGTGAAAATTGTGTCCAAATGACATGAACGCTGACAGGAAACAAAACCAGTTCTTCTAGAAGTATAGTCTTACAGGCTACACCCTGATTCCTTGAAAGTCTTCATGCATCTCACAGGGATGAACATTTGCTTACAGAGGCTAGATAAATCCCATCAACTTGTGACATGCTTAAATACAACAGAAATAGATATTAACCTAACAAACTTACATTTTTCAAAATAGAGGAGCAAATGTCCATTCAACAATCAGCTGTTCTTTTTCATTATGAATCTGGGATATAGAAAAAAAGTAGGCAAGGGCTTCCCTGGTGGTCCAGTGGGTAAGGACACTGCCTTGCAGTGCAAGGGGCGCCAGTTCGATCCCTGGCCTGGGAAGATCCCATGTGCCGCAGAGCAGCTGCACCAATGTGTCCAACTACTGAGCCAGAGCTCTGGAATGCATGCGCCCAGAGCCGGTGCTCTGCAACGAGAAAGGCCACTGCAATGTGAGGTCCGCACAGGCCAAAGAACAAAGATGAATGAAAATGAATAAATGAAATACCAATAGAAGTCCCCCCCCCAAATATATATATATATATATATATATATAAATTTTGGTGACTTAAAAAAAAATGTAGGCAAAAGCAGTCAAATGAATAATAATGGGCTTCATGCCCAAGAACTAAAAGAAAGTATGCCAGGTTCCCCTCAAAAGTAAGAGAAAAAAACAGCAGAATGTTTTAAAATTGCAATTTAAAATTCAGGCTAAAACCTTGGATTGGTATTAGACGACTTCATGGAACTGTTATTCCATGTGATCAAATAAAACAAGAGCATATTAAATTGGAGCAGGGATAATTATTTTGTGATTTAATGCATTTTAAAGGCTATCTGTTAAGTTTTGGTAAAGGTTTCCTTCACATGTGTTCTGAGATAATATCTTTGTTATAGAACATACCTGATTTGAAAGTATGTTATATCAAACTTCAAGAAAAAGAAGAAATATACAAACAATCAACAAGGTTCTACTGTATAGCATATGCAACTGTGCTCAATATTATGTGCAACCTGGATGGGAGGCAAGTGTGGGGGAGAATGGATACATGTATGTGTGTGGCTGAGTTCCTTTACTGTCCACCAGAAACTATCACAACACTGGTAATCAGCTATACTCCAATGTGAAATACAAAGCTAAAAATAAAAGAAGCATACAAAGGTATGGAAAATAAAAACTAGATTTAGGGATACAGATAAACCATGTATAACAAGTTGACATCGATCTAGGGAGAACAGTCTTTTCATCAGAGCATCCATGGCTCCCACTATACAAGGTAGTGAAGTGGCTATAGTCAGACCCAAAGCAGACAGCAGCAGGCAACACCATCTCTTCAGAAAATGTACCTTTTGCTGTGTTTGACTTCTGTATGTGAAGGCATATCCACTGTACCCTAAGCAATACACAGTTCTGCAAATACACAGCATTCATTTTGTTCTAGTCACCTGGCCCTCAACTTATTCACAGACAAAATGAAAGGACATTCTGAGAAAAATGAAGTTTTGTATAGGAAAAGAAAAAGGGAAATGGCCAAGAAAAGAATCACACTGAGTAGTATTGATAAGCAAGATTGATAGCTTCAGATTTCCCTTTGAGTTTACTGACAAAAGGAGGCCTGCAGTAACAGGCTCAGCTTGTTCCAGTGAAAAATGAAGGAGGGTTACTAGACTGCCTACCTCCAAAAAATGCTTTCTGGAACACCAGCTATCTTTTCCTGGTCTAACATTTTCTGTGTCCACTGGATTATAGTCTATCTTTAGTGACACAATTAGAATCTTTGCGCATTTTGATAAATACATGGATGTGCTTGCTTCAAGAATAACAAGGCCTTCTGAATAAGAGTAGATGATTGAGGAAGATGCTATTCACAGTATTTATGTAACCAAGTATGCATACGAATTTTCAGAGAGGCAAAAATAAACACACTCAAGTAGCTGATATCACTAAACATTCAAATCCTTCAAATACCAAAGGCTGAAAAATGAGCAGACACGAAACAAAACAGGAGGCAAAAAAAAAGAGCCCCATTCATAACCACAATCAAGCATGAATAATTACCAATTTTGAATGTAAAGATCATTCAAATAAACATAACTGATGGATCATGCACATAGGGTGCAAGTCAAAGTAAAGAGACAGTCCACTTTAGAAAGTGTCTAGTGAATTGATTTAACAAGTTTAATGCGAGCATCAGTGTGGGGCTATTACTGATCGTAAGCTTTACTGATGTTATTTGTTCACTTGGAAAAATACCGCTCTTTGGAATGAGCACATTAAGGCTAAAATTGCAGAGAAAACCCTATTACAACTTTATTGCTGGCAAATTGGAACCAAACCTTGTCTGTATATCAATTACTTAGAGTTACCACAGAGATAAATCCTTTTTTTTTGTATAGTCTCAATCTCAAAGACAGTGATGAGAAACTCCTTATTATACCCTACCAACATCACTAGGTTTTCTTAGCAATTTCAAGAAATTGTCAATTAAGTTCTTTTTATTAGGTTCCAAAAGCTGTTAAGTCAAACACAAATCTATCATAAGACTTGTAACAGCATGTGATTTAGGCACATTTCAATGCCTCCTTCCTTCATTATCTACCTACCCCAATGTGACTGCAAAGTTCGAGTAAAGTAAAGGAATTTCTTCTTGATTATGTTAGGTTCACAGAAATGTGGAGTAAGTGGCCACTTATTCTATCAAAAGCTCTACCAAACTTCCATTCTTATTAAAAGCAGAGGGAGAGAGCAATAAAAGTTTTGTGTGTGTATACGTACATATATTAGGGATAGGTTTGTTTCCAAACTCATTACAATGGAGGAAATTGTTTTGATCCTGTTACTCAGAGTAGAAGACGCTCAAAAAGCGTAAGGATTTTAAAGCAGTAGTACAAATGTGGTCTTTATTTTTTCCCACTGATTTCACTTGTGCACTGCAGGATCATTATGAAAAAACGTCAATTCATCCATGTGGCAATGGATGACAACACTACCCATGCAACAGCAGAATCACAGGAACGTGTAAGCAGTTGTCCTTACTCCCTGACCTGCTAAGGGGTAAATGTTTTGAAAGGACAATCCTGCAGGTTTCCCAGGAAGAAGGAAAGAGTTAGTGCCCTTGGAAGAGCAAAACAATAGACGTGCTTAGAGGTCAGCCCTGGAAGCAGCTGTTCCTTTGACCTTCTAGGCAGACGAATGAGGCTTAATAAGAAAGGAAGATGAAAAAGGCACATATTCTAATGAATAAATACAGTCCAATGATATTCAGGAGTCTTGCAATAGAGGTATTCCACAACATTCATATTTCAGTTGAGAATGTTTAAAAAAACAAGGAATTAAAATGGAATAAAGACCACGAGCACCCCACTGAAGAATACTCTCTTCTTTAGTTTGATTCTTTAAATTTTGACAATGCCTTTATTTGGAAAAAAAAATTAAAAAGGCACAAAGCAATAAAGAGTTTTCACACAATCTTAAATCCCTTGCCAGACTTTGTAAATAAAATGAATACTATTTTCATCTTCTAAAACTTTAATAGTCTCTAGATAAATATTTAAATTTAACTTATTTCCCAAGAAGTGTCCCTTAGCTATTTGAACTTGATTCTTGGGATTGCAAGTGACCAGGGTCAATCGCTTATACCATGCATGCTCAAAGACAAGCAGTTCTGTAAACCGGTTATAGAAATGGGAGTTCCAACCCCAGAAACAGGGGTCAAAGAAGAACAGGAAGAAAGTACACACTTCTTGATTATGTTAGGTTCACAGAAATGTGGAGTAAGTGGCCACTTATTCTATCAAAAGCTCTACCAAACTTCCATTCTTATTAAAAGCAGAGGGAGAGAGCAATAAAAGTTTTGTGTGTGTATACGTACATATATTAGGGATAGGTTTGTTTCCAAACTCATTACAATGGAGGAAATTGTTTTGATCCTGTTACTCAGAGTAGAAGACGCTCAAAAAGCGTAAGGATTTTAAAGCAGTAGTACAAATGTGGTCTTTATTTTTTCCCACTGATTTCACTTGTGCACTGCAGGATCATTATGAAAAAACGTCAATTCATCCATGTGGCAATGGATGACAACACTCCCCATGCAACAGCAGAATCACAGGAACGTGTAAGCAGTTGTCCTTACTCCCTGACCTGCTAAGGGGTAAATGTTTTGAAAGGACAATCCTGCAGGTTTCCCAGGAAGAAGGAAAGAGTTAGTGCCCTTGGAAGAGCAAAACAATAGACGTGCTTAGAGGTCAGCCCTGGAAGCAGCTGTTCCTTTGACCTTCTAGGCAGACGAATGAGGCTTAATAAGAAAGGAAGATGAAAAAGGCACATATTCTAATGAATAAATACAGTCCAATGATATTCAGGAGTCTTGCAATAGAGGTATTCCACAACATTCATATTTCAGTTGAGAATGTTTAAAAAAACAAGGAATTAAAATGGAATAAAGACCACGAGCACCCCACTGAAGAATACTCTCTTCTTTAGTTTGATTCTTTAAATTTTGACAATGCCTTTATTTGGAAAAAAAATTAAAAAGGCACAAAGCAATAAAGAGTTTTCACACAATCTTAAATCCCTTGCCAGACTTTGTAAATAAAATGAATACTATTTTCATCTTCTAAAACTTTAATAGTCTCTAGATAAATATTTAAATTTAACTTATTTCCCAAGAAGTGTCCCTTAGCTATTTGAACTTGATTCTTGGGATTGCAAGTGACCAGGGTCAATCGCTTATACCATGCATGCTCAAAGACAAGCAGTTCTGTAAACCGGTTATAGAAATGGGAGTTCCAACCCCAGAAACAGGGGTCAAAGAAGAACAGGAAGAAAGTACACATGCCACACTGAAAAGGCCACACATTTACACAATTCCAAAAGACATCTAACTGTCCTCTTAGATTCCGACAGCTATGGTTCTGTAAGATTTCTCACTTTGTGGTTAGGTCACCACAGCATTTTGCTGTAGCCTGACTACTTGGTCACAAGCTAACGACATCTGAAAAGGAAGAAGGTCAAAGCTATCATTATGGTGGTGACAACCAATCACAGCGGGAAAAAATAAGTTTTATTTATTACTCTTAATACAAGAAACCTTTACTGTGGAATATAATTGCACTGTCACTACACACCAGAGATTTTTAAGCCCCAA
Source organism: Tragulus kanchil (assembly GCA_022376925.1). Classification (NCBI taxonomy): domain Eukaryota; kingdom Metazoa; phylum Chordata; class Mammalia; order Artiodactyla; family Tragulidae; genus Tragulus; species Tragulus kanchil. Next base: position 99,880,460 of record JAIOJX010000024.1, read on the forward strand.
TCATTTCAACATATTTTACAGTTCATTACCTTTCCAGCTAGTATTGCAGCAAGGAGTCTCCTGAGCCTATACAGAAGCATTCAAAAACCTACTATTTTTACACTCATATGTCAACCACACAAACTACTGAACAGAGAATTCAAAAGAGGTTAAAAACTTGTATATTCCAAATGCACACTGGAATAGAAAGACACATCTCATAATCGACTTTAAATCCCTCCACTAAAGATTAGAACATTTGAAATTATGAATCATGGAAAGAAAAGGAGATGATGGAACATACAGGTGAGAATTTTAAACTGGGTTTTGACAACCAACATGGCAGCGTCCAGACTGAACAAGACAGACTACCCATCTTTTGTCAAGAGCACACGCAACTCTGCAGTGGATATGAAGTTATGTTGCCTTTAGGAAGAGATTACCTGTTATGACTCTCGTAAGTTCTAATAAGTGTCACTGTGAAAAGGTAAGCAGCTGTATCACTGAATTTTGTTCAGTAAAAACCTATCACTTACGGTCATTTTTCACACATTGGAGTGCATGCATCTTGCCCTGAAAGGGTAGAATTTAGACCATCACAATCATACCCTGACAGAAGTTGTCTACTTACCTAAACTACATCATGAAAAGATAACCCACTTTTACGGAACTTCTTGAGTCTTCAAATTCTGCCCTTTGGGATTTGGGCCCACACTGAAAAGGCCACACAGTTTAACCAAAACCAACCCCAGAAACAGGGGTCAAAGAAGAACAGGAAGAAAGTACACATGCCACACTGAAAAGGCCACACATTTACACAATTCCAAAAGACATCTAACTGTCCTCTTAGATTCCGACAGCTATGGTTCTGTAAGATTTCTCACTTTGTGGTTAGGTCACCACAGCATTTTGCTGTAGCCTGACTACTTGGTCACAAGCTAACGACATCTGAAAAGGAAGAAGGTCAAAGCTATCATTATGGTGGTGACAACCAATCACAGCGGGAAAAAATAAGTTTTATTTATTACTCTTAATACAAGAAACCTTTACTGTGGAATATAATTGCACTGTCACTACACACCAGAGATTTTTAATCCCCAATCATTTCAACATATTTTACAGTTCATTACCTTTCCAGCTAGTATTGCAGCAAGGAGTCTCCTGAGCCTATACAGAAGCATTCAAAAACCTACTATTTTTACACTCATATGTCAACCACACAAACTACTGAACAGAGAATTCAAAAGAGGTTAAAAACTTGTATATTCCAAATGCACACTGGAATAGAAAGACACATCTCATAATCGACTTTAAATCCCTCCACTAAAGATTAGAACATTTGAAATTATGAATCATGGAAAGAAAAGGAGATGATGGAACATACAGGTGAGAATTTTAAACTGGGTTTTGACAACCAACATGGCAGCGTCCAGACTGAACAAGACAGACTACCCATCTTTTGTCAAGAGCACACGCAACTCTGCAGTGGATATGAAGTTATGTTGCCTTTAGGAAGAGATTACCTGTTATGACTCTCGTAAGTTCTAATAAGTGTCACTGTGAAAAGGTAAGCAGCTGTATCACTGAATTTTGTTCAGTAAAAACCTATCACTTACGGTCATTTTTCACACATTGGAGTGCATGCATCTTGCCCTGAAAGGGTAGAATTTAGACCATCACAATCATACCCTGACAGAAGTTGTCTACTTACCTAAACTACATCATGAAAAGATAACCCACTTTTAAGGAACTTCTTGAGTCTTCAAATTCTGCCCTTTGGGATTTGGGTGCTGGTCTCTGCAAGTCCATCATGAACCAGACATTAAGGAGAACTTACATTGTCTACATCTCTTACCTAGCAAACCCACACTTTTCAAGGATAATATCCACAAAATAATAATTATTATTGCTCTTGGCAAATAGGTTTTAATTAAAAATAATTCTACAGTTTCTACAAGAATCCTTCTAAAAACCCTTCCTCTCATTCATGAAAATGTTTGAAGTTGTTTAATTTCAAACTTGAGTATGACTTTTTAATTTGGAAATCGTGACAATTACATAATTAGATAAAGCTGTTTTACCAACTTGAAGTGAGTGCTCCCAAAAAGGAGCAATAATTTAAAGGGAAAACCTGCCTCAATGCAAATGGCCCCTGTTATTACATGTTGCCATTTCTGGGATCAGAGCTTTGCAAAAGCGTGCCCAAGGTCACCAAGCTGGTTAGTGGCAGAACCAAGCTCTGACTTACCTAGAAAACCTCAGGTCAGGTGACTTCTGAATTCATGTTCTAACTGCCAGTTACAAAGCTGCTGAAGGGACAAAGAACAAAAACTAAATGGCAAGGTAAGCTGTTGTCTGCTGATTTGTGAATCAGCAAAATCTTTTTTTAAGTTTGCTGTTGACAACCCAAAATTAAAACATGATTTTGTGCCAAGACTGGCTACAAAGCTTGATGTTACGACTTGTCCAATTTTCTTTTCTTTTTTTAAATTCATCAGAGCTCAAGACAGTTTTAGAATTCCTCACTAAACCAGTGTTAGGGAAGTGTTTACTCTGTCAGACAAGCAGACATGGCTTAGAGGAATCTGTAATAGGTCCTTACAGCAGCCTGATTCATTCTACAAAATCTAAATCTGTTTTGGAACCTGCTCACTGCCAAATCCAAGAACATTTCTTATGAGTGATTGGGGGTGGACTGAGGATACTCATCTCATATCTTACTCCTGGTAGAAATTTACATTATCAATCATTTCAAAGTACCCAACTTTTCAGCGGGCCACTTTAAAAGAACACAGTATCTTGGCAACAGATATCTTCTATTGCAAAATCAGCTGAGAGATACATCTTGCCACTGAGAGCTACATTTCTGGGTTTTGAGGGGAGCAGGGGAAAGCATCAGCCTGGAAAGAGAAGTTAGTTCAGAGACTTACAGCATGTAAGTGAATACTCTCAATCTGGAAATTGATTATCTGGTGGTGAATTGTCATTTTTCTAACGGGCTAGTTCTGGACCATCATAATTAAATGGGTTAATCCATGAGTACCCACACAGAAATACATTTAGGTTTACTAAAATTAGTTATTATTGTCCTCAAATCAGAATGGTAAGTACAACTTCCTAGTAAATTTCTAATGAATTTGAAATTCTGAATCAGGTAGTCTGACTGAGATGAAAATGCTGTTTCATGAAAGTTTTTATAGCTGAATCACGAGAGCTCCGAAGATCGAATCGCTGGCACAGAGGTATGATTTGTATTTGCTGTTTGCAAATACATACTTTGTTTGTGTGTAGATAATACTTCCTGAAATAGAAAATGGGATCAGAGCTTTGCAAAAGCGTGCCCAAGGTCACCAAGCTGGTTAGTGGCAGAACCAAGCTCTGACTTACCTAGAAAACCTCAGGTCAGGTGACTTCTGAATTCATGTTCTAACTGCCAGTTACAAAGCTGCTGAAGGGACAAAGAACAAAAACTAAATGGCAAGGTAAGCTGTTGTCTGCTGATTTGTGAATCAGCAAAATCTTTTTTTAAGTTTGCTGTTGACAACCCAAAATTAAAACATGATTTTGTGCCAAGACTGGCTACAAAGCTTGATGTTACGACTTGTCCAATTTTCTTTTCTTTTTTTAAATTCATCAGAGCTCAAGACAGTTTTAGAATTCCTCACTAAACCAGTGTTAGGGAAGTGTTTACTCTGTCAGACAAGCAGACATGGCTTAGAGGAATCTGTAATAGGTCCTTACAGCAGCCTGATTCATTCTACAAAATCTAAATCTGTTTTGGAACCTGCTCACTGCCAAATCCAAGAACATTTCTTATGAGTGATTGGGGGTGGACTGAGGATACTCATCTCATATCTTACTCCTGGTAGAAATTTACATTATCAATCATTTCAAAGTACCCAACTTTTCAGCGGGCCACTTTAAAAGAACACAGTATCTTGGCAACAGATATCTTCTATTGCAAAATCAGCTGAGAGATACATCTTGCCACTGAGAGCTACATTTCTGGGTTTTGAGGGAGCAGGGGAAAGCATCAGCCTGGAAAGAGAAGTTAGTTCAGAGACTTACAGCATGTAAGTGAATACTCTCAATCTGGAAATTGATTATCTGGTGGTGAATTGTCATTTTTCTAACGGGCTAGTTCTGGACCATCATAATTAAATGGGTTAATCCATGAGTACCCACACAGAAATACATTTAGGTTTACTAAAATTAGTTATTATTGTCCTCAAATCAGAATGGTAAGTACAACTTCCTAGTAAATTTCTAATGAATTTGAAATTCTGAATCAGGTAGTCTGACTGAGATGAAAATGCTGTTTCATGAAAGTTTTTATAGCTGAATCACGAGAGCTCCGAAGATCGAATCGCTGGCACAGAGGTATGATTTGTATTTGCTGTTTGCAAATACATACTTTGTTTGTGTGTGTAGATAATACTTCCTGAGAAATCATCACCTCCAGAAAAAATGACTTTTCCCCCAAAGAAGTTCAAGACAAGGTCAGTAGAAACAAAGCAGGGAAAGGAAGTCTGCTCAAGTTGACAAGAGTCAAGTGGCCTTTACTCATTCAATGCTGAGTCAGGGCTTCAGTCTCCACGAGGTAAGGGGAGGCAAGTAGAAACTGTTACCGGCTCTGATAATGTGGTAGAGTTGAAATAGTATTAAACTGATGGAAACAGAGTATTGTGCAAAGACTGACTGTGGCCCGGTTCACAGGGTCAACTTCTCTTGGCCTGTTTCATCTCTAAAATGGAGATGGTGACACACCATGGTTTGTAGGAGACACAGTTAAGAGAATAAGGAATAACAACAACAGCAAAACAGGTACAGGCCAACAGGGAGGCTTTATCTTTACTCTGCACCTATAAGATGTAAGGTCCAAGATGGCAGGAGCTATGCGCATTTAATTCGACACTATCAATCCAGATTAAATTTCTAGAAGAAACCAGAGTCCAGACAACTAAATGTTCAAACATATTTTGAGGTAGAGCAACTCTAGATTCTGACATAGAAAAAAAAGAAACTTTAACTACTTAAAAGCACAAAATATTTTCAAATGTTCAATGCACATATCAAGCACTTTCTCATATGTTTGGAAAACCTAAAAAAAAAAAAGAAAAATAGGTGCCCAAATCACTGAGAAGTCAAATGTGAATGACACCAACAGACACCAATTCCAAATGGGGAAGAAGAAACATGATGGTACCTTGCTCTGGCGTATCATTTCATAAACGAATGTAGGCATCAACAGAACAGAAAGTTCTATTTTCCAAAGTGAAGGCCTTGTGTAAAAGAGACTCCAACATGTGTACAGATTCAAACACACCTGCCTGCACAGAGCCAAGTGTCTCAGCCTGGGAACCTTCCATCACAGTGGAAAAACCAAAGAATGGTAAGTTCAACTTCCTAGTAAATTTCTAATGAATTTGAAATTCTGAATCAGGTAGTCTGACTGAGATGAAAATGCTGTTTCATGAAAGTTTTTATAGCTGAATCACGAGAGCTCCGAAGATCGAATCGCTGGCACAGAGGTATGATTTGTATTTGCTGTTTGCAAATACATACTTTGTTTATGTGTAGATAATACTTCCTGAGAAATCATCACCTCCAGAAAAAATGACTTTTCCCCCAAAGAAGTTCAAGACAAGGTCAGTAGAAACAAAGCAGGGAAAGGAAGTCTGCTCAAGTTGACAAGAGTCAAGTGGCCTTTACTCATTCAATGCTGAGTCAGGGCTTCAGTCTCCACGAGGTAAGGGGAGGCAAGTAGAAACTGTTACCGGCTCTGATAATGTGGTAGAGTTGAAATAGTATTAAACTGATGGAAACAGAGTATTGTGCAAAGACTGACTGTGGCCCGGTTCACAGGGTCAACTTCTCTTGGCCTGTTTCATCTCTAAAATGGAGATGGTGACACACCATGGTTTGTAGGAGACACAGTTAAGAGAATAAGGAATAACAACAACAGCAAAACAGGTACAGGCCAACAGGGAGGCTTTATCTTTACTCTGCACCTATAAGATGTAAGGTCCAAGATGGCAGGAGCTATGCGCATTTAATTCGACACTATCAATCCAGATTAAATTTCTAGAAGAAACCAGAGTCCAGACAACTAAATGTTCAAACATATTTTGAGGTAGAGCAACTCTAGATTCTGACATAGAAAAAAAAGAAACTTTAACTACTTAAAAGCACAAAATATTTTCAAATGTTCAATGCACATATCAAGCACTTTCTCATATGTTTGGAAAACCTAAAAAAAAAAAAGAAAAATAGGTGCCCAAATCACTGAGAAGTCAAATGTGAATGACACCAACAGACACCAATTCCAAATGGGGAAGAAGAAACATGATGGTACCTTGCTCTGGCGTATCATTTCATAAACGAATGTAGGCATCAACAGAACAGAAAGTTCTATTTTCCAAAGTGAAGGCCTTGTGTAAAAGAGACTCCAACATGTGTACAGATTCAAACACACCTGCCTGCACAGAGCCAAGTGTCTCAGCCTGGGGAACCTTCCAGGAAGAGCAGTTTTCACAGTCTTTTATTCCTCTGTAGACAGTAATTGCTCAGTTTAAAATTTTTAAAGATAGTCATTTTTGCCCTTGACAGAACTAATGTTAGTGATTTTTTTCGAATAAAATTGATGCTGAAAAGAAAACAAGTTTTCTCCAAAGAACCTGCTATTTCTATTTCCTCTCTTTTCTGGAAAGTTACTAACTCATATTTCAGGCTTCAACTCGAACTTGAGAGCCTCCAGAAGGCATCTCTAAGTCCCCGGAGCTTCTTAGGTGCTCCACCACAAGCCGTCGTGGTCCTCCGGGCTCATATCCGATGTAGCATTTATGCTCTTCTTGAATGTTCCCGCACAGTGTTAACTTCCCGGGAAATAGGCGTTTGGCTCCTTGACAGGCAGAAAGGGCTCTCCGTGTCCTTATTCACAGCAGGAGATTAATCATTGTATGTTATAGTAAGAGTGACTGGTTCTCACAGTGTGTTTCCTCATCAGCATCAGCATCACTTAGGAAGTACTTAAAATTGCAAATTCATGCACTCCACCCTGGACGCACTGAATCAGGAGCCCTGGAAGAGGGGTCCAGAAATTTGTTTTAAGAAGCCCTCCAGGTGATACTAATGCATGAAGAATAAAACACTGGAGTATGTACTCAAAAAAAAAAGTCTTGACATGTATTACTTAGGATCATCAAGAGACAACAATATTCTCAGACACAGAGATTATGACTAAATATCCAGTTTGCATGATCCTCTCCAGAAACTTCTCTAATGAGGTATTTCTGCCTTCAAGATAAAGTTATTCATTTATTTTTCTCCTCTAAGTTCACAGTAGCATAGAAAACAGCCTGTTAGCAATGATCTTTGCTAGCTATATGAAGGAAGGGAGGAAAAAAGGAAGGGAAGGAGGCAGGGGAGGGAGGAAGAGAGGAAACTTAGCTTTTACGTGTCCATGACTACTGAAGTTATAGGCTCAACATCAAGGGGGAGAAAACAACCCAAACCTGTTCATTTTCTCCTGTGTAAAAATGTTAATTAAAATCTGCTTAAAGTTTAAAAGTCCTGAAGTGGAGAAGAATGCAGCAGACTGCAGAGAATAGATTTTAAGAAATACTAATTTTGGTCAGTTTTTTCAATCAAAGGACATAGTTTATGCATTTCTGCATCACAGAGCACAGTATTGTGTGAAGGACAAAATATTTTAGAAAATATGTTTGTAGTATATTGCTATATATTTATCTTAGAACAACATAAACACAAATTATATTGTCTCTGAAACTGCTATTTAGATTTGGGCCTAACCAAGAGAATAGGAGGACTATTCATTAAAATCGTCCTTGAACTGAGGAGTTATCAAGAGATTAGAAAACAATATTCAAATCCCTAAGAAAAGGGTAACATGACAATCATATTTTGAGGAATGCTGATGTATCTGAAACTCTCTCTGTTCCTTGCTCACCTTCTCTAACCTTCTGTTTACTTTGACTAAGAAGTTGGAAAGGGCTAAGAAGGAACAAGGATTCACTAAGCTCATTTCTGTTTTTATAAGCCATCTCTGCAGAGTCAGACACCACCATATATTTCCCACCTGAGTTGTGGAAACAGCCATCATTAGGAATTTTATTACAAATGGGTACTTATGCACCAGTTTCAGGGAAGAAAAAGACAGGACAGGTGGTCATACAAAAATATGAAATTCCCACAGCTTTCCTTTTCTTTTCGAAATTTGTTTTAAGAAGCCCTCCAGGTGATACTAATGCATGAAGAATAAAACACTGGAGTATGTACTCAAAAAAAAAAGTCTTGACATGTATTACTTAGGATCATCAAGAGACAACAATATTCTCAGACACAGAGATTATGACTAAATATCCAGTTTGCATGATCCTCTCCAGAAACTTCTCTAATGAGGTATTTCTGCCTTCAAGATAAAGTTATTCATTTATTTTTCTCCTCTAAGTTCACAGTAGCATAGAAAACAGCCTGTTAGCAATGATCTTTGCTAGCTATATGAAGGAAGGGAGGAAAAAAGGAAGGGAAGGAGGCAGGGGAGGGAGGAAGAGAGGAAACTTAGCTTTTACGTGTCCATGACTACTGAAGTTATAGGCTCAACATCAAGGGGGAGAAAACAACCCAAACCTGTTCATTTTCTCCTGTGTAAAAATGTTAATTAAAATCTGCTTAAAGTTTAAAAGTCCTGAAGTGGAGAAGAATGCAGCAGACTGCAGAGAATAGATTTTAAGAAATACTAATTTTGGTCAGTTTTTTCAATCAAAGGACATAGTTTATGCATTTCTGCATCACAGAGCACAGTATTGTGTGAAGGACAAAATATTTTAGAAAATATGTTTGTAGTATATTGCTATATATTTATCTTAGAACAACATAAACACAAATTATATTGTCTCTGAAACTGCTATTTAGATTTGGGCCAAACCCTAAGAGAATAGGAGGACTATTCATTAAAATCGTCCTTGAACTGAGGAGTTATCAAGAGATTAGAAAACAATATTCAAATCCCTAAGAAAAGGGTAACATGACAATCATATTTTGAGGAATGCTGATGTATCTGAAACTCTCTCTGTTCCTTGCTCACCTTCTCTAACCTTCTGTTTACTTTGACTAAGAAGTTGGAAAGGGCTAAGAAGGAACAAGGATTCACTAAGCTCATTTCTGTTTTTATAAGCCATCTCTGCAGAGTCAGACACCACCATATATTTCCCACCTGAGTTGTGGAAACAGCCATCATTAGGAATTTTATTACAAATGGGTACTTATGCACCAGTTTCAGGGAAGAAAAAGACAGGACAGGTGGTCATACAAAAATATGAAATTCCCACAGCTTCCTGTCTTTTATAGCAGAGGCATTTGACACTTCTGCTGTCAAAATAGAAAAGTCAGTTCATCTTGAATTCAAGAAGCTTACAGGAAACCAAAATATATCTTGTATTCTTCTTTTTTTATTCTTAATACTATTCTTTGTCTATTCTTTGTTCTGCTCAGTAAATTTGGATCTTATTTTTTCTTCTCCAAAAAGGTTGAGCCTTGAAATACCATAATATGGCCACAACAAAATCATAGCCTCCTCTGAGTAATTAGTGTATCAATTTGAAGAGAAAATCTTGTAAAGCAGAGTTCTAAGTGGTCTTTTATCAGAATTGCTACTTGCAAGCGTTTGTAAATGGAAAAGTTTATCACTTATTATTTGAAACATGAAACTATTTTCATGTAACATCAATATGCATGTCTAGAAGCTTGTTTAAGAAAACTATTCACCATGCAAAGTTTTAAATGCACAATATCAAAGAATAATTTTTGACATTTTGATTCATACATGCTTATAAAGCTCCAAGACAACATGGTTTAATTATAAAACATATTTCTACTGCCTTAGTCATGCCAATTAAATTTGATTGGATACTTTCTTTATTCAACAAGCCCCTTTCATGTCATTTTAATTTACTGTCAAAGCAGCCTGAATATTGGAAACTAAATTATTTACTACAGCCCATAAGCCAATAATGTTCCATTTGTCTCGTACAGAGGGAGACTAGACTAACAAGATTATTAAGGACATTACTTGTAATAGCGAATGTCCTTCACTTTATTTGAGCTTCATGCTGTGCTTTCAGAGATCATACTTCAAAAGAGTTCCATTTCATTCCGTCACAGAACCTCTGATATAAATTATTTCCCACTCCCTTTGTAATATTCTGATCATAGAGAAAGTGGACCCAGTATTGTTGGGTTGAAATAGAAGCACACTCTTCTAAGACAGTACATAGTTTATTTGTGTTAAACACCTTTGATCCACTCCCTTGTGCCAATACTCCAAAACAGGGAGAAATCAACCAAATTTATCTTATATATCACAAATTGTATTCACAAAAGCATTTTGTCTTTATTGTCTGGAATACACACAATGCTTCTAAGATTCTTGGATATATAAGGAAATCAATAACCTTAGTTTTCAGAAAATCATAGAGAGTTCATTAGACATTATATATCTGGACAGACACTTCATGGAAGGCTTCATTACTGTGAAATCCTAGAAAAGGAACTAAAATGCCTCAACCAGAAGCACTCTTAAAAGCTGATAAAATAAATAGGGCTATGGCAAACTCTAATATGCCCATGGAATTCTGCTGAGGCTAGCCTCATGCTAAGACTTATTTAACATCTTCATTAGTGGTCTGGAGAGGCAGAAAACACATCAATTATACTCACAAATGGCAATTAATTGGGAAGTGTTGTAATTATTAGTATAAAAATGAAAAAGAACACAAAGAGGACTATAGAGGCCAAATTCACAGAACAAACTTCTAAAATGGCAACTGAGGAGTAAATTAAAAGGCTATGTGAGGGCAGAACTAGTAGGTCCCAAAGAGGTGCTTGGAAAAAAAACATTTTAAAAGATCACACAGTGATGTCAGGCCAAGAACCTGCTGTAAAAAAGTTCAAAAGAATGGCCAAAAAGGGAGGTGGAGTGATGCAGTCTCTCAAGGGAGGAAAAATCGGAGCCACCAAACCTCATGGGGAAAACACAAATGTTCCCTTGCCTTCTACAATAATGAATCAGAAGTGATTAAAGAAGAATAGCAAACAGAAAAAAAGAGCAAAATATTTTCTGTTTATAATAATGCATTTTGTAATGCCTTTAGCTCAATGGTAAGTGAAAATCTCACAGACATGAGTGCAAATACAATGGAAAGCTTCAGTGTGTATAATGAAATTAGACAATGAGTCTTTTCATATAACTCATGGTGCTCCAAAAATTACTTCAGATAGTTTAGAGGGGCACTGGAAATATAAAGTTAGAAGTGGGTAAGAAAAAAAAAAATAGTAAAGATGCAAAATAGAGTCAGGAATTAGCCTAATATAAACATTTATTTTTATTTTAAACCAGATAAATGTTCAGTTGAAAGTGATATTCAGTAAATGAGTGAACAAGGCAAACAGCAAAGGGTTCCTGCTTTCCAAGGGAGCCAGTTCCTGAATAACGTATTTCAGACATCCCGGGATATCCCAGAAGATTATCAAATCATTCTGTCCCTTGTATGCATGCTTCCGTGCAAGGTAAAACAATTCTACCACAATAATAGAAAGAATTACACTGTGCAATTGATGTAAAGTACATTTTCTCCAGTAATGTGAAATAAGCTATTTAGTAGTGCTTCAACCATTAAGCAATCAACCATGTTTTGCTAAAGGAAAATACAGTAGGCCCTTAGCCACATTTGAGGGCTTCTATATGCTACGGGTAAAAGCAATGCGTTCTCTCCCAAGTTTTTCTTCAGTGACTGCACTGTTTAACTCAATTATGAAAAGGAAATCTATTTCTAATTTTGTTGCAGTAAATGCTTGTGAAGGGAGCAAATTGCACTTTCTGGGTGATGGGTCTCAATTTTGATGCTGGAGAGCACAAGGTGACACTCCTGTACCCAGCTCAGATTTACACAATCATGGGCCAATATTTCCAGACAAATGCGGCTATAATGTTTATGTTAAAAACAATAGGTTATGACAGCAGTCAGATGTTCTATATCCCTCAAGTGTTGAAAATAAATTGTTTCTTTTTGCACACAAGAGATGGAGATTACCAAGGTGAAACATGACAGAAATTTTGTAGAAAATGATCTTGTCTGTAAGCGAGGCTTGCTTGCTCCCTGGTACTGGCTGATAAAACTATACCCCACGGGACACTGTGTGCTGCCTTAATGAGTCAAATGACAACGAATTTTGAGCAAAGAGCCTTGAAAAAAATGGTTTTGTTCCTTTCTGTCCTCTATTAACATTCTATTCAACTTAAAATGACAAAGTTTTGAGTTCACACATTGCCTAGAGACAAGTTTTTATTTTCTCATGAGATGGTGGTAAGCCGGGCACACAGTAGGTTCTCAGTAGTGATCTGGTCTGGATGAACTGGTTCTCTATAAGCTCGTGTATCTCTCCTACCCTCATCTCCTGCCCCTGAAGCTCCACAATATTATCACTTAATGAAAAGAAAACCAATATTTCTCAGCACGGACACACTGAGAACACTTCTCACCTTCTCTCTTCTCAGAGCCCCACCAAGAACAAGCCAGGACATAGTAAATGAGAAGCCAACGCTTTGTCATTTTTAAAAATATAAGTTTGCTGGCATCATCTTATTAATAGGTCACCTTGAACCTTCTGAATTCCTGATCATATATTTAGTTTCATGACTGACACAACCTTGCACCTGAAAAACACTGGATGAGAGGCACCGATTTGTTATGACCCTCAGGGAGCTTGGATAACTTGCAAAAGTTGAGACTCTACCCCAACTTGTGTACATATTAGTTACAGCTGACTAAATTACCAGACATTACACATGAAGGAAGACTCTCCATATTCACTTTATATGCCATTCAGTGATTTATTCCACCATTATTAGACCATTTGCCTTGGTAAAAGAGTTAATTACTAAATTCACTAACACAAATGGGAAGAACTAACTCATCATGCTGCCCCACTAGGTAAAAGTTACAACAAGAATTTCATTACAGCCTTGATTCAATTACACTTGGATTTCATTTCAATAACATACATCTACAGGCAGTATCATCTTTTGTCACTTCAATTTCTTAAGACTTTGGAAATAACACGTGGCAGAAAATTAAATGAAACATTACATTTTAGTTCCCCTTTTGCAAATTTTCCTTCTGACAGAATTTTGAAATGTTGTCTAAGCGAGGCTTGCTTGCTCCCTGGTACTGGCTGATAAAACTATACCCCACGGGACACTGTGTGCTGCCTTAATGAGTCAAATGACAACGAATTTTGAGCAAAGAGCCTTGAAAAAAATGGTTTTGTTCCTTTCTGTCCTCTATTAACATTCTATTCAACTTAAAATGACAAAGTTTTGAGTTCACACATTGCCTAGAGACAAGTTTTTATTTTCTCATGAGATGGTGGTAAGCCGGGCACACAGTAGGTTCTCAGTAGTGATCTGGTCTGGATGAACTGGTTCTCTATAAGCTCGTGTATCTCTCCTACCCTCATCTCCTGCCCCTGAAGCTCCACAATATTATCACTTAATGAAAAGAAAACCAATATTTCTCAGCACGGACACACTGAGAACACTTCTCACCTTCTCTCTTCTCAGAGCCCCACCAAGAACAAGCCAGGACATAGTAAATGAGAAGCCAACGCTTTGTCATTTTTAAAAATATAAGTTTGCTGGCATCATCTTATTAATAGGTCACCTTGAACCTTCTGAATTCCTGATCATATATTTAGTTTCATGACTGACACAACCTTGCACCTGAAAAACACTGGATGAGAGGCACCGATTTGTTATGACCCTCAGGGAGCTTGGATAACTTGCAAAAGTTGAGACTCTACCCCAACTTGTGTACATATTAGTTACAGCTGACTAAATTACCAGACATTACACATGAAGGAAGACTCTCCATATTCACTTTATATGCCATTCAGTGATTTATTCCACCATTATTAGACCATTTGCCTTGGTAAAA